>AP028166.1:0-15000 GCA_014132275.2 Samia ricini | reverse complement strand
GGGCAGCCCCTCGTTCTCTGGGGGGGGCAAAGTCTTGCTAAAATCAAAACCAAACACGACGACTTCGGCTCGAACTAAGGACTCTGACACCACACTGACGACGACCTCTGCTAGTACACGGACGGATGATACACGAATGAAGACCCGGCAAAGCCTAAGGACGGATAAGATGCCTGTGGTACTCCTGAAGAGACTGCAGGCACTGGACGAATTAAAACAGCTGGAAGAGATAGAAGCTGAATTCGGTTTTGAGAGTGACGCCTCATATGCGTCAATGGACACGGTGGGATCCGCTGAGGGGAGCGACTCTCCTCTCCCCAGCGGATTCGACCGCAAGAGGAAAGTAGACCTCTCCGAGGCGAGCTCGTGCTCCGAGGCCGAGGGGGATATGCCCCCGCCCAAAGCTCGAGCCGTCCGAGGCACTTCAAAACGTGGACGAGGACGCCCGCCGACGACGGGCGAGTACGTTGGCCTTGCGAAGGCCAAGGCTGAGCTTCTCCGCGTGGAGCAGGAGCAGCTCCGGCTCCAAGCGGAGAAGGAGCTCGTGGAGTTCGCCGCGGCCAGCCGTACTCGCCTGGCGTCGATGCCGGCCACCAAACCCGGCGGAGGAGGAGTCTCCGCTGAGGAGGAAAGCTTGGAGGAGGTAGGACTGCGCGACGTAGAGAACATCATCTACGTCGCCAAAAAGTCTGGAAATTTGAAGGGCACGTACCAGCGTGCCCTCAACGAGGCTGCCGAATCCCTTCGGGGAATTCTGGCTAAAACAAAACGACGGACAGCAACTGACGAGACAGCCCGCCTGGAGGCGGAAAATAACCGCCTCAAGGCGGTGCTGACTCGTCAGAAGGAGGAAACCTTGCTGCTCCGCAAGGAAATAACGGAGCTTCAGACTGCGGTGAGGGAGCTACGCTCCCAACAGCCGCCAAACACCTGTGACAACAACACCTGCAGCAACAACAACATCTGCGGTGACCACAACAGCTGGGAAACCGGCTAGGGAAGCCTTCCCGCCTCTCCCCAGCAAACAAGGAGGCAAAACCCCTGGGCCAGAGCTGCTGCCTGACCTACGGGAGATGTTCGGAGAATTGCTGCGCTCGCAGACCGAGCAAATAATGCGCATGGTAGATGCCCGCATCGATGGGCGGCTACCACCTGAGGAGCGTCTGCGGCCACCATTGGCCTCGGACAGCAGAGCTGCTCTGCCAGCCCCCGTCGATGCCGCGCCTGAATTGCGAGCGCAGCAGCCCGCCGAAAAAGCGGGCAAGAAGAAAAAGGGGAAGGCGGCACCTAAGCCGGCGACATTCGCTGCTGCTGCCGCCACCGTTCCCACTACCACCGGAGGAGACACGCCGCCTGCACCCACAGGTGAATGGGTGCAGGTCGGGAAGAATGGACGGCCGGTAAAACCAGCCAACAACAAGAAGAAGTCACCAACAAAGAAGAAGAAGGAGGCCTCCAAGAGGAAGAAGGCCCCCAGACTCCGGCCGCCGACGACAGCTGCGGTGTCAGTTACGCTGCAGCCGGCGGCGCAGGAGAAGGGCCTCACCTACTTGGAGGTCCTTCAGAAGATCCGGGCCGACGTCAAACTCCAGGACGTCGGCCTCAATGATATTTCATGGCGGAGGGCGGTGACGGGGGCCTATATATTCGAGGTTCCCGGCGCCGATAATGTGAAAGCGGACGCCTTGGCGGAGAAAGTCAAGGCGGCCGTCCCCGAAGGGGTGAAAGTGGCCCGGCCCATGAGGCGCGCAGAGTTGCGCGTCTCCGGCCTTGACGAATCGGTGACGGCGGAGGAATTAATCTCCGCCGTCGCCACGGCGACAGGCTGTCCACCGGAACATGTGGGAACGGCAGGTGTGCGCCCCGGCCTTCGGGGTCTGTACTCGGCCGTTGTCTCATGTCCGGTGGACGCCGCTAAGAAGATGGTCGACGGGCGCAGACTGCTCGTCGGATGGGTTTCGGCAAAGGTCCAGGCCCTGCCGCCCAGACCTAAAAGATGTTACAGGTGCCTCCGGGAGGGGCACCTAGGAGTGAAGTGCACGTCCGAGGTTGACTGCAGCACCTGGTGCTTCCGCTGCAGTCGGCCCGGCCACAAGGTGGGGGAGTGCACCAGCGAGATCGAACACTGCGGTCTCTGCGCTGGTGCACTCAAGCCCGCCTCACACAGAATGGGCAGCAGGGCTTGCACCAGCACGAAGCCTGCGCCGCCACCCCCAAAGGGGGCAAAGAAGAAGACGTCTGCGTCGTCGGCCGCCACAATGCCGACGACACAGGTGATGGAAGTTGAGGAGGAGCGCCCAACTTGCTCCTCCTCCGCCGTCAGGAAGCCGCAGGGCGGCGATTCCCTGGGATTTACCCAGGCCGCTAGTTCAGCGGGGCCCGGGGGCGGTGGGTGCGGGTACACCCATCGTCCCAGCAGTTAAGTCTGCACGGGCTGGGAGGTCGAGGCGCACCGAGTGTCCCGGTTGCACCTCCCATGGTCGACGTCGAGAGGGGGGTCGTATCACTCCTTGACCCCCCTCTGACCATCTAGACGGCGGCTCCTAGGAGCCGAGCGCGTGGCGGGGGAGCGGAGCTAATGCTAATCGCTGTATCCCGAGCCCCCGCCACTATATGCGCTGTTGAGGACACCAAGGGGTTTTAGTCGGTAGGAGTCCGACACTGTTCCGCTCTCCTACCCGGGAGAGCGGTTCGTCCATGAGGATTTCCCCTTGTAAAAAAAAAAAAAAAAAAAAAAAAAAAGGTTAGGTTAGGTTAGGTTAGGTTAGGTTAGGTTAGGTTAGGTTAGGTTAGTTAGGTTAGGTTGGGGTGCGATGTCAGATCACCTCCTCGTGGTGCACCCTGGGCAACGCCGGTCCAGTTGACCGGCGGCTAAGAATCTGACCGACTGGAGAGTCGTAAAACACTCCTGGGCGCGGTGTGTGAGCGGCGCGCCCAGTACCGGGCCAGGGCGGATGAGGACCCAAGTCTGGGTCCCAACGGCTTGGTTCCGGAAAGCGGCTGGCGGGGTCGGCCGATCTAGTGTCGGCCCCGGCAGGCGTACCGCGAACTCGACGATTACGCAACGATGAAAATGGCAGATTATCCAAAAGAATTACCCCAGGAGGGTACCCGAAAGGGAGAATCCCTCCCCGGGCCTTCGGGTCCGGGCTGCCCCTCGTTTTCTGGGGGGGGGCAATAGTCTGCGAGATTCTAGCTCACCAACGACGACCCTTGCAAGAACTCGGACAACCGATTCTGCTCCAATGACGACCACTGCACGCTCACGGACTGAAGATGAAGCAAAAATGAAGACAAAAGCTAGTACGAGGAAACCGAAACCTGCGATCGATGTGACCTTGGATAGTTTAAAGGCAATCGAAGATAGGATGAGGGAGGCTGAAGCTAAGGGACAGCAGCCGTCCCCCGTAGTCCTCCTGGAAAGGATGAAAGTCCTCGACCAGCTCTCTGCTGATCTTTCGGCGGAGAGTAGTTTTGGGTCGAATATGTCTCTAGATACTGTCGGATCCGCTGAGGAGAGTGATGTTCCTTCCCTCTGCGGATTCGACCGCAAAAGGAAGGTAGAGTTGTCGGAGGTGAGCTCCGGCTCTGAGGCGGAGGAGTGCACTCGTTCGCCCAAGGTCCGAGCCACCTCTGGCTCCCCGAAACGTGGTAGAGGTCGGCCGCCGACCACCGGCGAGTACGTCGGTCTCTACAGGGCGAGGATGGAGGCAAGTCGCCTACAAGATGAAGAAGTACGCCTCCTGGCCGAGAAGGAGGCCAGTGAGAAAAAAAGACTCCCGACGCCAGGCAAATGCGCTTGGCCTCGCGGCCCGACGCGTCTCCTGGCGCTGGAGAAACTGACGACCTGAGTGAGAAAGCGATGCGCGACTTAGACGCCATCTTTCATGTCGCGAAAAGGTCCGGCAACCTGAAGGGCACGTTTCAACGTGCCCTGAAGGATGCCGCGGCGTCGCTTAAAGTGACAATTGAGGCGTTCCGAACCCGGACCGCCTCCGAAGAGACAGCCCGCCTCGAGGCGGAGAACAACCGCCTCAAAGTGGAGATGTCTGCTCAGCAGAAGGTGCTGACCGATCTCCTGAGGGAGATGGCTGACCTGAAGGCGGAGGTGTTGGGGAGACGCCCTCGGGAACAGCCAGCTCCCTCTGGACAGACAACAGCGACGGAATCCCATCCCGAATTACGGGAATTCATTGATGAGTGCCTGCGTTCTCAGACGAGGCAAAATAATGGAGATGGTGGATGCCCGTTTTGCGGGCATCGATGGGCGGCTCCTTCCGGAGGAGCGACTGCGGCCATCACTGGCTGCAGACAAACGGGCCGCCCCACCAGTCTCCATTAACACTACAGCTGCTGAACTGGGAGCGCAGCCGCCTGCCACGAAAGCAGGCAAAAAGAAGGAAAAGAAGGCCGGCAAATCAACGACTTTCGCTGCCGCCGTTGCCGCGCCTGCTCCCGAACGAGACCAGCCGCCTGTACCCGCTCCAGCTACGAGCGAATGGGTGGAGGTGGGCAAAAATGGCCGGCCCAAAAAGCCGGATAAAAAGAAGAAGGCCGTGAAGGCCAAAAGCAAGAAGAAAAAGGCCTCCAGGAAAAGGAAGACCCCTAACCTCCGGCCCCCGGCGACAACTGCGGTGACGCTTACACTGCAGCCGGAAGCGCAGGAGAGGGGCCTCACCTACCTGGAGGCCCTCAAGAAGGTAAGAGCCGAGGTCAGGCTGTCGGACTTCGGCTTGACCGACATTACATGGCGGAGAACGGCGACCGGGGGTTATCTATTCGAGATCCCCGGTGCCGAAAAGGGAGAGACAGCCGATGCCCTGGCCGACAAACTCCGGTCGGTCGTGCCAGAAGGCATAAAGGTGGCGCGCCCCGATGATGCGCACCGAAGTACGCGTCACAGGATTGGACGAGTCGGTGACGGCGGAGGAACTTGCCTCCCCGCCGTCGCCCAAACCACCGGCTGTCCGCCGGATCAGGTGAGGACGACTGGTGTACGCCCCGGACTCCGGGGTCTCTACATGGCCGTCCTCTCCTGTCCGGTGGACGCAGCGAAGAAGTTGGCCGACGGGCGCAAACTGCTCGTCGGGTGGGTTTCGGCCAGGGTTCAGGCCCTGCTGCCTCGACCCAAAAGGTGTTTTAGGTGCCTCCGAGAGGGGCACCTCGGCGCGAAGTGCACCGCAGAGGTCGACTGCAGCACCTGGTGCTTCCGCTGCAGTCGGCCTGGCCACAAGGCGGGCGAGTGCACCAGCGAGACCGAACACTGCGGTCTCTGCGCTGGTGCGCTCAAGCCTGCCTCACACAGGATGGGCAGCAGGGCGTGCACCAGCACGAAGCCTGAGCGGCCACCCCCCAAGGGGAAAAAGAGGAGGAAGCCTCCGGTGCCACCGGCCACCCAAGTGCCGACACAGGAGGTAGAGATGGAGGAGGCGCCACCCACCAACAGGTCCCTCCTCCTCATCTGAAGGACCGAGCAGCGGTCTCCGCTCGAGGACAAAATCCTCGACTGCTGCAGGATCGGAGCCCGGGGACGGTGGGTGCGGGCACACCTATCGTCCCAGCAGCTAGTTTGCTGCACGGGTAGGGAGGTTGAGGCGCACTGTGTGACCCAGTTGCGCCTCCCCGTTGACGACGTCAGAGGGGGGTCTTATCACTCCTTGACCCCCCTCAGACCTGATGGTCGATGGCTCTTGGAGCCTACGCACGCCGGGGGGAGCGGTAGTAATCCCAATCGGGCAATCCCCGCACCCCCGGCATCACAAGTGCGAGTTTGAGGTCACCCTGGGGTTTTAGCCGGTAGGAGTCCGGCACTGTTCCACTCTCCTGCCCGGGAGAGTGGTTCGTCCATGAGGATTTCCCCAGGTAAAAAAAAAAAAAAAAAAAAAAAAAAAAAAAAAAAAAAAAAAAAAAAAAAAAAAAAAAAAAAAAAAAAAAAAAAAAAAAACCAGGTTAGGTTAGGTTAGGTTAGGTTAGGTTAGGTTAGGTGGGGTGGGGTGGGGGGTGCGATGTCAGATCACCTCCTCGTGGTGCACCCTGGGCAACGTCGGTCCAGTTGACCGGCGGCTGAGTATCTGGCGGACTGGAGAGTCCTTAAAAACTCCTGGGCGCGGTGTGTGAGCGGCGCGTCCAGTACCGGGCCAGGGCGGATGAGGACCCAAGTCTGGGTCCCAACGGCTTGGTTCCGGGTAGCGGCTGGCGGGGCTGGCCGATTTAGTGTCGGCCTCGGCAGGCGTACCGCGAACCTGACGACGATAAGTTAAACATGATGAAGGCAAATTTGAAAAAGGAATTACCCCAGGAGGGTACCGGCTCCTCAGGAGTCGGAGAATCCCTCCCTGGGCCTTCGGGCTCAGGCTGCCCCTCGTTTTCTGGGGGGGGCACAAACTTGCAAGATTCAGTATCCCGAACGACGACTTTGGCACGAACAACGGTTTCCGATTCTGCCTCAACGACGACCCCTACATGTACACGGACCTCTGAAGATTCTAAAATGATAACGCGGCAAAGCTTAAGGACGGATAAAATGCCTGTAGTGCTTCTCAAAAGGCTGCAGGCATTAGACCAGCTTCGACAGTTGGAACAAATGGAGGCCGAATTGGACGCTGAAAGCGACGCTTCATATGAGTCGATGGACACGGTCGGATCCGCTGAGGGGAGTGACTTATTTCCTCTCCCCAGTGGCTTCGATCGTAAACGGAAAGTGAGCCTGTCCGAGGCGAGCACGTGCTCGGAGGCTGAGGGTGACATGCCCCCGCCCAAGGCACGAGCCGTCGCGGGCAAACCCAAAAGAGGACGAGGGCGCCCACCGACGACGGGCGAGTATGTTGGCCTGGCGAAAGCCAAGGCTGACCTTCTGCGCGTGGAGCAGGAGCAGCTCCGGCTCCAGGCGGAGAGGGAGCTTGTGGAGTTCGCCGCGGCCAGCCGTACTCGCCTGGCGGCGATGGCGCCCACTACACCCGGACGAGGACTGGGAGCAGTCTCCGCAGAAGAGGAGAGCCTGGAGGAGATAGGGCTTCGCGACGTCGATAACATCCTGCACGTCGCGAAGAAGTCAGGCAATCTGAAGGGCACCTATCAGCGTGCCCTCAACGAAGCCGCCGAATCCCTCCGGGAAATATTAGGGAAGACGAAGAGAAGGACAGCAACTGACGAGACAGCCCGCCTGGAGGCGGAAAATAACCGCCTCAAGGCGGTGCTGACTCGTCAAAAGGAGGAGACCATTCTGCTCCGCAAGGAGATCGCGGACTTACAGACTGCAGTGAGGGAGCTACGCTCCCAACAGCCGATAGTTCCTGCGCCAGTGACGCAGCGAGTGGAAAGGGGAGAATTCCCTCCACTCCCACCCAAACGAGGACAGGGCAGCTCCCGATCGGAGGCGGACACGCTCTCTGAAGTGAAGGAGTTGTTTGCGGAGATGCTGCGCTCGCAAACGGCGCAGATCATGGCGATGGTGGATGCTCGCATCGAAGGGCGGCTCCTACCGGAGGAGCGTTTGCGGCCACCTTTGGCCGCGGACAGTCGAGCCGCCCCGCCAGACCCCATTGACGCTGCAGCCGATTTGCGAGCGCAGCAGCCTGCCCAAACAATGGGCAAGAAGAAAGAAAAAGGAGAAGGCGCCAACTAAGCCGGCAAGCTTTGCTGCCGCCGCCGCCTCCACTCCGACCACCGGAGTTGACAAGCCGCCTGCGCCCACAGGTGAATGGGTGCAGGTGGGGAAGAATGGCCGGCCGGTGAAACCGGCCAAACAAAAGAAGCAGGACAAGACACCCGAAGAAGAAGAAGGAGGCCTCCAAGAGGAAGAAGGCCCCCAGACTCCGGCCGCCGACGACAGCTGCAGTGTCAGTTACGCTGCAGCCTGCGGCGCAGGAGAAGGGCCTCTCCTACTTGGAGGTCCTACAGAAGATCCGGGCCGACGTATCGCTCAAGGACGTCGGCCTCAGCAACATCCAGTGGCGAAGAGCGGTGACCGGGGCCTATATATTTGAGGTCCCCGGCGCCGACAATGTGAAAGCGGACGCCTTGGCCGAAAAAACTTAAGGCGGCCGTCCCCGAGGGGGTAAAGGTTGCCCGGCCCATGAGGCGCGCCGAGTTGCGCATAACAGGGCTTGACGAGTCGGTGACGGCGGAGGAAATAATCTCTGCCGTCGCTACGGCGACAGGGTGTCCACCGGAGCACGTAAGAACGGCCGGCGTACGTCCCGGTCTGCGGGGCCTCTACGCCGCCGTCGTGTCGTGTCCGGTGGACGCGGCGAAGAAGATGGCGGATGGCCGCCGATTGTTGGTTGGTTGGGTGTCGGCGCAGGTGCGAGTCCTGCCGCCCAGACCCAGGAGGTGCTTCAGGTGCCTCCGCGAGGGGCACCTGGGAGCCAAATGCACCTCCCAGGACGACTGTAGCGACTCCTGCTACAAGTGCAGTCGTCAGGGTCACAAGGCGGGCGAATGCACCAGCGATGTAGAGTTCTGTATACTCTGCAATGGTGCATTCAAGCCCGCCTTACACAGGTTGGGCGGCAGGACTTGCCCAAGTGTCAAGCCCGACCCGCCACCCCCCCCCCAAAGGGGGCAAGAAGAAGGTTCCTACGTCGTCGGCCGCCAAAGTGTCGGCGACACAGGAAATGGAAGTCGAGGTGGAGCGCACATCTTGCTCCACCTCAGCCGCAAGTAGGCCGCAGCACAGCGGCTCATCCCTGGGGGGCTCAGCACCCCAGGCCGCTGGCAAAGCGGGGCCCGGGGGCGGTGGGTGCGGGTACACCCATCGTCCCAGCAGTTAAATCTGCACGGGCTGGGAGGTTGAGGCGCACCGAGTGTCCCGGTTGCGCCTCCCACGGTCGACGTCGAGAGGGGGGTCGTATCACTCCTTGACCCCCCTCAGACCATCTAGACGGCGGCTCGAAAGAGCCAAGCGCGTGGCGGGGGAGCGGAGCTAATGCCTACCGCTGTATCCCGAGCCCCCGCTACTATATGCGCTGTTGAGGACACCATGGGGTTTTAGTCAGTAGGAGTCTGACACTGTTCCGCTCCCCTACCCGGGGGGGCGGTTCGTCCATGAAGGATTTCCCCATGTAAAAAAAAAAAAAAAAAAAAAAAAAAAAAAAAAAAAAAAAAAAAGGGGTGGGGTGCGATGTCAGATCACCTCCTCGTGGTGCACCCTGGGCAACGCCGGTCCAGTTGACCGGCGGCTAAGAATCTGACCGACCGAAGGGTCGTTAAACACTCTCGGGCGATGGGCGTTTCTTGCCCCAAATGACGACCTTGGCTTTCCCTAACGGACTTAGCTGACAGCTTCTATTCTGACGACTTTGGCATTCTTCTGGACTTAGAGTGTCTCCTTTCCCGACGATTTGGCTTTCTTTATGGATCCTTCGAACGACGACTTTGGCTTTGCATACGGTTTTTTTTTTTTTTCGAAAAACAAATCATGGAAGCACAATTAAAAACGACACTACCCCAGGAGGGTACCGGCGCCTCCGGCGTCGGAGAATCCCTCCCCGGGCCCTCGGGCTCGGGCTGCCCCACCGTTTTTTTCTGGGGGGGGCAAAATTTTGCTTCGGCCTGATAACCAACCGACGACTTTGGCACGAAATAGGACTCACGATTCTGCTCGTGACTTGGCATATGACGACATCGATACAACGACCACGGCGAGATTATGGACTACCGAGAATAAAAACATGGAAGCAGAAGTGACAAACAAACTACCCCAGGAGGGTACCGGCGTCCTCTGACGCCGGAGAATCCCTTCCCGGGCCCTCGGGTCCGGGCTGCCCCACCGTTTCTGGGGGGGGCAAACTTGTGCTTACACCACCACCCCGGAATGACGAAGACGACCCTGGAGCTCATTCGGAGATCTGAGCTTGCCCAGGGACTGGACATTGACGACCCCGAGCAGTCGAGATATGCACGCTACAAACATCTCGATCTGCCAACGAGCCGCTACGCTGGACGGTTTGGCCAATGGGCCCAGGAGTACCCTGACTCCGCTAACCTCCAGCCAAAAGTGGTACTGGAAAGGATTCCCTCGCTCGACCGACTATCTATGTCGAGTGGGGGAAGTATGATGACGGTCGATTCTTCTGAGGGGAGGGAATCCCCTTCCCCCAGCAGATTCGATCGGAAAAGGAGATTTGCTCCCGGATCAGAGGAGGACTTGGGACTGAGTTCCTACTCCGACGACGATGATGAGGAGCCACCAGTGAGAGCCGGTACGAGACCGGTACCCGACTCCCAAACGAGGGAGAGGTCGGCCGCCAACTACCGGCCAATATATAGGAGTTGGGAAAGCGAGAGCAGAGCTCGCACGCCTCCGGGAGACGGAGATGATCCACCTGGAGGAGCGCAAGGAGTGCAGCCTGCTTCTGTTGCCAGGGTAGACCGAATTCTCGCAAGGTCGGAGACTCCGGACGCGAGTGAAAAGGTGGCGAGCGGCGTCGAGATTATTCTCGGCGTCGCTAAAAAAGTCGAAAAACCTGAAGGGCACGTGTCAACGTGCCCTGAAAGAGGCCGCCGAAGTGATAAAGGAGGCGTTCGAGGAGCTACGCCTCCGTACCACCAATGACGAGACAGCCCGCCTGGAGGCGGAGAATCTTCGCCTAAAGGCGGAGTTGTCTCGTCAAAAAACGAAGATATGTCGGCTCTTCGCAAAGACCTCGCGAAAGTGAAGTTAACGGTGGAAGAACTTCGCTTGAAGAGACCGGCAGCATCTGCAGCACCACCAAGGCAAGAGAATAGGGATGAGTTTCCACCTCTCCCAAATACCAGGACGCGACCGGCGAGCTCCCCGACGGACACAGTTTCCGTGGAGCTGCTACAGGAGATGCTGCGCTCGCAAACGGCGCAGATTATGGGGATGGTGGACGCTCGTTTTGCGGGCGTCGCCGGGCGGCTTCTACCAGAGGAGCGCCTGCGGCCGCCTATGGCCGCAGATCGCACAGTCGCCCCACCAGACCCCACTAACTCCGCTGCCGCTTTGCGAGCGCAGCAGCCTGTCTCAAAATCAGGCAAACGAAGAAGACAGCGAAAGGCAAGACGGCCACTTACGCCGCCGTCACCGCCGCTCCCACCAATGATGACCAGCCACCTGCCCCCACAGAGGAGTGGGTGCAGGTCGGCAAAAAAACGGCCGGCCTGTAAAGCCGGCCAAGGAGAAGAAGAGGGCCCAGCCCATCAAAAAGAAGAAGGCCTCCAAGAAAAAGAAGGCCGCCAAACTTCGCCCCCCGGCAACAACGGCAGTGTCGCTAACGCTGCCGCCGGGGGCGCAGGAAGGTGGCCTCACTTACTTGGAGGTCATGAGGAAGGTGCGTGCCGACGTTCCGCTTAAGGACGTCGGCATTGAAGAAGTGAAGTGGCGCAGAGCGGTGACCGGGGCATACATCTTCGAGCTCCCCGGCACCGACTCTGCAAACAGAGAAAAGGCCGATGCCTTGGCCGCCAAACTCAAGGCGGCCCTCCCGGCGGAGGTTAAAATCTCCCGGCCCATGAGACGCGCCGACCTGCGCGTCTCTGGGCTCGACGAGTCCGTGACGGCGGAGGAACTAATCTCCGCCGTCGCCCAGTCGACCGGCTGTCCTCCGGATGATGTGAGGACGGCTGGTGTACGCCCCGGTCTTCGTGGGTTTGTACCAGGCCGTCATCACATGTCCGGTGGACGCGGCCAAGAAGTTGGCCGATGGCCGCAAACTATTGGTAGGATGGGTCAGCGCGCGGGTGCAAGTCCTGCCGCCAAGGCCCAGGAGGTGCTACAGGTGCCTCCAACAGGGGCACCTGGGGGTCAACTGCACCTCCAAGGTCGACGTTAGCACCTGGTGCTTCAGGTGCAGTCGGCAGGGCCACAAGGCGGGCGAGTGCACCAGTGAGATCGCGTACTGCGGCCTCTGCGCTGGTGCGCTCAAGCCCGCCTTGCACAAGTTGGGCGGCAAGACTTGCCCTTGCGTCGAGTCCAGCCCGCCAGCCCACAAAAAGGGCAAAAAGAGAGGAACCCCTCCTGCCTCGTCGGCCGCCCAAGTGCCGACATCGCAGGAGGTGGAAATGGAGGAGCTCACATCTTGCTCCTCCGTCGCCGGACCGAGCAGCGGCCATCCCGAGGGGAACACATCCTCGGCCGCTGCACATCGGAGCCTGGGGACGGCGGGTGCGGGCACACCCGTCATCCCAGCAGCAAAGTAGCTGCACAGGCAAGCAGGTTGAGGCGCACCGATGTGTCCCGGTGCGCCTCCCAACGGTCGACGTCAGAGGGGGGTCTTATCACTCCTTGACCCCCCTCAGACCGTAGTGGCGACGGCTCACTGAGCCCACGCACGCCGCCGGGGGGAGCGGTAGTAATCCCATTAGGGCAATCCCCGCACCCCCGGCATCACAAGTGCGCTAGCGAGGACACCAAGGGGTTTTAGTCGGTAGGAGTCCGACACTGTTCCGCTCTCCTGCCCGGGAGAGCGGTTCGTCCATGAGGATTTCCCCTTGTTGTAAAAAAAAAAAAAAAAAAAAAAAAAAAAAAAAAAAAAAAAAAAAAAAAAAAAAAAAAAAAAAAAAGGTTAGGTTGGGGTGCGATGCCAGATCACCTCCACGTGGTGTACTCCGGGCAACGTCGGTCCAGTTGACCGGCGGCTAAGAATCTGGCGGGCTGAAGGGCCCTTAAAAGCTTCTAGGAGTGGTATGTGCGCGGCGCTCCTAGTACCGGGCTGAGGCGGATGAGGACCCAAGTTGGGTCCCAACGGCTCAGTACCGGACAGCGGCTGGCGGGGCTGGTCGTCTTAGTACCAGTTCCGGCAGGCGTACCGCAAACTTGACGGAAGAAATTAGCAAGAATGGATAGTGCAAAAATTTAAAAAGTGAACTACCCCAGGAGGGTACCGGCTCTGCCGGAGAATCCCTCCCTGGACCCTCGGGTTCAGGCTGCCCCACGTCTTCTGGGGGGGGCAAAATTTTGCGCAGTACCCAAACACCGACGACCATGGCACGAAAACGGACTGATTCCTCCCACACGATGACAACTGCTAGCCCAAGGATATCTGAATCTGATGCCCAAATGATGACCCGCGCTAGCGCAAAGTCGCCTGTGGTCCTCCTTCAGAGGCTGCAGGCGCTCGACCAGCTAAGACAGCTGGACGAGATACAAAGAGAATTTGACGCCGAAATGGACGACTTTAGTGACGCCGACAGCTGCGCGTCAATGGAGACGGTGGGTTCGGCTGCGGGGAGTGATACTCCTTCCTGCAGCGGATCCCGCCGCAAAAGAAAGGTGACGCTGTCCGAGGTGAGCTCGGGACCAGAAGAGGAGGATGTCTCTCCCTCCGCTAAGGTCCGAGTCACTTCCGGCCCCAAACGAGGACGAGGGCGCCCGCCGACGACGGGCGAGTACGTTGGCCTGGCGAAAGCTAAGGCTGACCTCCTCCGCGTGGAGCAGGAACAACTCCGGCTCCAAGCGGAGAAGGAGCTGGTAGAGTTCGCCGTGGCCAGCCGTGCTCGCCTGGCGTCAATGCCCCCAATATCTGGACGAGACATCGCGGAAGCGGAAGGACTGGATGAGCGAGGGTTGCGCTGCGTGGAGGATATTCTCCACGTAGCCAAAAAATCAGGAAACTTGAAGGGCACATACCAGCGTGCCCTCAAGGAATCCGCCCTCGCTCTCCGGGAGATACTGGACGGGTACAAAAGTAGGACGTCCTCTGACGAGACAGCCCGCCTGGAGGCGGAGAACAACCGCCTAAGGGCGGTGCTGACTCGTCAGAAGGAGGAGAACATTCTCATACGGAAGGAAGTGGCGGAGCTGCAGGCTGCGGTTAGGGAGCTGCGCACGGGTCAGTTGCCAGCCCCTGCAGCGGCAAACATACAACCTGCAGCAAAGGGAGTGCCAAGGGAAAGCTTCCCTCCACTCCCCCCAAAACGAGGAAAACACAACTCCCAGCCAGAGCTGCTGGACGAAATCAGGGAGATGTTTACGGAGATGCAGCGCTCGCAAACGGCGCAAATAATGGGGATGGTGGATGCCCGCTTCGCGGGTATCTCAGGGCGACTCCTACCTGAGGAGCGTTCGCGGCCACCGTTGGCCGCGGACAGTCGAGTTGCCCCACCAGTCCCCATCGACACTGCTGCCGTTTTGCGAGCGCAGCAACCCGCGACCAAGGCGGGTAAAAGGAAGAAGGCCGCGCCGGTCAAAGCAGCTACTTATGCCGCTGCCGCCGCCGCCCCAGCTGATGAAGACCAGCCACCTGCGCCCACAGAGGAGTGGGTGCAGGTCGGCAAGAATGGCCGGCCTGTCAAGCCGGCCAAACAACAGAAGAAGGCCAAGGCCAAGAAACCGGCTAAAAAGAAGAAGGCCTCTAGGAAGAAGAAGGCCCCAAAGCTCCGGCCCCCGACGACAGCTGCCGTGTCTATTACGCTGCAGCCGGGGGCGCAGGAGAAGGGCCTCTCATACCTAGAGGTTTTGAAGAAGGCGGCTGCCGAGGTCCGACTTTCCGACCTCGGAATTAGCGGCACAAAATGGAGAAGAGGAATCACCGGCTCCTATATTTTGGAGATTTCCGGTGACGATAGAGCCGAGAAGGCAAACACCCTCGCGGACGCCTTGAAGGGCATTGTTCCCGAGGGTGTCAAGGTGGCGAGGCCCATGCAGCGCGCAGAGTTGCGCGTTGTGGGGCTCGACGAGTCCGTGACGGCGGAGGACCTAATCTCCGCCGTCGCTAGTGCGACGGATTGTCCACCGGACAACGTCAGGACGGCCGGTATACGCCCCGGATTACGCGGGCTGTACTCGGCCGTCATATCGTGTCCGGTGGACACAGCGAAGAGGCTGGCCGACGGCCGCAGACTGTTGGTGGGCTGGGTGAGCGCACGGGTTCAGGCCCTGCCACCAAGGCCCAGGAGGTGCTTTAAGTGCCTCCGGGAAGGACACCTGGGGGTACACTGCACCTCCAAGGACGACTGCAGCATGTCATGCTACAAATGCAGTCGTCCGGGCCACAAGGCGGGCGAATGCGACAGCGAGGTGGCGTTCTGCCGCCTCTG
>AP028165.1:29825851-29908233 GCA_014132275.2 Samia ricini | reverse complement strand
TAGGGCGGCTACCGGGGCCTATATTTTTGAGGTTCCCGGCGCCGAAAATGAAGCTAAAGCTGATGCTCTGGCCGCTAAAATAAAGGCGGCCCTTTCTCCATCGGAGGTAAAAGTCGCCAGGCCTATGAGGCATGCAACCTTACGCGTGTCGGGCCTGGACGAGTCCGTGTCGGCGGAGGAGTTGGTCTCCGCCGTCGCCCAGGCGGCAGGCTGTCCACCGGAGCACGTTACGACGGCCGGTATACGCCCCGGCCTTCGAGGTCTGTACATGGCCATCGTATCGTGTCCGGTGGCAGCAGCAAAGAAGTTGGTGGACGAGCGCCGACTGTTGGTCGGATGGGTTGCGGCACAGGTACAACTCCTGCCGCCCAGGCCCAAGAGGTGCTATCGGTGCCTCAAAGAAGGTCACCTGGGGGTGAATTGCACCTCCGAGACCGACTGCAGCACCTGGTGCTTCAGATGCAGTCGGTCGGGCCACAAGGCGGGCGAGTGTACCAGCGAGGTCGAATATTGCGGCCTCTGCAGTGGTGCACTTAAGCCCGCCCTGCACAGATTGGGCGGTAGGGCTTGTCCTAGTGTCAAGCCAGACCCGCAAGCCCCGAAGGGCAAAAGGAAGCCCCAAAAGGCCTCCAGCACGACCGGCGGTAGCGCCACCCGTGCAGGAGGTGGAAATGGAAGAGGTGCCGCCAACACCTGTGCCCTCTTCCACAGATGTCACGCCCGCCGCCAGCCGACCATCTTCGAGGGACGGCCATCCCTCGGCTGGCGCGCGGAGAAGCCTAAGTCTGCGGCGGCGACCATCCGCCGTCCAGGCCCCTTAGGCTTAGGAGTTGAGGTGCAATGTTGTGTCCCATTGCACCTCCTCAGGGCGAAGTCGTAAGACCTGCCAGAGAGGCCTGTAGAGGCTTGGCGCATGCCGGGGGGAGCGGTCGCAATGCAGACAGCATATCCCGAGCCCCCCGGCACTCTTGCGCGTTGCGGACACCTTGGAGTTTTAGTGGGTATTCTACGGCCGCCCATCCAGGCCGTAGCGAGTCCCACATACCCCCTCCCTGGCAAGGAGGGGCATGCGTAAAGGCATTTCTCCAAGTAAAAAAAAAAAAAAAAAAAAAAAAAAAAAAAAAAAAAAAAAAAAAAAAAAAAAAAAAAAAAAAAAAAAAAGGTTGGGGTGGGGTGCGATGCCAGATCACCTCCACGTGGTGCACTCCGGGCAACGTCGGTCCACTTGACCGGCGGCTGAGAATCTGGCGGGCTGAAGGGCCCTTAAAAGCTTCTAGTTGTGGTATGTGCGCAGCGCAACTAGTACCGGGCTGAGGCGGATGAGGACCCAAATTGGGTCCCAACGGCTCAGTTCCGGGTAGCGGCTGGCGGGGTTGGCTGCGTCAGGCTGACCCCGGCAGGCGTACTGCAAACTGACGGTGGAAGGAAAGTAAGATGCCAGCGAATCTTAAAAAAGCACTACCCCAGGAGGGTACCGGTGCCTCCGGCACCGGAGAATCCCTCCCCGGACCCTCAAAAAGTCCGGGCTGCCCCTCGTTTTCTGGGGGGGGGGGGGGCAAAGCTTCGCAATCTACAGATCCCCAAACGACGACTTCGGCACGAAAAACGGAAACTGACGCTTCATCGACGACAACCTTGGCTTGCAAACGGACGGATGATAACTCACGAATGGAGACACGGCATAAATCACGGACTGAGAAGATGCCTGTAGTCCTACTAAAAAGGCTACAGGCAATAGACCAACTGCGTCAACTAGAAGAGATGGAGGCGGAACTGGACGCTGACAGCGACGCATCATTCGCGTCAATGGAGACGGTGGGATCCGCTGAGGGGAGTGACTTATTTCCTCTCCCCAGCGGATTTGAACGAAAAAGGAAAGTTAGCCTCTCAGAGGCAAGCACGTGCTCTGATGCGGAGGGCGATATGCCCCCGCCCAAGGCACGAGCCGTGCGCGGCACATCTAAACGAGGACGAGGACGCCCGCCGACGACGGGCGAGTATGTTGGCCTGGCGAAAGCCAAGGCTGAGCTTCTCCGCGTGGAGCAGGAGCAGCTCCGGCTCCAAGCGGAGAAGGAGCTTGTGGAGTTCGCCGCGGCCAGCCGTACTCGCCTGGCGTCGATGCCGGCCACCACACCCGGTCGAGGACTAGGAGCAGTCTCCGCAGAGGAGGAGAGCCTGGAGGAGATAGGGCTTCGCGACGTCGACAACATCTTGTACGTCGCGAAGAAGTCAGGCAACTTGAAGGGCACCTATCAGCGTGCCCTCAACGAAGCCGCCGAATCTCTCCGGGGAATTTTGGCTAGGACCAAAAGAAGGACAGCAACTGACGAGACAGCCCGCCTGGAGGCGGAGAATAACCGCCTCAAGGCGGTGCTGACTCGTCAGAAGGAGGAGACACTTTTGCTCCGTAAAGAGATTACGGAGCTACAGACTGCGGTGAGGGAGCTGCGCTCCCAACAGCCGCCAACACCTGCGGCAACAACACCCGCGACGAGGACGACGGGCGACGACAACGCCTGTGGAAGGGGCTAGGGAAGCTTTTCCGCCCCTCCCCACTAAACAACGAGGCAAAACCCCTGGGCCAGAGTCATTGCCTGACTTAAGGGAAATGTTTGGAGAACTGCTACGCTCGCAGACCGAGCAAATAATGCGGATGGTGGACGCCCGCATCGATGGGCGGCTACCACCAGAGGAGCGTCTGCGACCACCATTGGCCGCGGACAGCCGAGCTGCTCCGGCAGCCCCCGTCGATGCCGCGCCGGACCTGCGAGCGCAGCAGCCCGCCAAAGCGGGCAAGAAGAAAAGGGAGAAGGCGGCACCTAAGCCGGCAACATTCGCCGCTGCTGCTGCCTCCGCTCCTATCACCACCGGAGATGACACCCCGCCTGCACCCACAGGTGAATGGGTGCAGGTCGGGAAGAATGGCCGGCCTGTGAAGCCGGCCAAACAGAAGAAGAGCAACACCCAGAAGAAGAAGGAGGCCTCCAAGAGGAAGAAGGCCCCCAGACTCCGGCCGCCGACGACAGCTGCGGTGTCTGTTACGCTGCAGCCTGCGGCGCAGGAGAAGGGCCTCTCCTACTTGGAGGTCCTACAGAAGATCCGGGCCGACGTATCGCTTAAGGACGTCGGCCTCACCAACATCCAGTGGCGGAGAGCGGTGACCGGGGCCTACATTTTTGAGGTCCCCGGCGCCGATAATGAGAAAGCGGACGCCTTAGCCGCAAAAGTGAAGGCGGCCGTCCCCGAAGGGGTCAAAGTGGCCCGGCCCATGAGGCGCGCCGACTTGCGAATCACCGGGCTGGATGAGTCGGTGACGGCGGAGGAGATAATCTCCGCCGTCGCCACGGCAACTGGCTGTCCGCCGGAACACGTGAGGACGGCCGGTGTACGCCCCGGTTTGCGGGGCCTCTACGCGGCCGTCGTATCGTGTCCGGTGGACGCCGCAAAGAAGATGGCGGATGGCCGCCGATTGTTGGTAGGTTGGGTGTCGGCGCAGGTGCGAGTCCTGCCGCCCAGACCCAGGAGGTGCTTCAGGTGCCTCCGCGAGGGGCACCTGGGAGCCAAATGCACCTCCCAGGACGACTGTAGCGACTCCTGCTACAAGTGCAGTCGTCAGGGTCACAAGGCGGGCGAATGCACCAGCGATGTAGAGTTCTGCATACTCTGCAACGGTGCATTCAAGCCCGCCTTACACAGGCTGGGCGGCAGGACTTGCCCAAGTGTCAAGCCCGACCCGCCACCCCCTAAAGGGGGGTAAGAAGAAGAAGACCCCTGCGTCGTCGGCAGCCACAACGTCGGCGACTCAGGAGATGGAAGTTGAGGAGGAGCGCTCATCTTGCTCCTCCTCCGCCGTCAGGAAGCCGCGAGGCGGCGAATCCCTAGGGGGCGCTGCACCCCAGGCCGCTAGCAAAGCGGGGCCCGGGGGCGGTGGGTGCGGGTACACCCATCGTCCCAGCAGTTAAATCTGCACGGGCTGGGAGGTCGAGGCGCACCGAGTGTCCCGGTTGCGCCTCCCACGGTCGACGTCGAGAGGGGGGTCGTATCACTCCTTGACCCCCCTCAGACCATCTAGACGGCGGCTCGAAAGAGCCAAGCGCGTGGCGGGGGAGCGGAGCTAATGCCTACCGCTGTATCCCGAGCCCCCGCTACTATATGCGCTGTTGAGGACACCATGGGGTTTTAGTCAGTAGGAGTCTGACACTGTTCCGCTCCCCTACCCGGGGGGGCGGTTCGTCCATGAAGGATTTCCCCATGTAAAAAAAAAAAAAAAAAAAAAAAAAAAAAAAAAAAGGTTTAGGTTAGGTTGGGGTGCGGGGGGGCCAGATCACCTCCACGTGGTGCACCCTGGGCAACGTCGGTCCAGTTGACCGGCGGCTGAGTATCTGGCGGTCTGGAGAGACCTAAAACACTCCTGGGCGCGGTGTGTGAGCGGCGCGCCCAGTACCGGGCCAGGGCGGATGAGGACCCAAGTCTGGGTCCCAACGGCTTGGTTCCGGAAAGCGGCTGGCGGGGGTCGGCCGATTTAGTGTCGGCCCCGGCAGGCGTACCGCGAACTTGACGGTAAAGATAGATAGCAAAGATGGATAGCGCACAATTTACAAAAGTATTACCCCAGGAGGGTACCGGCGTCTCCGACGCCGGAGAATCCCTCCCCGGGCCATCCGGTCCGGGCTGCCCCTCGTTTTCTGGGGGGGGCAAAATTCTGCGTGATACCAAAACCTCGACGACTTTGGCAAGAACACGGACGACCGAGAAAACTACAACGACCCACTGCTAGCCCTAGGACTTCTGATGATGCCAAAATGATGACCCGCGCTAGCGCAAAGTCGCCTGTAGTCCTCTTAACGAGGCTGCAGGCGCTGGACCAACTGCGTCAGCTCGACGAGCTCCAAGCGGAGTTCGACGCAGAAATGGGCGACGAGTTTAGTGACGCCGACAGTTGCGCGTCAATGGAGACGGTGGGATCGGCTGCGGGGAGTGACACTCCTTCCTGCAGCGGATCCCGCCGTAAACGGAAGGGTACCCTGTCCGAGACCAGCTCCGGACAGGAAGAGGAGGGATTATCCCCCTTACCGAAAGTGCGAGCTACCGCACAAAAGAGAGGAAGAGGGGCGCCCGCCGACGACGGGCGAGTACGTTGGCCTGGCGAAAGCTAAGGCTGACCTTCTGCGCGTGGAGCAGGAGCAACTCCGGCTCCAAGCGGAGAAGGAGCTGGTAGAGTTCGCCGTGGCCAGCCGTGCTCGCTTGGCGTCTATGCCCCCTATATCAGGACGTGACATCGCGGAAGCGGAGGGATTGGATGAGCGAGGGTTGCGCTGCGTGGAGGATATTCTCCACGTAGCCAAAAAGTCAGGAAACTTGAAGGGCACGTATCAGCGTGCCCTCAAGGAGTCGGCCCTTGCTCTCCGGGAGATACTGGACGGATACAAAAGCAGGACATCCTCTGACGAGACAGCCCGCCTGGAGGCGGAGAACAACCGCCTAAGGGCGGTGCTGACTCGTCAGAAGGAGGAGAACATCTTGATAAGGAAGGAGTTGGCGGAGTTGCAAGCCGCGGTGAGGGAGCTCCGCTCCCAACAGCCTCCAGCCACTGCAGAAGCGCCATCGAAGGGAGTGGCAAAGGGAAGTTTCCCGCCGCTTCCCCCAAAGAGAGGACAGAGCACATCTCAGCCGGAGCTTCTCTCCGGCATTCGAGAGATGATGGAGGAGATGCAGCGCTCGCAAACGGCGCAAATCATGGGGATGGTGGATGCCCGCTTTGCAGGCATCGCCGGGCGGCTCCTACCCGAGGAGCGTTTGCGGCCACCTCTGGCCGCGGACAGCCGAGCCGCCCCACCAGCCCCCATCGACACTGCTGCCGTTTTGCGAGCGCAGCAACCCGCATCTAAAGCGGGCAAAGGGAAGAAGGCCCGCCGGCCAAAGCACCTAGCTATGCTGCTGCCGCCGCCGCGCCCATGGAGGAGGTCCAGCCGCCTGCGCCCACGGAGGAGTGGGTGCAGGTCGGCAAGAATGGCCGGCCTGTCAAGCCGGCCAAGAAGAGAAGGCCAAGGCCAAAGAAAAGGCCAAGAAGAAAAAGAAGAAGAAGGCCTCCAGGAAGAGGAAGGCCCCAAAGCTCCGGCCCCCGACGACAGCTGCCGTGTCTATTACGCTGCAGCCGGGGGCGCAGGAGAAGGGCCTCTCATACCTAGAGGTGTTAAAGAAGGCGGCCGCCGAGGTCCGACTTTCAGACCTCGGAATCAGTGGCACGCAATGGAGGAGAGGGGTCACCGGCTCCTACATTTTGGAGATCTCCGGTGCCGATAGAGCCGAGAAGGCGAACACCCTCGCGGACGCCCTGAAGGGCATTGTCCCCGAGGGTGTCAAGGTGGCGAGGCCCATGCAGCGCGCAGAGTTACGCGTTTGGGGCTCGATGAGTCCGTGACGGCGGAGGACCTAATCTCCGCCGTCGCTAGTGCGACGGATTGTCCACCGGACAACGTCAGGACGGCCGGTATACGCCCCGGTTTACGCGGGCTGTACTCGGCTGTCATATCGTGTCCGGTGGACACAGCGAAGAAGTTGGCCGATGGCCGTAGATTGTTGGTGGGCTGGGTGAGCGCACGGGTTCAGGCCCTGCCACCAAGGCCCAGGAGGTGCTTTAAGTGCCTCCGGGAAGGACACCTGGGGGTACACTGCACCTCCAAGGACGACTGCAGCATGTCATGCTTCAAATGCAGTCGTCCGGGACACAAGGCGGGCGAATGCGACAGCGAGGTGGCGTTCTGCCGCCTCTGCAATGCTGATTGCAAGCCCGCCTTGCACAGGTTGGGTAGCAGGGCCTGTCCGACTATCAGACCCGTGCCGCCGCCCCCCCCAAAGGGGCCAGAAGAAGCCTCCGGCCTCAGGCGGCAACGTCTGCCGACCAGCGCACCCGCCGCCGCAAGAGGCGCAGATGGAGGTGGAGCCAACCCCATCGTGCTCCACCTCATCGCCCTGCTACATCTAAGGGTGGCCCAAGTTCGGGGGGGGGAAACAGCCCCCCCTGGCCACCCTTAAGAAGGCCTGAATACCAGGCCAAGGAGGTTGAGGCGCACCGCTGTGTCCAGGTGCGCCTCCCATGGACGGCTCGCCAGGGGGGACCTCATCTTCCCCTAAAAAAAAAAAAAAAAAAAAAAAAAAAAAAAAAAGGTTAGGTTGGGGTGCGATGTCAGACAACCTCCACGTGGTGCACCCTGGGCAACGGCAGCCATTCCTCCTGGCTGCCGGCTGATAGTCTGACAGGGCGGACTTCGTCCAACGCCTCCCGTTTCCCTGACTGGTCGGGACACGGTGGATGGAGCGAGGCGGGCCCGCTGTGCACTTGCACTGCCACGGGCTGATTTGCGGGTGGCTTTCTCCCCTGCGGATCACCGTCTGTCGTAATCCCCTTTGGAGTGTCGTGGTCATGTCTCGCGGCTCTGAAGGGGACCGAGGGTCTTGGCTTAACCGCCCGGACCGCGAGGAAGAAAACCTCTATAAAAAATTACCCCCATCTCAAGCTGCGGCGCACGGCGAGGAGATGCACGGCCTCCTCCCAGAGGCCGTGTGGCTGGCGGGTTGCCAGTTGCGAGTGCGTACCGCGCCAGTGGATATGTCGGTCCACGGGGCGGCTACCCTAGACTTCTGCAGATACAGGGGGCACTGTCTGTAGTGACCGGTTATTTCCCCCATACTCGTGGGAACCAAATATGGATCAAAAACTAAAACAAAAAACTTCGGAACGGATTTTTTCTAACGACTCGGCAAGCTTAGGGATTCTGAAAACGCCTTATGTTTCGGTGGAGAGGTTGGAGTGTGTGTCGTCCTTATCATGCAGGTCAGGGCATGATAGTGACAGCAGTGTGGGCTCATTCCGCACTGTACACTCTAGTGAGGGGAGAAATACTCCCAGAAGTAAGTTCTTCCGTGGGAAGAAGGATATGAGAGACTCCGGCTCAGGAGGAGAGTCGGAGGTCTCGATGGAGTCGGTACCATCTAACCGCAAGCGCGGTAGAGGTCGACCCCCTACCACGGGGGAATACGTCGGACTGGCGGAGGCCAAAATGGCCCTTAATAAGGCCAAAGAGTCGCAGTTACTGCTTGAGGCAGAAGAAGAGGTGGCGAACCTGGCCTCTATAAGGCGATTAGATCGCCAAGCCAAGAAGTGGAGGAAAGACACCAACACAAAAGAACAGCTGGCCTCCGATATAATAAAGGAGGTAAACTGTGACATTGAGGTGATCAGGAAGGTCGCAGGCAAATCCGGCCACCTTAAAGGGACATTCGTCCGCGCCCTTAAAGAGGCAGCTGAAAACATCGAGGAGAGGGTTCAGGAATTCTGCACCAGAACCACCGATGAGAACATGGCGAAGCTCCAGGCAGCATACGCTAGTCTGGAAGCCACCAATGAGCGTCAGCAAGCGGAACTCACAGCTCTCCGCCAAGAGATCGCTGAGCTCAAGACCCGAATACCGGTCACCGGTGGCGCTCCAGTGGTGGAAAAGGTCACATCAAATGCAGAGACCCGAAAGAAGAGGAAGATCCGGGAAGACTCTCCGCCTCAACGGGAAGTGGTGAATTCCCCGGAGACCCAAACAGGACCAGTGGCACAGGATGACCTGGTGCAAGCGGTGGCCGCTCAAGTGAGTCGCATTGTTGGCCACATGTTTGATGCGCGCTTTGCGGCAATTGAGGATCGCCTCTTGCCAGAGCAAAGACTGCGGCCTCCGCTGGCGGCAGATAACAGGAAAGACCTGCCTACCCCTGAAGCCACCGCGACGGGAGAGAAGCAGAAGCCTTCTCCCGCGCCACCCCTACAAGAGGCTCCTCTTGGACGTTCCAGGAGTAGGAGCAAGAGGGCGGCGAGGAAGAGGAAGAGGAAGGGAGAGCAACAACCAGATGTGTCTGCTCAAAAACACCTCGGGGCGGGCTCCAAGCCCTCTCCTGCAGACGGTTGGCAAACGGTCGGCAAGAATGGCCGGCCCCTAAAAGAGAAAGCCCCAGTAGGGAAAAAGGCGCCTCCCAAGAAGGCCAAGACTCCCAGGCTGCGGCCCACGAAATCAGCTGCGGTGGTGGTAACGCTGCAGCCTGAGGCGGTACAAAGAGGCGTCTCATACAAGGAGGTGTTAACCAAGGCGGCCGATAACATCGACTACCACAGCCTCGGAATAACGGGTGGGGTGAAATTTAAGACGGCAGCCACTGGGGCAGTACTCTTTGAGGTGCCAGGTGCCACGAGCGGTCCGCAAGCGGATCTGCTCGCTGAAAAGCTTAGGGCAACTCTGTCACCGGATGACGTGAAGGTATCCAGGCCCGTGAAACGCGCAGACGTGCGCATCATGGACCTGGATTGTTCAGTGACGGCAGAGCGGTTGATCGCTGCTGTTGCGCGGGCAACTGGTTGCGAGTCGGAGCTTATTAAAGCAAAGGAGCCTCGCACCAGTAACAACGGGTCTGGCACTGCGGTGGTTTCTCTTCCGGTAGCAGAAGCCAAGAAGTTGGGAGATGGCCGCCGGCTTTTAGTCGGCTGGGTCTCGGCCCGCGTTAAGGTCCTGCCGGTAAGAGCAGCACGCTGCTTCCGCTGCCTAAACACTGGGCACGTGTGCGCTAAGTGCCCAGAGGAGGCAGATTTCAGCGGTCTCTGCCATCGCTGTGGACGGCCGGGGCATAAAGCCGCCGAGTGCCAGGAGAGTCCGCACTGCATCGTGTGCGAAGGAGCGGGTAAACCCGCCGATCACACCACGGGGAGCGCCAAGTGCAGACCGCCTACTAAAAAGGGGGCTAAGAGGAAGGAGGCTAAAGGGGCCGCACCGGCACCCTCCGAGCCACCTAAGTTGTCGGCGACTGTAGCGGCGCCGGCAACATCTGAGATGGAGCTGGTCGAAACCAACAACTAATGGCCCTCACAGTCTTACAGACGAAATCTGAACCACTGCGCCAGAGCTCAGGACCTCCTGTATCAAAGCCTGGCGCAGTGGTCAATAAGTGTGGCTGTAGTCGCTGAGCCGTATTTCGTGCCCCCGGACGATAACTGGGTGGCCGATCTAAACGGCTCAGTGGCAATCGTGACCCCGGTTCCCACCAATAGCCCGCCTCTAGTTGTCCTAACAAGAGGCAGGGGCGTTGCGGCGGTGCGGCTAGGAGATCTCGTGGTGGTTGCGGTATACGCCCCGCCGAGCTGGAGTCTCCTGGACTTTGAGAGGTGCCTCGCGGCCTTGGACGTCATCGTCGGCGGAGCGCAATCCCGGGCCGTCCTTGTCCTCGGCGACTTCAACGCCAAGGCGACGGTTTGGGGCTCTCCGTCTACTGATGCGAGAGGCGACGTGTTGGAGGAGTGGGCCACAACATCCGGTCTACTCGTCCTGAACAGGGGTTCAGTTCATACGTGCGTGCGGCAGCAGGGTGGGTCCATAGTGGACATCACGTTCGCTAGCCCTGCTGTTGCGCGCCGCGTGAGGGACTGGAGAGTGCTTGAGGAGGTGGAGACGTTATCGGATCACCGATACATTCGGTTTAACGTCTCCACCGAGAACTCGCCTCTGCCAGTTCCAGCGACCCCTGTCGGGACGGGTCCGCGGTGGATCCTGCGTCGCCTCGATCAGGAAGTCCTCGTCGAGGCTGCCATTGTCCAGGCCTGGGCGCTAGGGTGGTTGCCCGGCAGGCTGGGCAACGTAGACAGCGAGGCGGAGAGGCTGCAAGTAGCCATGACGAGAGTCTGCGACGCCGCAATGCCTCGTGTTGGTCCACGTCCTCCAAAACGCCAAGTGTATTGGTGGAGCGACGAGATCGCGCAATTACGAGTGGAGTGTGTCTCGTCGCGCCGCCGATACACAAGGATAAGGCGAAGGAGACGGCGTACACAGTTACCGGATCCTGCAGAGTCGGGTCTCTACAGGCTGTACAGGGCGGCCAAGATGGCACAAGCGAGCCATCGAGCAGTCGAAGGCGAGAGCCCGAGAGGAGTTCCTCGGGATGCTCAATCGGGATCCGTGGGGGCGCCCGTACCGCTTGGTGCGCGGCAAACTGCGCCAGTGGGCCCCCCCGGTAACCCAGAGTCTCGAGGCTCCTCTCCTGGAAGAGGTGGTGTCCGCGCTGTTTCCGGTGAGGGCACAGTATACCCCTCCCTTCATGGGCTCGTCGGCGACTGCTCCTGTAGAGGAGGTGATCGAGGATGCACCGGAGGTAACTGCGGACGAACTTCACGCGGCTGTGCTCCGACTGAAGATGAAGAACACCGCTCCCGGACCTGACGGGGTACCCGGTAGAGCGTGGGTTCTGGCCCAGGAGGTGTTCGCCAGCAAGTTGGTGTGGCTCTTCACCGCCTGCATTCGGCAGGGCCGTTTTCCGCAATTGTGGAAAACGGGACGGCTCGTGTTGTTGCGGAAGCCAGGGCGCCCGGCGGATTCACCATCTGCATTCCCGGCCCATTGTGCTGTTGGACGAGGTGGGCAAGTTGCTTGAGCGAGTGCTCGCGAACCGCCTCGTCCACCACCTGTCCAGCGTGGGGCCGGATCTGTCACCATGCCAGTATGGGTTTCGTACCGGGCGCTCCACCGTGGACGCTATAATGCGGGTGAAGAGCCAAGCAGAAGAAGCAGTCTCCACTGGCGGGGTGGCGTTGGCTGTATCCCTCGATATAGTCAACGCATTCAACACCCTGCCGTGGAGCTGCATCATGGAGGCACTCCGTTACCATCGTGTGCCCTCCTATATCATTCGTGTGGTAGGAGCGTACCTGTCGGGACGCGCTGTCATTTTCCCCGGGCGTAGCGGGTGGGGTCGACGAGAGATGTTTTGCGGTGTTCCACAGGGGTCGGTCCTCGGACCACTCCTGTGGAACATCGGTTACGATTGGGCTCTAAGAGGAGCCATGCTGCCGGGAGTGACCGTCACCTGCTACGCTGATGACACTCTCGTCCTCGCGGTAGGTCAGTCGCACAGACGTGCCCTTGTCCTGGCGACAGCGGGCGTAGCGCAAATCGTCGCTCGCATTCGGCGGCTGGGGTTGGAGGTGGCGCTGCACAAGTCCGAGGCCCTGTGCTTCCACGGGCCTCGGAACGCCCCTCCTCCCGGCTCCCGAATAATAGTAGGAGGTGTCCCCATCAACATCGGGACGTCAATGAAATACCTGGGGCTCACTCTCGATGGG
Organism: Samia ricini; assembly: GCA_014132275.2. Classification (NCBI taxonomy): domain Eukaryota; kingdom Metazoa; phylum Arthropoda; class Insecta; order Lepidoptera; family Saturniidae; genus Samia; species Samia ricini. The sequence goes on along the minus strand of AP028165.1, from coordinate 29,896,088 downwards.
CGCTGGGCATTCAATACCCACTTCCGGCAGCAGACTCCCCGACTCATGGGAGCGGCGGGTGCGCTTGCGCGCTTGCTGCCCAATCTCGGGGGTCCAAATTCCGCGTGCCGGAAGCTCTATCTGGGTATTGTAAGATCGATGGCCCTTTACGGGGCTCCTGTTTGGGCCGGTGACCTGACGGCCCACAACGTTGCACACCTGCGGAAGCCGCAGAGAGCGATGGCCGTCAGGTCAATTAGGGGTTACCGAACGATATCGTTCGAGGCTGCGACAGTGTTGGCTGCTTCCCCGCCCTGGGGGACTTGGAGGCGAGAGCCCTCGCTTCCCTGTACCAGTGGCGGGTTGAGGCGCTGGCGCAAGGAGCTCGCCCTGCGCCTCGAGAAATCGAGGTGCGGAGGCTCGAGCTCCACTCACTGATTATGACGGAGTGGAAACTGCGCCTGGAGCATCCCAGCTCCGGCGCAGCCACTGTGGAGGCCTTCCGGCCTCTACTCTCGGACTGGACATCGCGAAGGGGTGGTACCCTCACGTTCCGGCTGACACAGGTGCTCTCGGGGCACGGCTGCTTCGGGAGCTACCTGTGTCGGATCGGCAGGGAAATCACCCCTGAGTGCCACCACTGTGAGGACAGCGCGCAAGATGACGTGCATCATACTGTCGCAGTTTGCCCGGCATGGGACACACCACGCAGCGAACTAGTCGCCGTGGTGGGTCCCGAGCTCTCGCTCCCGTCGCTCGCGAGAGCGATGGTCGAGCTTGAGGGCGGCTGGGGCTGTGTCCTCCTTCTGCGAGACGGTGATCCTCGCGAAGGAGGCGGCGGAGAGAGAGAGGGAGCTCAACACCCTGCTCCCCTCTCGCAGTCGGCGAACCGGCAGGCGAAGGGCCGGCAACGACCTGCGTCCGCCGTAGAGAGGTCTGCACGCACCGGACTTCGGGCAAAGTCCGGTGCATTGCACGCAGGCCCGAGAAGGAACGCGACGTGAGTACTCCACGCCGCGTCTCAGGTTGGTCTCAGAGCAACGGCTCTGACCGCGTTGGGGCCCCGATCAGCAGGGGCCGGACCCTACCGGGTCAGGAGCGACGCATGCACGTTTCTCGTGTGCCCCGTTCCTCCCGGTAAAAGGGTCTGAGAGTACAAGTGGGGTTTTAGTCGGTAGGAGTCCGACACTGTTCCGCTCTCCTGCCCGGGAGAGCGGTTCGTCCATGAGGATTTCCCCACTATAAAAAAAAAAAAAAAAAAAAAAAAAAAAAAAAAAAAAAAAAAAAAAAAAAAAAAAAAAAAAAAAAAAAAAAAAAAAAAAAAAAAAAAAAAGGTTAGGTTAGGGGGGGTGCGATGCCAGATCACCTCCACGTGGTGCACTCCGGGCAACGTCGGTCCAGTTGACCGGCGGCTGAGAATCTGGCGGGCTGAAGGGCCCTTAAAAAACTCCTTCTAGGCGTGGCATGTGCGCGGCGCGCCCCTAGTACCGGGCCAGAGGCGGATGAGGACCCAAGTTGGGTCCCAACGGCTCAGTTCCGGACAGCGGCTGGCGGGGTTGGCTGTGTCAGTGTCGGCCCCGGCGGGCGTACCGCGAACTTGACGTAGGATCGAAAAAGACGATGGAAGCAAAAATTTCAAGAGAAACTACCCCAGGAGGGTACCGGTGTCTCCGGCACGGGAGAATCCCTCCCCGGGGCCTCGGGTCCGGGCTGCCCCTCGTTTTCTGGGGGGGGCAAAGCTTTGCCAAAATCGATTCTCAAACGACGACTTCGGCAAGAAAATGGACACTGACACCGCATCGACGACGACTTCTGCAAGTACACGGACGACTGATTCATTCTGCTATTGCACACGACTTTGATCCCTAAAGCGGACTACGGACAAGGAAGACACCCTCTACTGATACGACCTTGGCATCCCTGAGGAACGTTGAAGAGGCCATGAAAGACGCAGCGGCAAAGGACAACCACAATCAGGTTGTCCTATTAGCAGAGATGAAGTTGCTCGATCAGCTTTCTGCTGATTTTGAAGCGGAGGACACTGAGGTTCCTTACGGGTCCAACATGTCCCTCGACACGGTGGGATCCGCTGAGGGGAGCGACTCTCCTCTCCCCAGCGGATTCGATAGAAAGCGAAAGGTCAGCCTCTCTGAGGCTAGAGCACTGCTCGGACGCTGAGGGCGAAATGCCCCCACCCAAGACGCGAGCCGTCTCGGGTAAACCAAAAGAGAGGACGAGGACGCCCGCCGACGACGGGCGAGTACGTTGGCCTGGCGAAAGCCAAGGCTGACCTTCTCCGCGTGGAGCAGGAGCAGCTCCGGCTCCAAGCGGAGAAGGAGCTGGTGGATTTCGCCGCGGCCAGCCGTACTCGCCTGGCGTCGATGCCGGCCACCAAAATTGGAGGAGGAGGAGTCTCCGCGGAGGAGGAGAGCCTGGAGGAGATTGGGCTGCGCGACGTAGAAAATATCGTCTACGTCGCCAAAAGTCCGGCAATTTGAAGGGCACGTACCAGCGTGCCCTCAACGAAGCCGCCCAATCCCTCCGGGGCATATCCTGGCCAAAACCAGGACAGAACGGCCACTGACGAGACAGCCCGCCTTGAGGCGGAGAATGCCCGCCTTAAGGGGGTGCTGACTCGTCAGAAAGAAGATAATATCAGGATTCGAAAGGAACTGGCGGACCTCAGACCGCTGTGAGGGAGCTGCGCTCCCAGCAGCCGCCAGTCACCACGCCGACCACAACGGCAACGAAGAAGAAGAGTGGGGTGAGGGAAGAGTTCCCGCCGCTCTCCCACGGAAAGAGCAAAGCATCTCCCAGCCGGAGCTCATCACCGGCATTAGGGAGAAATGCTCGAAGAAATGCAGCGCTCGCAAACGGCGCAAATTATGGGGATGGTGGATGCCCGTTTTGCAGGCATCGCCGGGCGGCTCCTACCGAGGAGCGTTTGCGGCCTCCTCTGGCCGCGGACAGCCGAGCCGCCCCACCAGCCCCCGTCGAAGTTGCAACCGATTTGCGAGCGCAGCAGCCCGCCTAAAAAGCGGGCAAGAAGAAGAAGGAAAGCGGTGGCTAAGCCGGCATCTTTTGCTGCTGCCGCTGCTGCTCCCACCACCACCGGACCGGAAACGACATGCCGCCTGCACCCACAGGTGAATGGGTGCAGGTCGGAAAGAATGGTCGGCCTGTGAAGCCGGCCAACAAGAAGAAAAAGGGCCCAGCCCAGCGAAGAAAGGCCTCCAAGAAAAAGAGGGCCGCCAAACTACGCCCCCCGACGACAACGGCAGTGTCGATAACGCTGCCGCCGGGGGCGCAGGAAGGTGGCCTCACTTACTTGGAGGTGTTGAGGAAGGTGCGTGCCGACGTTCCGCTCAAGGACGTCGGCATCGAAGAAATACAGTGGCGCAGAGCGGTGACCGGGGCATACATCGTTGAGCTCCCCGGCACCGACTCTGCAAATAAAGAGAAGGCGGATGCCTTGGCCGCCAAGTTAAGGGCGGCCCTCCCGGAGGGAGTCAAGATCTCCCGGCCCATGAGGCGCGCCGACTTGCGCGTCTCTGGGCTCGACGAGTCGGTGACGGCGGAGGAACTGATCTCCGCCGTCGCCCAGGCAACCGGCTGTTCACCGGACGATGTGAGGACGGCTGGTGTACGCCCCGGTCTTCGCGGGCTGTGCCAGGCCGTCATCACGTGTCCGGTGGAAGCGGCCAAGAAGTTGGCCGACGGCCGGAAGCTGCTAGTCGGATGGGTCAGTGCGCAGGTGCAAGTCCTGCCGCCAAGGCCCAGGAGGTGCTACAGGTGCCTCCAACAGGGGCACCTGGGGGTCAACTGCACCTCCAAAGTCGACGTAAGCACCTGGTGCTTCAGGTGCAGTCGGCCGGGCCACAAGGCGGGCGAGTGCACTAGCGAGGTCACGTATTGTGGCCTCTGTGCTGGCGCGCTCAAGCCCGCCTTGCACAAGATGGGCGGCAAGACTTGCCCCTGCGTACAGTCCGACCCGCCAGCCCGCAAAGGGGCAAACAGGAGAAGGATCAAACCTCCTGCATCGTCGGCCACCCAAGCGCCGACATCGCAGGAGGTTGACATGGAGGAGCTCACATCTTGCTCCTCCTCCGTCGCCGGACCGTGCAGCGGCCAACGTCCCGAGGGGCACAATCCCTCGGCCGCTGCGGATCGGAGCCTGGGGACGACGGGTGCGGGTACACCCGCCGTCCCAGCAGCAAAATAGCTGCACAGGCAGGGAGGTTGAGGCGCACCGATGTGTCCCGGTGCGCCTCCCAACGGTCGACGTCAGAGGGGGGTCTTATCACTCCTTGACCCCCCTCAGACCATAATGGCGACGGCTCATCCGAGCCTACGCACGCCGGGGGGAGCGGTAGTAATCCCAGTCGGGCAATCCCCGCACCCCCGGCATTACAAGTGCGCTCGAGAGGACACCTTGGGGTTTTAGCCGGTAGGAGTCCGGCACTGTTCCACTCTCCTGCCCGGGAGAGTGGTTCGTCCATGAGGATTTCCCCAAGTAAAAAAAAAAAAAAAAAAAAAGGGGTGGGGTGCGGGGCCAGATCACCTCCACGTGGTGCACCCTGGGCAACGTCGGTCCAGTTGACCGGCGGCTGAGTATCTGGCGGTCTGGAGAGACCTAAACCACTCCTGGGCGCGGTGTGTGAGCGGCGCGCCCAGTACCGGGCCAGGGCGGATGAGGACCCAAGTTGGGTCCCAACGGCTTGGTTCCGGGTAGCGGCTGGCGGGGCTGGCCGATTTAGTGTCGGCTCCGGCAGGCGTACCGCGAACTAGACGATAGAAACGAAGGAATGATGAACGCATATACTAAAGAGAAACTACCCCAGGAGGGTACCGGCGCCTCCGGCGTCGGAGAATCCCTCCCTGGGCCTTCCGGCTCAGGCTGCCCCACGTTTTCTGGGGGGGGCAAAGGTGTGCGTAATTCTCACAAACCGACGACTTTGGCAAGCAAACTGACGACCGATACCACTAAAACGACGACCACAGCTAGCACAAGGACTTCTGATTCTGATGCCCAAATGAAGACCAATGCTAGGATTAAGTCGCCTGTAGTCTGCCTTAGCAGATCACGGGCGCTGGACGATTTTCTGTCTGCTGAAAGCGACTATTCCATCGACTCGATGGATCCATATGGAGACTTCGGTGGGAGATTCACACCCACCCTCAGCGGACTATTACGCAAGAGGAAGATAGTTCTCCCTGGGATTAGCTCAGAGGATGAAGAGGATGAGTCCGCTCGTCCTTCAAAGACCCGAGCCGTCCCCAAATCAAAAAGAGGACGAGGGCGCCCGCCGACTACGGGAGATTATGTTGGCCAGGCCAGAGCAAAGGCGGAGTTATTCCGCCTTAAAGATGAAGAGCTCCGCCTCCAGGCTGAGAAGGAGGTCGCGGAATCAGCCGCGCGGAGGCGAGGCAGGAGAGAGCTGCACTGAGATCTGCAGCCCCTGCAAGTGTAGAGGATCCCGGGCTGAGCGAAAGAGCGATGCGCGACATCGACATGATCGCCCAAATCGCCAAGAAGTCCGGGAATTTGAAAGGGACCTTCCAAAAGGCCCTCAAGGAAGCGACAGCGTCCCTAAAGGAGATTCTGGAGGTCTACCGTAACTGGACTACGACAGATGAGACAGCCCGCCTGGAGGCGGACAACAACCGCCTAAGGGCGGAGCTGTCTCAACAAAAGGAAGAGATGGAGGTGCTGAGGAAGGAGTTAGCCGACGTGAAGGCGGCAGTCCAGGGGCTACTTCCCCCTGAAGTCTCCACCTCCCAAGCACCCCAGACAGGACTCCTCTCGGAGGTAAAGGAGATGTTCGGCGAGATGTTACGCTCGCAGAGGGTCCAAATTATGGAGATGGTGGACGCCCGTTTTGCGGGCGTCGATGAGCGGCTTTTGCCGGAGACGCGTCTTCGGCCTCCACTGGCTGCGGACAGTCGAACCGCACCAGCTGCCCCACCATCTACCATCAATGCTGCTCCGCAACCACGAGCGCAGCCAGCCGCTAAAAAGGCGGCCAAAGGGAAAGGGGGGAAAAAGGCAGGCAAAACTGCCTGCCTTTGCCACTGCTGTGGCAGCTCCCCCTCCTCCCAGCACATTGGAGGACCAGCCACCTGCTCCCACTACTGAGTGGGTACAAGTAGGGAAGAATGGCCGGCCGGTTAAACCGGCCAAACAGAAAAAGAAGGAAAAGAAGAAGAAAGAGAAAGCCAAGAAGGCTCAGAAGAAGAAGGCCTCCAAGAAGAAGAAGGCCCCCAAACTCCGGCCCCCGACGACAACAGCGGTGTCGCTAACACTGCAGCCGGAGGCGCAGGAGAGGGGCCTCTCTTACTTGGAGGTCCTAAAGAAGAAGGTGCGTACCGAGGTCAAACTCTCTGACCTCGGTATAAAGGACTTCAAGTGGCGAAGGACGGTGACCGGGGGGTATCTTTTTGAACTCCCTGGCGCCAACAGTACTGAGCAGGCGGACGCATTGGCCGCAAGGCTGAAGGAGACCGTCTCCAGCGAGGAAGTTAAGGTGTCCCGGCCCATGAGGCGCGCAGAAATGCGCGTCTATGGGCTGGATGAATCAATAACGGCGGAGGAATTGATCTCCGCCGTCGCCAAAGCGACGGGTTGTCCACCGGAGCATGTTAGGACGCCCGGGATACGCCCTGGCTTGCGAGGGTTGTTCACGGCTGTCATATCATGTCCGGTGGACGCCGCAAAGAAGCTGGCGGACGGTCGCCGCTTACTAGTCGGTTGGGTGTCGGCGCAGGTTAAAGCCCTGTCGCCCAGGCCCAGGAGGTGCTACCGGTGCCTCCAGGAAGGGCATATGGGGGTCAAATGCACCTCCGAGGTCGACTGCAGCACCTGGTGCTTCCGATGCAGTCGACCGGGCCACAAGGCGGGCGAATGCACCAGTGAGGTCGAATTTTGCGGCCTCTGCAGTGGTGCATCCAAGCCCGCCTTGCACAGACTGGGCGGTAGGGCTTGCCCTTGTGTTAAGCCCGCCCCCCCCAAGGGGGCAAAAAAGGTCCCGTAGACCTCCCGCACCTCCGGCTGCATCTGCGCCACTCGTGCAGGAGGTGGAGATGATGGAGGCGCCGCCAACACCTGGCCCTTCCGTCTCCGACACTTCGCTGGACAGTCACTCCACGAAGGTAGGCCAACCTTCGACTGTCCAAAGGCGAAGCCTGAGCCTTAAGCCGCGCCCACATGCGGCTCCGAAGCACTCAGGCACGGGAGATGAGACGAGCTGACGTGTCCCAGCTCGTCTCCCACAGTCGACGTCAGAGGGCGACCAACTGCCCTCAGACCCGAAGACGAGGCCTGTATAGGCTTGGCGCATGCCAGGGGGAGCGGTAGCAATGCACACCGCATATCCCGAGCCCCCTGGCACTCTTGCGCGTTGCGGACACCAAGGAGTTTTAGTGGGTATTCTACGGCCGCCTTCTAGGTCGTAGCGAGTCCCACATACCCCCTCTCCGTTATTTTACGTTGAGAGGGGGATGCCTAAATGCATTTCTCCTTGTAAAAAAAAAAAAAAAAAAAAAAAAAAAAAAAAAAAGGTTGGGGTGGGGTGCGATGCCAGGGGTGCGATGCCAGATCACCTCCACGTGGTGTACTCCGGGCAACGTCGGTCCACTTGACCGGCGGCTAAGAATCTGGCGGGCTGAAGGGCCCTTAAAAGCTTCTAGGAGTGGCATGTGCGCGGCGCTCCTAGTACCGGGCTGAGGCGGATGAGGACCCAAGTTGGGTCCCAACGGCTCAGTACCGGACAGCGGCCGGCGGGGTTGGCTGTGTCAGGCTGACCTCGGCGGGCGTACCGCAAACTTGACGTAGGACGAAAAAGACGATGGAAGCAAATCTTTCAAGAGTAATACCCCGGAGGGTACCGGTGTCTCCGGCACCGGAGAATCCCTCCCCGGACCCTCAAAAAGTCCGGGCTGCCCCTCGTTTTCTGGGGGGGGCAAAGCTTTGCCAAAATCAGATTCCCAAACGACGACCTCGGCAACGAAAATGGACACTGACACACCGCATCGACGACGACTTTCTGCGAATACACGGACGAATGATCCTGCTAAAACGACGACCAAAGCAAGATTACGGACAAGGAAGACACCCTCTACTGATACGACCTTGGCATCCCTGAGGAACGTAGAAGAGGCCATGAAAGACGCAGTGGCGAAAGGACAACCACAGTCACCGGTTGTCCTTTTAGAGAGGATGAAGCTGCTCGATCAGCTTTCAGCTGATTTCGAAGCTGAGGACACCGAGGACACCTACGGGTCCAATATGTCCCTCGACACGATAGGATCCGCTGACTGGAGTGATTCTCCTCTCCCCAGCGGATTCGACAGGAAGAGAAAGGTGAGCCTCTCAGAGGCGAGCACATGTTCGGACGCTGAGGGCGAAATGCCCCCGCCCAAGACGCGAGCCGTCTCGGGCAAACCAAAGAGAGGACGAGGACGCCCGCCGACGACGGGCGAGTACGTTGGCCTAGCGAAGGCCAAAGCTGACCTTCTGCGCGTGGAGCAGGAGCAGCTCCGGCTCCAAGCGGAGAAGGAGCTCGTGGATTTTGCCGCGGCCAGCCGTACTCGCCTGGCGTCGATGCCGGCCACCAGAATTGGAGGAGGAGGAGTCTCCGCCGAAGAGGAGAGCCTGGAGGAGATAGGGCTACGCGACGTAGAGAACATCGTCTACGTCGCCAAGAAGTCTGGCAATTTGAAGGGCACGTACCAGCGTGCCCTGAACGAAGCCGCCCAGTCCCTCCGGGATATCCTGGCCAAAACCAGGACGAGAACGGCCACTGACGAGACAGCCCGCCTTGAGGCGGAAAACGCCCGCCTTAAGGGGGTGCTGACTCGTCAGAAGGAAGACAACATCCGGCCGATCCATCAGGAAGGAACTGGCGGACCTGCAGACCGCTGTGAAGGAATTGCGCTCACAGCAGCCGCCAGTCACAACGCCAGCAACAAAGGCGGCGACAAAGAGAGGAGTGAGGGGGAGTTCCCACCGCTCCCAATACGACGAGAACAAAGCGTCTCCCAGCCGGAGCTCATCACCGGCATTAGGGAGATGCTCGAAGAAATGCAGCGCTCGCAAACGGCGCAAATTATGGGGATGGTGGATGCCCGCTTCGCAGGCATCGCCGGGCGGCTCCTACCGGAGGAGCGTTTGCGGCCTCCTCTGGCCGCGGACAGCAGAGCCGCCCCACCAGCCCCCACCGACACTGCTGCCGCTTTGCGAGCGCAGCAGCCCGCCAAGAAAGCGGGAAAGAAGAAGGGGAAAGAGGTGGCTAAGCCGGCATCTTTTGCTGCTGCCGCCGCTGCTCCCACCACCACCACCGGAAGCGACATGCCGCCTGCACCCACAGGTGAATGGGTGCAGGTCGTCGAAGGAATGGTCGGCCTGTGAAGCCGGCCAACAAGAAGAAAAAGAAGCCAGCGAAGAAGGCCTCCAAGAAAAAGAGGGCCGCCAAACTACGCCCTCCGACGACAACGGCAGTGTCTATAACGCTGCCGCCGGGGGCGCAGGAAGGTGGCCTCACTTACTTGGAGGTATTAAGGAAGGTGCGTGCCGACGTTCCGCTCAAGGACGTCGGCATCGAAGAAATACAGTGGCGCAGAGCGGTGACCGGGGCATACATCGTTGAGCTCCCCGGCACCGACTCTGCAAATAAAGAGAAGGCGGATGCCTTGGCCGCCAAGCTAAGGGCGGCCCTCCCGGAGGGAGTCAAGATCTCCAGGCCCATGAGACGTGCCGACTTGCGCGTTTCTGGGCTTGACGAGTCGGTGACGGCGGAGGAACTGATCTCCGCTGTCGCCCAGGCAACCGGCTGTTCACCGGACGATGTGAGGACGGCTGGTGTACGCCCCGGTCTTCGTGGGCTGTGCCAGGCCGTCGTCACGTGTCCGGTGGAAGCGGCCAAGAAGTTGGCCGACGGCCGGAAGCTACTAGTCGGATGGGTCAGTGCGCGGGTGCAAGTCCTGCCGCCAAGGCCCAGGAGGTGCTACAGGTGCCTCCAACAGGGGCACCTGGGGGTCAACTGCACCTCCAAAGTCGACGTAAGCACCTGGTGCTTCAGGTGCAGTCGGCCGGGCCACAAGGCGGGCGAGTGCACTAGCGAGGTCACGTATTGTGGCCTCTGTGCTGGCGCGCTCAAGCCCGCCTTACACAAGATGGGCGGCAAGACTTGCCCTTGCGTACAGTCCGACCCGCCAGCCCGCAAAGGGGCAAACAGGAGGAAGATGAAGCCTCCTGTGTCACAGGAGGTCGAAATGGAGGAGCTCCCATCCTGCTCCTCCGCCGTCGCCGGACCGTGCAGCGGCCTACATCCTGAGGGAAACACACCCTCGGCCGCTGCGGATCGGAGCCTGGGGACGCCGGGTGCGGGTACACCCGCCGTCCCAGCAGCAAAATAGCTGCCCAGGCAGAGAGGTTGAGGCGCACCGATGTGTCCCGGTGCGCCTCCCAACGGTCGACGTCAGAGGGGGGTCTTATCACTCCTTGACCCCCCTCAGACCATAATGGCGACGGCTCATCCGAGCCTACGCACGCCGGGGGGAGCGGTAGTAATCCCAGTCGGGTAATCCCCGCACCCCCGGCATCACAAGTGCGCTCGAGAGGACACCTTGGGGTTTTAGTCGGTAGGAGTCCGACACTGTTCCGCTCTCCTACCCGGGAGAGCGGTTCGTCCATGAGGATTTCCCCAAGTAAAAAAAAAAAAAAAAAAAAAAAAAAAAAAAAAAAAAAAAAAAAAAAAAAAAAAAAATAAAAAAAATAAAAAAAAAAAAAAAATAAAAAAAAAAGGGGTGCGATGCCAGATCTGCTTCGGGAGCTACCTGTGTCGGATAGGCAGGGAAACCACCCCTGAGTGCCATCACTGCGACGACAATGCACACGACAACGTGCACCACACTGTCACAGCTTGCCCAGCATGGGATACACCGCGCAGCGAATTAGTCGCCGTGGTGGGTCCCGAGCTCTCGCTCCCGTCGCTCGCGAGAGCGATGGTCGAGCTTGAGGGCGGCTGGGCAGCTGTATCCTCCTTCTGCGAGACGGTGATCCTCGCAAAGGAGGCAGCGGAGAGAGAGAGGGAGCTCAACACCCTGCTCCCCTCTCGCAGTCGACGAACCGGCAGGCGAAGGGCCGGCAACGACCTGCGCCCGCCGTAAAGAGGTCTGCACGCACTGGACTCCGGGCAGAGTCCGGTGCATTGCACGCAGGCCCGAGATGGAACGCGGCGTGAGTACTCCACGCTGCGTCTCAGGTTGGTTTCAGAGCGATGGCTCTGATCGCGTTGGGGCCCCGATCAGCAGGGGCCGGACCCTACCGGGTTAGGAGCGACGCATGCACGTTCATCGTGTGCCCCGTTCCTCCCGGTAAAAGGGTCTGAGAGTACAAGTGGGGTTTTAGTCGGTAGGAGTCCGACACTGTTCCGCTCTCCTGCCCGGGAGAGCGGTTCGTCCATGTAGGATTTCCCCACTAAAAAAAAAAAAAAAAAAAAAAAAAAAAAAAAAAAAAAAAAAAAAAAAAAAAAAAAAAAAAAAAAAAAAAAAAAAAAAAAAAAAAAAAAAAAAAAAGTGCGATGCCAGATCACCTCCACGTGGTGTACTCCCGGGCAACGTCGGTCCACTTGACCGGCGGCTAAGAATCTGGCGGGCTGAAGGGCCCTTAAAAGCTTCTAGGAGTGGTATGTGCGCGGCGCTCCTAGTACCGGGCTGAGGCGGATGAGGACCCAAGTTGGGTCCCAACGGCTCAGTACCGGACAGCGGCTGGCGGGGCTGGTCGTTTTAGTACCAGTTCCGGCAGGCGTACCGCAAACTTGACGGCAGAAATTAGCAAGATGGAAAGTACAAAGTTTAAAAAATCACTACCCCAGGAGGGTACCGGCTCCTCAGGAGTCGGAGAATCCCTCCCTGGGCCATCCGGCTCAGGCTGCCCCTCGTTTTCTGGGGGGGGCAAAATTTTGTGCAATATACCAAATCAACGACGACCTTGGCAAGAACTCTGACGACCGATTCCCAAACGACGACACACGCTAGCCCACGGATCTCCGAGATGGATGCCAAATTGATGACCAGAGCTAGCTCTAAGTCGCCTGTAGTCCTACTTCAAAGGCTGCAGGCGCTCGACCAGCTGAGACAGCTGGATGAAATGCAGGCGGAATTTGACGCCGAAATGGGCGACGACGATTTTAGCGACGTTGACAGTTGCGCGTCAATGGAGACGGTGGGATCAGCTGCGGGGAGCGACACTCCTTCCTGCAGCGGATCCCGCCGTAAACGGAAGGGTACCCTGTCTGAGACCAGCTCTGGACAGGAAGAGGAGGGATTATCCCCCTTAGCGAAAGTGCGAGCCACAACCTCCGCACAAAAAAGAGGAAGAGGGCGCCCGCCGACGACGGGCGAGTACGTTGGCCTGGCGAAAGCTAAGGCTGACCTTCTCCGCGTGGGAGGAGCAGGAGCAACTCCGGCTCCAAGCGGAGAAGGAGCTGGTAGAGTTCGCCGTGGCCAGCCGTGCTCGCCTGTGGCGTCTATGCCCCCCATATCAGGACGTGACATCGCGGAAGCGGAGGGACTGGATGAGCGAGGGTTGCGCTGCGTGGAGGATATTCTCCACGTAGCCAAAAAGTCAGGAAACTTGAAGGGCACGTATCAGCGTGCCCTCAAGGAGTCCGGCCCTTGCTCTCCGGGAGATACTGGACGGGTACAAAAGTAGGACGTCCTCTGACGAGACAGCCCGCCTGGAGGCGGAGAACAACCGCCTAAGGGCGGTGCTGACTCGTCAGAAGGAGGAGAACATTCTCATACGAAAGGAAGTGGCGGAGCTGCAGGCTGCGGTTAGGGAGCTGCGCACTGGTCAGTTGCCAGCCCCTGCAGCGGCAAACCTGCAGCCTGCAGCAAAAGGGAGTGCCAGGGAAAGTTTCCCCCCACTCCCCCAAAACGAGGACAAAACACCTCCCAGCCAGAGCTGCTGGCCGAAATACGGGACATGTTTATGGAGATGCAGCGCTCGCAAACGGCGCAAATAATGGGGATGGTGGATGCCCGCTTCGCGGGCATCGCAGGGCGACTCCTACCTGAGGAGCGTTCGCGGCCACCGTTGGCCGCGGACAGCCGAGCCGCCCCACCAGCCCCCATCGACACTGCTGCCGTTTTGCGAGCGCAGCAACCCGCGACCAAGGCGGGTAAAAGGGAAGAAGGCCGCGCCGGCCAAAGCAGCTAGCTATGCCGCTGCCGCCGCCGCCCCCGCTGATGAAAACCAGCTGCCTGCATCCACGGAAGAGTGGGTGCAGGTCGGCAAGAATGGCCGGCCTGTCAAGCCGGCCAAGGAGAAGGCCAAGGCCAAAAAGAAGGCCAAAAAAAGAAGAAAGCCTCCAGAAAGAAGAAGGCCCCTAAGCTTCGGCCCCCGACGACAGCTGCTGTGTCGATAACACTGCAGCCGGAGGCGCAGGAGAAGGGCCTTTCTTATCTGGAGGTGTTAAAAGAAGGCTCTGCCGCTGGGGTTCGACTTTCCGACCTCGGAATCAGTGGCACACAGTGGAGGAGAGGAGTCACCGGCTCCTATATTTTGGAGATCTCCGGTGATGATAAAGCCGAGAAGGCTAACACCCTCGCGGCGCCTTAAAGGGCATTGTTCCCGAGGGTGTCAAGGTGGCTCGGCCCATGCAGCGCGCAGAACTGCGCGTCGTGGGGCTCGATGAGTCCGTGACGGCGGAGGACCTAATCTCCGCCGTCGCTAGTGCGACGGATTGTCCACCGGACAACGTCAGGACGGCCGGTATACGCCCCGGATTACGCGGGCTGTACTCGGCCGTCATATCGTGTCCGGTGGACACAGCGAAGAAGCTGGCCGATGGCCGTAGACTGTTGGTGGGCTGGGTGAGCGCACGGGTTCAGGCCCTGCCACCAAGGCCCAGGAGGTGCTTTAAGTGCCTCCGGGAAGGACACCTGGGGGTACACTGCACCTCCAAGGACGACTGCAGCATGTCATGCTACAAATGCAGTCGTCCGGGCCACAAGGCGGGCGAATGCGACAGCGAGGTGGCGTTTTGCCGCCTCTGTAATGCTGATTGCAAGCCCGCCTTGCACAGGTTGGGTAGCAGGGCCTGTCCTACCATCAGACCCGTGCCGCCGCCCCCCAAGGGGGCAAGGAAGAAGCGGCCTCCAGCGGCTACGCCTGCCGCCAGCGCACCGCAGTACCGCAAGAGGTGCAGATGGAGGTGGAGCCAACTCCATCGTGCTCCACCTCATCGCCTGCCATATCTAAGGGTGGCCCAAGTTCGGGGGGGAAACAGCCCCCGGCCACCCTTAAGAAGGCCTGAATGCCAGGCCAAGGAGGTTGAGGCGCGCCGCTGTGTCCAGGCGCGCCTCCCAATGGACGTCGTCAGGGGGGACCTCATCTTCCCCCCAGACCTGAAGGACGATGGCCGTAAGGCCTAGCGCACGCCAGGGGAAGCGGTAGTAGTACTGATAGCAATTCCCGCACCCCTGGCTGCAATGCGCGTTGAGGACACCTTGGAGTTTTAGTGGGTATTCTACGGCCGCCCATCATGGCCGTAGCGAGTCCCACATACCCCCTCTCCGTTATTTTACGTTGAGAGGGGGATGCCTAAAAGCATTTCTCCAAGTAAAAAAAAAAAAAAAAAAAAAAAAAAAAAAAAAAAAAAAAAAAAAAAAGGTTAGGTTGGGGTGGGGGTGCGGTGGGGTGCGGGGCCAGATCACCTCCACGTGGTGCACCCTGGGCAACGTCGGTCCAGTTGACCGGCGGCTGAGTATCTGGCGGACTGGAGAGTCCTAAAATACTCCTGGGCGCGGTGTGTGAGCGGCGCGCCCAGTACCGGGCCAGGGCGGATGAGGACCCAAGTTGGGTCCCAACGGCCTGGTTCCGGGTAGCGGCTGGCGGGGCTGGCCGATTTAGTGTCGGCCTCGGCAGGCGTACCGCGAACTAGACGATGGTAAACAACGAAAATGGAAAAGGCAAAGTTTCAAGAGTCACTACCCCAGGAGGGTACCGGCGCCTCCGGCGCCGGAGAATCCCTCCCTGGACCCTCGGGTTCAGGCTGCCCCACGTTTTCTGGGGGGGGCAAAATTTTGCACAATCCCAGTACCCCAACGACGACCCTGGCACGAACACCGGTTTCCGATTCTGCCCTAACGACGACTTCTGCAAACACACGGACGACTGATTTCTGTTGCAACGACAACCAAAGCTAGATCACGGACAAAGAAGATACCATCCACAGATACGACCTTGGCATCCCTGAGGAACGTTGAAGAGGCGATGAAAGACGCAGCGGCAAAAGGACAACCACAGTCACCGGTTGTCCTCTTAGAGCGAATGAAGTTGCTCGATCAGCTTTCTGCTGATTTTGAAGCCGAGGACACCGAAGACACCTACGGGTCCAATATGTCCCTCGACACGGTGGGATCCGCTGAGTGGAGTGACTCCCCTCTCCCCAGCGGATTCGATAGGAAGAGAAAGGTGAGCCTCTCTGAGGCGAGCACATGCTCAGACGCTGAGGGCGAAATGCCCCCACCCAAGACGCGAGCCGTCTCGGGTAAACCAAAGAGAGGACGAGGACGCCCGCCGACGACGGGCGAGTACGTTGGCCTAGCGAAGGCCAAAGCTGACCTTCTGCGCGTGGAGCAGGAGCAGCTCCGGCTCCAAGCGGAGAAGGAGCTCGTGGATTTTGCCGCGGCCAGCCGTACTCGCCTGGCGTCGTTGCCGGCCACCAGACTTGGAGGAGGAGGGGTCTCCGCCGAAGAAGAGAGCCTGGAGGAGATAGGGCTACGCGACGTAGAAAATATAGTCTACGTCGCCAAAAAATCCGGCAATCTAAAGGGCACGTATCAGCGTGCCCTCAACGAAGCCGCCCAATCCCTCCGAGATATCCTGGCCAAGACCAGGACGAGAACGGCCACTGACGAGACAGCCCGCCTTGAGGCGGAGAATGCCCGCCTTAAGGGGGTGCTGACTCGTCAGAAGGAGGATAACATCCGGATTAGGAAGGAACTGGCGGACTTGCAGACCGCGGTAAAGGAGTTGCGCTCGCAGCAGCCGCCAGTCACAACGCCAGTAACAACAACGGCAACGAAGAAGAGAGTGGTGAGGGAGGAGTTCCCGCCGCTCCCAACACAACGAGAACAAAGCGTCTCCCAGCCGGAACTCATCACCGGCATTAGGGAGATGCTCGAGGAGATGCAGCGCTCGCAAACGGCGCAGATAATGGGGATGGTGGATGCCCGCTTTGCAGGCATCGCCGGGCGGCTCCTACCGGAGGAGCGTTTGCGGCCTCCTCTGGCCGCGGACAGCCGAGCCGCCCCACCAGCCCCCATAGACACTGCTGCCGCTTTGCGAGCGCAGCAGCCCGCCAAGAAAGCGGGAAAGAAGAAGGGAAAGAGGTGGCTAAGCCGGCATCTTTTGCTGCTGCCGCCGCTACTCCCCACCACCACCACCGGAAGCGACATGCCGCCTGCACCCACAGGTGAATGGGTGCAGGTCGGAAAGAATGGTCGGCCTGTGAAGCCGGCCAACAAGAAGAAAAAGAAGCCAGCGAAGAAGGCCTCCAAGAAAAAGAGGGCCGCCAAACTACGCCCTCCGACGACAACGGCAGTGTCTATAACGCTGCCGCCGGGGGCGCAGGAAGGTGGCCTCACTTACTTGGAGGTATTAAGGAAGGTGCGTGCCGACGTTCCGCTCAAGGACGTCGGCATCGAAGAAATACAGTGGCGCAGAGCGGTGACCGGGGCATACATCGTTGAGCTCCCCGGCACCGACTCTGCAAATAAAGAGAAGGGCGGATGCCTTGGCCGCCAAGCTAAGGGCGGCCCTCCCGGAGGGAGTCAAGATCTCCAGGCCCATGAGACGTGCCGACTTGCGCGTTTCTGGGCTTGACGAGTCGGTGACGGCGGAGGAACTGATCTCCGCTGTCGCCCAGGCAACCGGCTGTTCACCGGACGATGTGAGGACGGCTGGTGTACGCCCCGGTCTTCGTGGGGCTGTGCCAGGCCGTCGTCACGTGTCCGGTGGAAGCGGCCAAGAAGTTGGCCGACGGCCGGAAGCTGCTGGTCGGATGGGTCAGTGCGCGGGTGCAAGTCCTGCCGCCAAGGCCCAGGAGGTGCTACAGGTGCCTCCAACAGGGGCACCTGGGGGTCAACTGCACCTCCAAAGTCGACGTAAGCACCTGGTGCTTCAGGTGCAGTCGGCCGGGCCACAAGGCGGGCGAGTGCACTAGCGAGGTCACGTATTGTGGCCTCTGTGCTGGCGCGCTCAAGCCCGCCTTACACAAGATGGGCGGCAAGACTTGCCCTTGCGTACAGTCCGACCCGCCAGCCCGCAAAGGGGCAAACAGGAGGAAGACGAAGCCTCCTGTGTCACAGGAGGTCGAAATGGAGGAGCTCCCATCCTGCTCCTCCGCCGTCGCCGGACCGTGCAGCGGCCTACATCCTGAGGGAAACACACCCTCGGCCGCTGCGGATCGGAGCCTGGGGACGCCGGGTGCGGGTACACCCGCCGTCCCAGCAGCAAAATAGCTGCACAGGCAGAGAGGTTGAGGCGCACCGATGTGTCCCGGTGCGCCTCCCAACGGTCGACGTCAGAGGGGGGTCTTATCACTCCTTGACCCCCCCTCAGACCATAATGGCGACGGCTCATCCGAGCCTACGCACGCCGGGGGGAGCGGTAGTAATCCCAGTCGGGCAATCCCCGCACCCCCGGCATCACAAGTGCGCTCGAGAGGACACCTTGGGGTTTTAGTCGGTAGGAGTCCGACACTGTTCCGCTCTCCTGCCCGGGAGAGCGGTTCGTCCATGAGGATTTCCCCAAGTAAAAAAAAAAAAAAAAAAAAAAAAAAAAAAAAAAAAAAAAAAAAAAAAAAAAAAAAAAAAAAAAAAAAAAAAAAAAAAAAAAAAAAATGGGGTGCGATGCCAGATCACCTCCACGTGGTGTACTCCGGGCAACGTCGGTCCACTTGACCGGCGGCTAAGAATCTGGCGGGCTGAAGGGCCCTTAAAAGCTTCTAGGAGTGGTATGTGCGCGGCGCTCCTAGTACCGGGCTGAGGCGGATGAGGACCCAAGTTGGGTCCCAACGGCTCAGTACCGGACAGCGGCCGGCGGGGGGTTGGCTGTGTCAGGCTGACCTCGGCGGGCGTACCGCAAACACGACGAACACGCAACGATGAAAATGGCAGATTATAGAAAAGTATTACCCCAGGAGGGTACCGGCGCCTCCGGCGCCGGAGAATCCCTCCCTGGGCCCTCGGGCTCAGGCTGCCCCTCGTTTTCTGGGGGGGGCAATAGTTGCGAGATTCTAGCTCACCAACGACGACCCTTGGCAAGAACACCGGTAACCGATACCGCTCCCAACGACGACCCCTGCATGCTCACGGACAACGGAAGATTCAAGAATGATGGCGCGGCAAAGCTTAAGGACGAATAAAATGCCTGTGGTACTCCTCAAGAGACTGCAGGCATTGGACGAATTGAAACAGCTGGAGGAGATGGAAGCTGAATTCGGCTTTGAGAGTGACGCCTCATATGCGTCAATGGACACGGTGGGATCCGCTGAGGGGAGCGACTCTCCTCTCCCCAGCGGATTCGACCGAAAACGGAAGGTGGACCTGTCCGACGTGAGCTCATGCTCCGAGGCTGAGGGTGATATGCCCCCGCCCAAGGCGCGAGCCGTCCGCGGATCATCCAAAAGAGGACGAGGACGCCCGCCAACGACGGGCGAGTACGTTGGCCTGGCGAAAGCCAAGGCTGAGCTTCTCCGCGTGGAGCAGGAGCAGCTCCGGCTCCAAGCGGAGAAGGAGCTGGTGGAGTTCGCCGCGGCCAGCCGTACTCGCCTGGCGTCGATGCCGGCCATCAAACCCGGCGGAGGAGGAGTCTCCGCCGAGGAGGAAAGCTTGGAGGAGGTAGGACTTCGCGACGTACGAGAAACATCATCTACGTCGCCAAAAAGTCCGGAAACTTGAAGGGCACGTACCAGCGTGCCCTCAACGAGGCTGCCGAATCCCTCCGGGGAATTTGGCCAAGACCAAGCGAAGAACAGCAACTGACGAGACAGCCCGCCTGGAGGCGGAAAATAACCGCCTCAAGGCGGTGCTGACTCGTCAGAAGGAGGAAACCTTGCTGCTCCGCAAGGAAATAACGGAGCTACAGACAGCGGTGAAGGAGCTGCGCTCCCACCAGCCGCCGCCAACACCTGCGGCAACACCGGCGACGACGACAACAGTGGGGAAACCGGCCAGGGAAGCTTTCCCGCCTCTCCCCACCAAACAAGGAGGAAAAACCCCTGGGCCAGAGCTGTTGCCTGACCTAAGGGAAATGTTTGGAGACCTACTGCGCTCGCAGACCGAGCAGATAATGCGGATGGTGGATGCCCGCATCGATGGGCGGCTACCACCACAGGAGCGTCTGCGGCCACCATTGGCCGCGGACAGTCGAGCTGCTCCGACAGCCCCCGTCGATGCCGCGCCCGATCTGCGAGCGCAGCAGCCCGCCAAAACAGCGGGCAAGAAGAAAAAGGAGAAGGCGGCGCCTAAGCCGGCGACATTCGCTGCAGCTGCCGCCTCCCTCCCACTCCCACCATCCACCGTTGATGACACGCCGCCTGCACCCGCTGGTGAATGGGTGCAGGTCGGGAAGAATGGCCGGCCGGTGAAACCGGCCAAACAAAAGAAGAAGACCACCACCGAGAAGAAGAAGAAAGAGGCCTCCAAGAGGAAGAAGGCCCCCAGACTCCGGCCGCCGACTACAGCTGCAGTGTCAGTTACGCTGCAGCCGGCGGCGCAGGAGAAGGGCCTCACCTACTTGGAGGTCCTACAGAAGATAAGGGCTGACGTCAAGCTTAATGACGTCGGCCTCAATAATATACAATGGCGGAGAGCGGTGACCGGGGCCTACATATTTGAGGTCCCCGGCGCCGATAACGAGAAAGCCGACGCCTTAGCGGCAAAAGTTAAGGCGGTCGTCCCCGATGGGGTAAAGGTGGCCCGGCCCATGAGGCGCGCAGAGTTGCGCGTCTCTGGGCTGACCTCGATGAGTCGGTGACGGCGGAGGAAATAATCTCCGCCGTCGCCACGGCGACTGGCTGTCCGCCGGATCATGTGAGAACGGCAGGCGTGCGCCCCGGCCTTCGGGGTTTGTATGCTGCCGTTGTCTCATGTCCGGTGGACGCCGCAAAGAAGATGGCGGATGGCCGCCGATTGTTGGTGGGTTGGGTGTCGGCGCAGGTGCGAGTCCTGCCGCCCAGACCCAGGAGGTGCTTCAGGTGCCTCCGCGAGGGGCACCTGGGAGTCAAATGCACCTCCCAGGACGACTGTAGCGACTCCTGCTACAAGTGCAGTCGTCAGGGTCACAAGGCGGGCGAATGCACCAGCGATGTAGAGTTCTGTATTCTCTGCAATGGTGCATTCAAGCCCGCCTTGCACAGGTTGGGCGGCAGGACTTGCCCAAGTGTCAAGCCCGACCCGCCACCCCCCCCAAAGGGGCAAGAAGAAGAAGACTCCTGCGTCGTCGGCAGCCACAGCGTCGGCGACCCAGGAGATGGAAGTCGAGGAGGAGCGCCCATCATGCTCCTCTTCCGCCGTCACGAAGCCGCGAGGCGGCGAATCCCTGGGGGGCTCAGCACCCCAGGCCGCTGGCAAAGCGGGGCCCGGGGGCGGTGGGTGCGGGTACACCCATCGTCCCAGCAGTTAAATCTGCACGGGCTGGGAGGTCGAGGCGCACCGAGTGTCCCGGTTGCGCCTCCCACGGTCGACGTCGAGAGGGGGGTCGTATCACTCCTTGACCCCCCCTCTGACCATATAGACGGCGGCTCTTAGGAGCCAAGCGCGTGGCGGGGGAGCGGAGCTAATGCTAACCGCTGTATCCCGAGCCCCCGCCACTAAATGCGCTGTTGAGGACACCAAGGGGTTTTAGTCGGTAGGAGTCCGACACTGTTCCGCTCTCCTACCCGGGAGAGCGGTTCGTCCATGAGGATTTCCCCTTGTAAAAAAAAAAAAAAAAAAAAAAAAAAAAAAAAAAAAAAAAAAAAAAAAAAAAAAAAAAAAAAAAAAAAAAAAAAAAAAAAAAAAAAAAAAAAAAGGTTGGGGTGCGATGTCGGTGTTGGGTCCACTCCTGTGGAACATCGGCTATGATTGGGTCCTGCGAGGGACATTAATACCGGGCGTGAGTGTCACATGTTACGCGGACGACACTCTCGTCCTGGCGGTAGGCAAATCGCACAGGAAGGCTCTCGTCCTTGCGACAGCAGGGGTGGCACAAGTTGTTGCCCGCATCCGGCGACTAGGGTTGGAGGTGGCACTGCACAAATCCGAGGCCCTGTGCTTCCACGGGCCGAGGAATGCCCCTCCTCCCAATTCCCGCATCATGGTAGGAGGTGTCCCAATCGAAATAGGATCCTCGATGAGATACTTGGGTCTTACCCTTGATGGCCGATGGTCCTTCGTAGAGCATTTCCGGCAGCAGACTCCCCGACTTATGGGCGCAGCGGGTGCGCTTGCCCCGCTTGCTGCCCAACCTCGGGGGTCCGAACTCCGCTTGCCGGAAACTCTACTTAGGCGTGGTCAAGTCGATGGCTCTTTACGGAGCTCCTGTGTGGGCTGGCGACCTGACGGCCCGCAATATCGCGAGTTTGCGGAAACCGCAGAGGACGATGGCCGTCAGGTCTATAAGAGGATACCGGACGATTCGTACGACGCCGCGACACTGTTGGCTGCCTCCCCGCCTTGGGACTTGGAGGCGAGAGCTCTCGCCTCCTTGTACCAATGGCGGGTCGAGGCGCTGGCGCAAGGAGCTCGCCCTGCGCCTCGAGAAATCGAGGTGCGGAGGCTGGAGCTCCACTCACTGGTTTTGACCGAATGGAAACTGCGCCTGGAGCACCCTACTCCGGCGTAGCCACCGTGGAGGCCTTCCGGCCTCTACTCCCGGAATGGTCAACACGAAGGGGTGGTACCCTCACCTTTCGTCTGACACAGGTGCTCACGGGGCACGGCTGCTTCGGGAGCTACCTGTGTCAGATAGGCAGGGAAAACCACCCCTGAGTGCCATCACTGTATGGACTGTGCACACGACGACGTGCACCACACCGTCGCAGTTTGCCCAGCATGGGATTCACCGCGCAGCGAATTAGTCGCCGTGGTGGGTCCCGAGCTCTCGCTCCCGTCGCTCGCGAGAGCGATGGTCGAGCTTGAGGGCGGCTGGGCAGCTGTGTCCTCGTTTTGCGAGACAGTGCTCCTCGCAAAGGAGGCGGCGGAAGAGAGAGGGAGATCACCACCCTACTCCCCTCTCGAAGGCGACGAACTGGCAGGCGCAGGGCCGCCAACGACCTGCGTCCGCCGTAAAGTGGCCTGCACGCATCGGACTTTGGGCGAGTCCGGTGCATTGCACGCAGGCCCGAGAAGGAACGTGACGTGTGTGCTCCGCGTCGCGTCTCAAGGCGTCATTGAGCAAATGCTCTGACCGAGATGGGGCCCGTTACATCGAGGGCCGGATCCTACTGGGATGGAGTGACGAATCCACGACATCGTGTGCTCCACTCCACCCAGTTAGGGGATCTGAGAGTACAAGTGGGGTTTTAGCCGGTAGGAGTCCCGGCACTGTTCCGCTCTCCAGCCCAAGGAGAGCGGTTCGTCCATGTAGGATTTCCCCACTATAAAAAAAAAAAAAAAAAAAAAAAAAAAAAAAAAAAAAAAAAAAAAAAAAAAAAAAAAAGTTGGGGTGCGGGTGGGGTGTGCGATGCCAGATCACCTCCACGTGGTGCACTCCGGGCAACGTCGGTCCACTTGACCGGCGGCTGAGAATCTGGCGGGCTGAAGGGCCCTTAAAAGCTTCTAGGAGTGGTATGTGCGCGGCGCTCCTAGTACCGGGCTGAGGCGGATGAGGACCCAAGTTGGGTCCCAACGGCTCAGTACCGGACAGCGGCTGGCGGGGGGCTGGTCGTCTTAGTACCAGTCCCGGCAGGCGTACCGCAAACTTGACGGAAAGAAAAGCAAAGATGATGAAAGTGCAAAATCTCCAAAAGTACTACCCCAGGAGGGTACCGGCGTCTCCGGCGCCGGAGAATCCCTCCCTGGGCCTTCTGGCTCAGGCTGCCCCTCGTTTTCTGGGGGGGGCAAAGTTTTGCGCAATACCAAAACCAACGACGACCTTGGCAAAAACCCTGACGACTGATTTCCGAATCCCACACGAAGACCCTCGCTAGCCCTAGGACTTCCGACACTGTTGCCCGACCGTTGACCAGAGCTAGCACGAAGTCGCCTGTGGTCCTCTTGCAGAGACTACAGGCGCTGGATCAACTCCGCCAACTGGACCAGCTCCAGGCGGATTTTGACGCCGAAATGGACGAGATGAGCGACGCCGACAGTTGTGCGTCGATGGAAACGGTGGGGTCGGCTGCGGGGAGTGATACTCCTTCCTGCAGCGGATCCCGCCGTAAAAGGAAGAGCGCACTGTCCGAGGCGAGCTCAGGACAGGAGGAGGAGGACGAGGAGAGACTAACTCCTTCGGCAAAGGTGCGAGCCACTGCCGCACCAAAGAGAGGACGAGGGCGCCCGCCGACGACAGGCGAGTACGTCGGCCTGGCGAAGGCGAAGGCGGAAGGCGGAACTGCTCCGCGCGGAGGAGGAGGAGCTCAAACTCCGCGCGAAGCAGGAACTCATCGACTTTGCCGTGCAGAGTCGCATTCGCCTGTCGTCGATGCCCCCGCTCTCCACCGGACGTGACATTGAGGGAGAAGAAGCCCTGGATGAGAGAGGGCTCCGCAGTGTGGAGGACATTCTCCACATTGCGAAGAAATCCGGAAATCTAAAGGGCACATACCAACGTGCCCTTAAGGAAGCTGCCCACTCTCTCCGGGAAATCCTGGAGAGATTCAAGAAGAGGACATCTTCTGACGAGACAGCCCGCCTGGAGGCGGAGAATAACCGCCTAAGGGCGGTGCTGACTCGTCAGAAGGAGGATACGGTGATGCTCCGTAAGGAGGCGGAGCCGACCTGAGGTCGAAGGTGCACGGGCTGAGCTTACAACAACTGCCAGCCCCTGCAACACCATCACAGGGAGTGACCCGGGAAGAGTTCCCGCCGCTCCCTTCCAAAGGAAGGAAAAACGTCACCCAGCAGCCAGAGCTCCTCTCCGGTATCCGGGAGATGTTCGAGGAGATGCAGCGCTCGCAAACGGCGCAGATCATGGGGATGGTGGATGCCCGTTTTGCGGGCATCGCCGGGCGGCTCCTACCCGAAGAGCGTTTGCGGCCACCCCTGGCCGCGGACAGCCGAGCCGCCCCACCAGCCCCCATCGACACTGCTGCCGCTTTGCGAGCGCAGCAACCCGCATCAAAAGCGGGCAAAAGGAAGAAGACGCCGGCCAAAGCGGCTACTTATGCTGCTGCCGCTGCCGCCCCCCCCCAACGACGAAGACCAGCCGCCTGCTCCCGCAGAAGAAGAGTGGGGTGCAGGTTGGCAGGAACGGCCGGCCTGTCAAGCCGGCCAAGAAGAACAAGGCCAAGACCAAGGAAAAAAGGCCAAAAAGAAGAAGAAGGCCTCTAGGAAGAAGAAGGCCCCCAAACTCCGGCCCCCGACGACAGCCGCAGTGTCTATTACGCTGCAGCCGGGGGCGCAGGAGAAGGGCCTCTCTTACCTAGAGGTTCTCAAGAAGGCGTCTGCCGGGGTCAAACTATCCGACCTCGGCATCACAAAGACGGAATGGAGGAGAGGAGTCACTGGCTCCTATATCTTGGAGATTCCCGGCGGTGATAACAACCAGAAGGCGGACGCCCTCGCGGCTGCCCTGAAAGGGGTAGTCCCCGAGGGCGTCAAGGTGGCCCGGCCCATGCGGCGCGCAGAATTGCGCGTCGCTGGGCTAGATGAGTCAGTGACGGCGGAGGACCTAATCTCCGCCGTCGCCAGAGCGACGGATTGTCCACCGGACAACGTACGGACGGCCGGTATACGCCCCGGTCTACGCGGGCTGTACTCGGCCGTCATATCGTGTCCGGTGGACACGGCGAAGAAGCTGGCCGATGGCCGCAGATTGATGGTGGGATGGGTGAGCGCACGGGTCCAGGCCCTGCCACCTAGGCCCAGGAGGTGCTTCAGGTGCCTCCGGGAAGGACACCTGGGGGTCCAATGCACCTCCAAGGACGACTGCAGCATTTCATGCTACAAATGCAGTCGTCCGGGCCACAAGGCGGGCGAATGCGACAGCGAGGTGGCGTTCTGCCGCCTCTGCAATGCTGATTGCAAGCCCGCCTTGCACAGGTTGGGTAGCAGGGCCTGTCCGACGATCAGACCCGTGCCGCCACCCCCCAAGGGGGCAAGGAAGAAGCGGCCTCCAGCGGCAACGCCTGCCACCAGTGCACCGGCGCCGCAAGAGGTGCAGATGGAGGTGGAGCCAACTCCATCGTGCTCCACCTCATCGCCTGCCATATCTAAGGGTGGCCCAAGTTCGGGGGGGAAACAGCCCCCGGCCACCCTTAAGAAGGCCTGAATGCCAGGCCAAGGAGGTTGAGGCGCGCCGCTGTGTCCAGGCGCGCCTCCCAATGGACGTCGTCAGGGGGGACCTCATCTTCCCCCCAGACCTGAAGGACGATGGCCGTAAGGCCTAGCGCACGCCAGGGGAAGCGGTAGTAGTACTGGTAGCAATTTCCCGCACCCCTGGCTGCAATGCGCGTTGAGGACACCTTGGAGTTTTAGTGGGTATTCTACGGCCGCCCATCATGGCCGTAGCGAGTCCCACATACCCCCTCTCCGTTATTTTACGTTGAGAGGGGGATGCCTAAAAGCATTTCTCCAAGTAAAAAAAAAAAAAAAAAAAAAAAAAAAAAAAAAAAAAAGGTTAGGTTAGGTTGGGGTGCGGGGCCAGATCACCTCCACGTGGTGCACCCTGGGCAACGTCGGTCCAGTTGACCGGCGGCTGAGTATCTGGCGGACTGGAGAGTCCTAAAAAACTCCTGGGCGCGGTGTGTGAGCGGCGCGCCCAGTACCGGGCCAGGGCGGATGAGGACCCAAGTTGGGTCCCAACGGCTTGGTTCCGGGTAGCGGCTGGCGGGGCTGGCCGATTTAGTGTCGGCCTCGGCAGGCGTACCGCGAACCTGACGACGATAAGCTAAACATGATGAAGGCAAATTTGAAAAAGGAATTACCCCAGGAGGGTACCGGCTCCTCAGGAGTCGGAGAATCCCTCCCTGGGCCTTCGGGCTCAGGCTGCCCCTCGTTTTCTGGGGGGGGCAAAACTTGCAAGATTCAGTATCCCGAACGACGACTTTGGCACGAACAACGGTTTCCGATTCTGCCTCAACGACGACCCCTGCATGTACACGGACCTCTGAAGATTCTAAAATGATAACGCGGCAAAGCTTAAGGACGGATAAAATGCCTGTAGTGCTTCTCAAAAGGCTGCAGGCATTAGACCAGCTTCGACAGTTGGAACAGATGGAGGCCGAATTGGACGCTGAAAGCGACGCCTCATATGAGTCGATGGACACGGTCGGATCCGCTGAGGGGAGTGACTTATTTCCTCTCCCCAGCGGATTCGATCGTAAACGGAAAGTGAGCCTGTCCGAGGCGAGCACGTGCTCGGAGGCTGAGGGTGACATGCCCCCGCCCAAGGCACGAGCCGTCGCGGGAACCAAAAAGAGGACGAGGGCGCCCACCGACGACGGGCGAGTACGTTGGCCTGGCGAAAGCCAAGGCTGAGCTTCTCCGCGTGGAGCAGGAGCAGCTCCGGCTCCAAGCGGAGAAGGAGCTTGTGGAGTTCGCCGCGGCCAGCCGAACTCGCCTGGCGTCGATGCCGGCCAATACACACGGACGAGGACTAGGAGGAGTCTCCGCGCAGAGGAAGAGAGCCTGGAGGAGATAGGGCTTCGCGACGTCGATAACATCCTGCACGTCGCGAAGAAGTCAGGCAATCTGAAGGGCACCTATCAGCGTGCCCTCAACGAAGCCGCCGAATCCCTCCGGGAAATATTAGGGAAGACGAAGAGAAGGACAGCAACTGACGAGACAGCCCGCCTGGAGGCGGAAAATAACCGCCTCAAGGCGGTGCTGACTCGTCAGAAGGAAGAGAGGAAGACCATTCTGCTCCGCAAGGAGATCGCGGACCTACAGACTGCGGTGAGGGAGCTACGCTCCCAACAACCAATAGTTCCTGCGCCAGTGACGCAACGAGTGGAAAGGGGAGAATTCCCGCCACTCCCACCCAAACGAGGACAGGGCAGCTCCCGATCAGAGGCGGAAACGCTCTCTGAAGTGAAGGAGTTGTTCGCGGAGATGCTGCGCTCGCAAACAGCGCAGATCATGGGGATGGTGGATGCTCGCATCGAAGGGGCGGCTCCTACCGGAGGAGCGTTTGCGGCCACCTTTGGCCGCGGACAGTCGAGCCGCCCCGCCAGACCCCATTGACGCTGCAGCCGATTTGCGAGCGCAGCAACCTGCCCAAAAAACGGGCAAGAAGAAGAAGAAGGAGAAGGCGCCACCTAAGCCGGCAAGCTTTGCTGCCGCTGCCGCCTCCACTCCGACCACCGGAGGTGACAAGCCGCCTGCGCCCACAGGTGAATGGGGTGCAGGTGGGGAAGAATGGCCGGCCGGTGAAACCGGCCAAACAAAAGAAGCAGGACCAGACACCAAAGAAGAAGAAGAAGGAGGCCTCCAAGAGGAAGAAGGCCCCCAGACTCCGGCCGCCGACGACAGCTGCAGTGTCAGTTACGCTGCAGCCTGCGGCGCAGGAGAAGGGCCTCTCCTACTTGGAGGTCCTACAGAAGATCCGGGCCGACGTATCGCTCAAGGACGTCGGCCTCAGCAACATCCAGTGGCGAAGAGCGGTGACCGGGGCCTATATTTTTGAGGTCCCCGGCGCCGACAATGAGAAAGCCGACGCCTTAGCGGCTAAAGTTAAGGAAGTCGTCCCCGAAGGGGTCAAAGTGGCCCGGCCCATGAGGCGCGCCGACTTGCGAATCACCGGGCTGGATGAGTCGGTGACGGCGGAGGAGATAATCTCCGCCGTCGCCACGGCAACTGGCTGTCCGCCGGAACACGTGAGGACGGCCGGTGTACGCCCCGGTTTACGGGGCCTCTACGCGGCCGTCGTATCGTGTCCGGTGGACGCCGCAAAGAAGATGGCGGATGGCCGCCGATTGTTGGTAGGTTGGGTGTCGGCGCAGGTGCGAGTCCTGCCGCCCAGACCCAGGAGGTGCTTCAGGTGCCTCCGCGAGGGGCACCTGGGAGCCAAATGCACCTCCCAGGACGACTGTAGCGACTCCTGCTACAAGTGCAGTCGTCAGGGTCACAAGGCGGGCGAATGCACCAGCGATGTAGAGTTCTGCATACTCTGCAACGGTGCATTCAAGCCCGCCTTACACAGGCTGGGCGGCAGGACTTGCCCAAGTGTCAAGCCCCCGACCCGCCACCCCCTAAAGGGGGTAAGAAGAAGAAGACCCCTGCGTCGTCGGCAGCCACAACGTCGGCGACTCAGGAGATGGAAGTTGAGGAGGAGCGCTCATCTTGCTCCTCCTCCGCCGTCAGGAAGCCGCGAGGCGGCGAATCCCTGGGGGGCTCTGCACCCCAGGCCGCTAGCAAAGCGGGGCCCGGGGGCGGTGGGTGCGGGTACACCCATCGTCCCAGCAGTTAAATCTGCACGGGCTGGGGGAGGTCGAGGCGCACCGAGTGTCCCGGTTGCGCCTCCCACGGTCGACGTCGAGAGGGGGGTCGTATCACTCCTTGACCCCCCCTCAGACCATCTAGACGGCGGCTCGAAAGAGCCAAGCGCGTGGCGGGGGAGCGGAGCTAATGCCTACCGCTGTATCCCGAGCCCCCGCTACTATATGCGCTGTTGAGGACACCATGGGGTTTTAGTCAGTAGGAGTCTGACACTGTTCCGCTCCCCTACCCGGGGGGGCGGTTCGTCCATGAAGGATTTCCCCATGTAAAAAAAAAAAAAAAAAAAAAAAAAAAAAAAAAAAAAAAAAAAAAAAAAAAAAAAAAAAAAAAAAAAAAAGGTTAGGTTAGGTTGGGGTGCGGGGGGGTGCGATGCCAGATCACCTCCACGTGGTGTACTCCGGGCAACGTCGGTCCACTTGACCGGCGGCTAAGAATCTGGCGGGCTGAAGGGCCCTTAAAAGCTTCTAGGAGTGGTATGTGTGCGCGGCGCTCCTAGTACCGGGCTGGGGGATGAGGACCCAAGTTGGGTCCCAACGGCTCAGTACCGGATAGCGGCCGGCGGGGTTGGTTGTGTCAGGCTGACCTCGGCGGGCGTACCGCAAACTTGACGGAGATAGGAAGTTTACAATGGACGCGAATCTTACAAGAGAAATACCCCAGGAGGGTACCGGTGTCTCCGGCACCGGAGAATCCCTCCCCGGGCCTTCGGGTCCGGGCTGCCCCTCGTTTTCTGGGGGGGGCAAAGCTTCGCTTACATCTGGATCCCCAACGACGACTTTGGCACGAACACTGACACCTGATACTGCTTTGACGACGACCTCAGCTTGCAAACGGACAACTGAGAAATCCAAAATGGCGACCCGGCAAGGAACAAGGAAAGACAAAGTGCCTGTAGTTCTCCTACAAAGGCTACAGGCACTCGAAGAATTGCGACAATTGGAGGAGATAGAAGCAGAATTCGGCTTCGACAGTGACACCTCGTGTGTGTCTCAATGGAAACCGTCGGATCCGCTGAAGGGAGAGACTCCCCTCTCCCCAGCGGATTCGACCGTAAAAGAAAGGTGGACCTTTCCGAGGCGAGCTCGTGCTCTGAGGCTGAGGGAGAAGTGCCTCCCCCCAAGACTCGAGCCGTCTCAGGGAAATCTAAACGTGGACGAGGGCGCCCGCCGACGACGGGCGAGTACGTTGGCCTAGCGAAGGCCAAGGCCGAGCTTCTCCGCGTGGAGCAGGAGCAGCTCCGGCTCCAAGCGGAGAAGGAGCTGGTGGAGTTCGCCGCGGCCAGCCGTACCCGCCTGGCGTCGGTACCGCCACCCGACGTTGTCCTGTTTCTGGACGTGACATAGCTGATGCGGAGGGCCTAGATGAGAGAGGGCTCCGTAACGTGGAGGACATTCTCCACGTAGCCAAAAAATCTGGCAACTTGAAGGGCACATATCAGCGTGCCCTCAAGGAGTCCGCCCTCTCTCTGAAGGAAATACTGGAGAAGTACAAAACAACAACATCATCTGACGAGACAGCCCGCCTGGAGGCGGAAAATAACCGCCTCAAGGCGGTGCTGACTCGGCAGAAAGAGGAGACGATGTTACTCCGCAAGGAGATCAGGGAGTTTACAGACGGCGGTGAAGGAGTTGCGCTCTCAGCAGCCTATTGCCGCTCCGTCATCATCGAAGGGTGTGGAAAGGGGAGAATTCCCGCCACTTCCACCCAAACGAGGACAGGACAGCTCCCGTACGGAGGCGGGAACTCTCGTTGAAGTTAAGGAGATGTTCGCGGAGATGCTGCGCTCGCAGACCGATCAAATAATGCGGATGGTGGATGCCCGCATCGATGGGCGGCTCCCACCGGAGGAGCGTCTGCGGCCACCGCTGGCTGCAGACAGCCGAGCCGCTCCGCTAGCCCCCACCAATGCTACGCTCGATCTGCGAGCGCAGCCGCCCCCGCCAAAAAAGCGGGCAAGAAGAGGAACGAGAAGGTGGCGACTAAGCCAGCGACTTTCGCCGCTGCAGCCGCCACTCCCATTACCATTACCACCGGAAGTGACGCGCCGCCCGCGCCCTCAGATGAATGGGTGCAGGTGGGCAAAAACGGCCGGCCGGTCAAGCCGGCTAAAGAAAAGAAGAAGTCCACACCCAAAAAGAAGAGGACCCCAAAGAAGAAGAAGGCCCCCAAACTCCGGCCCCCGACGACAGCTGCGGTGTCAATAACGCTGCAGCCGGGGGCGCAGGAGAGGGGCCTCACCTACACGGAGGTGCTGAAGAAGATTAAGACCGATGTCCCACTCAAGGACGTCGGTCTTACCGACATTCAGCTTAGAAGGGCGGCGACCGGGGCCTACATCCTTGAGATCCCCGGCGCCGATCATGAGAAAGCGGACGCCTTGGCCGCAAAAATCAAGGCGACCGTCCTCCCTGAGGACCTAAAGGTGGCCCGGCCCATGAGACGCGCCGAATTGCGCCTCACGGGGCTCGATGAGTCAGTGACGGCGGAGGAACTCATCTCCGCCGTCGCATCGGCGACAGGGTGCCCACCGGAGCATGTGAGAACGGCAGGCGTGCGCCCCGGTCTACGGGGTCTGTATGCGGCCGTTGTCTCATGTCCGGTGGACGCCGCGAAGAAGATGGCGGATGGCCGCCGATTGTTGGTGGGTTGGGTGTCGGCGCAGGTACGAGTCCTGCCGCCCAGACCCAGGAGGTGCTTCAGGTGCCTCCGCGAGGGGCACCTGGGGGTCAAGTGCACCTCCCAGGACGACTGTAGCGACTCCTGCTACAAGTGCAGTCGTCAGGGTCACAAGGCGGGCGAATGCACCAGCGACGTAGAGTTTTGTATACTCTGCAATGGTGCATTCAAGCCCGCCTTGCACAGGTTGGGCGGTAGGACTTGTCCCAGCGTCAAGCCAGACCCGCCACCCCCAAAGGGGGCAAAGAAGAAAACACCTGCGTCGTCGGCCGCCAAAGTGTCGACAGCGCAGAGTATGGATGTGGAGGAGGGGCGACCAGCTGACCCCCTCCTCAGCCGTCAGGAAGCCGCGTGGCGGCGAATCCCTGGGGATAACCCAGGCCGCTAACACAGCGGGGCCCGGGGGCGGTGAGTGCGGACACATTCATCGTCCCAGCAGTTAAATCTGCACGGGCTGGGAGGTCGAGGCGCACCGAGTATCCCGGTTGCGCCTCCCACGGTTGACGTCGAGAGGGGGGTCGTATCACTCCTTGACCCCCCCCCCCCCTCTGACCATCTAGACGGCAGCTCTTAGGAGCTAAGCGCGTGGCGAGGGAGCGGCGTCAATGCGCGAGCTGTATCCCGAGCTCTCGCCAAACATGCGCTGTAGAGGATACCAAGGGGTTTTAGTCGGTAGGAGTCCGACACTGTTCCGCTCTCCTGTCCGGGAGAGCGGTTCGTCCATGAGGATTTCCCCTTGTAAAAAAAAAAAAAAAAAAAAAAAAAAAAAAAAAAAAAAAAAAAAAAAAAAAAAAAAAAAAAAAAAAAAAAAGTTGGGGTGCGGGGGGCCAGATCACCTCCACGTGGTGCACCCTGGGCAACGTCGGTCCAGTTGACCGGCGGCTGAGTATCTGGCGGTCTGGAGAGAGACTAAAACACTCCTGGGCGTGGTGTGTGAGCGGCGCGCCCAGTACCGGGCCAGGGCGGATGAGGACCCAAGCCTGGGTCCCAACGGCTTGGTTCCGGGTAGCGGCTGGCGGGGCTGGCCGATTTAGTGTCGGCTCCGGCAGGCGTACCGCGAACTTGTAGATGACAAACTAGCAAGATGGATAACGCAACTTTGAAAGAGAAACTACCCCAGGAGGGTACCGGCGCCTCCGGCGTCGGAGAATCCCTCTCCGGGCCTTCGGGTTCGGGCTGCCCCACGTCTTCTGGGGGGGGCACAAATTTGCGCGATCGGAAAAACCCAACGACCATGGCACGAAATAGGACAACTGAATCCCCTAACACGACGACACAGGCTAGTTCACGGAAATCCGAACCTGCTTTAGATGTGACAATGGCGAAACTGAGAACGGTCGAAGAGACCATGAAGAAGGCTGACGCTAACAATCAGCAACAGTCACCTGTGGTCCTTCTCGAGAGAATGCGATTGCTGGATCAGCTCTCTGCCGACCTGGAGGCTGAGGACAGCTATGGGTCCAGCATGTCCATCGATTCGATGGGATCCACTGAGGGGAGGGACTCTCCTCTCCCCAGCGGATTTGATAGAAAGAGGAAGGTGAGCCTCTCTGAGGCCAGCACTTGCTCGGAGACTGAGGGCGAAATGCCCCCACCCAAGACGCGAGCCGTCTCGGGTAAGACCAAAAGAGGAAGAGGACGCCCGCCGACGACGGGCGAGTACGTCGGCCTGGCGAAAGCCAAGGCCGACCTTCTCCGCGTGGAGCAGGAGCAGCTCCGGCTGCAAGCGGAGAAGGAGCTGGTGGAGTTCGCCGCGGCCAACCGTGCTCGCCTGGCGTCGAGACCACCCATCAGGCCCGGTGGAGGAGGAGTCTCCGCCGAGGAGGAAAGCCTAGAGGAGACAGGACTGCGCGACATAGATAATATCATATATGTTGCGAAAAAATCGGGCAATCTAAAGGG
The DNA here is from genome assembly GCA_014132275.2 of Samia ricini. Classification (NCBI taxonomy): domain Eukaryota; kingdom Metazoa; phylum Arthropoda; class Insecta; order Lepidoptera; family Saturniidae; genus Samia; species Samia ricini. The sequence continues at coordinate 29,862,881 of AP028165.1, read as the reverse complement.
CACGTACAGCGTGCCCTCAACGAAGCCGCCGAGTCCCTTCGGGGCATACTGGCTAAGACCAGACTGAGAACGGCCACTGACGAGACAGCCCGCCTTGAGGCGGAGAACGCCCGCCTTAAGGGGGTGCTGACTCGTCAGAAAGAGGACAACATCCGGATTCGAAAGGAACTGGCGGACCTGCAGACCGCTGTGAGGGAGCTGCGCTCTCAGCAGCCGCCAGTTACCACGCCAACTACACCGGCAACGAAGAAGAAGGGAGTGGTGAGGGGGGAGTTCCCGCCGCTTCCAACACGACCAGAGCAAAGTGTCTCCCAGCCGGAGCTCATCACCGGCATTAGGGAGATGCTTGAGGAGTTAACGCGCTCTCAAACAGAGCAAGTGATGAAGATGGTGGATGCCCGATTTGCAGGCATACAAGGGCGACTGCTGCCGGAGGAGCGTCTGCGACCTCCCTTGGCCGCAGACAGCAGAGTCGCTCCACCACCACCACCACCACCGTCGTCGTCGTCAAGTGCTCCTGCGTTGGGAGCGCAGCCCGTCTCCAAAAAGGCGGGCAGTAAGAAGACAAAGCCAGCGAAGGCGACTACCTATGCCGCTGTAGCTGCCAACCCCAGAAGTGACGAGCCGCCTGCACCCGAAGGAGAATGGGTGCAGGTTGGAAAGAATGGCCGGCCTGTGAAGCCGGCCAAAGACAAAAAGAAGGCCCAGCCTAAAAAGAAGAAGGCCTCCAAGAAAAAGAGGGCCGCCAAACTACGCCCTCCGGCGACAACGGCAGTGTCGTTAACGCTGCCGCCGGGGGCGCAGGAAGGTGGCCTCACTTACTTGGAGGTAATGAGAGGAAGGTGCGTGCCGACGTTCCGATTAAGGACGTCGGAATTAAAGAGGTGAAGTGGCGCAGAGCGGTGACCGGGGCGTATATTTTTGAACTCCCCGGCACCGACTCTGAAAATAGAGAAAAGGCGGACGCCTTGGCCGCCAAATTAAAGGCGGCCCTACCGGCCGAGGTAAAGATGCTCGACCAATGCGACGCGCTGATTTGCGTGTGTCGGGCCTTGACGAGTCGGTGACGGCGGAGGAACTGATCTCCGCCGTCGCCCAGACGACCGGCTGTCCACCGGAGGATGTGAGGACGGCTGGCGTACGCCCCCGGCCTACGTGGGTTGTACCAGGCCGTCATCACATGTCCGGTGGACGCGGCCAAGAAGTTGGCTGATGGCCACAAACTATTGGTAGGATGGGTCAGCGCGCGGGTGCAAGTCCTGCCGCCAAGGCCCAGGAGGTGCTACAGGTGCCTCCAACAGGGGCACCTGGGGGTCAACTGCACCTCCAAGGTCGACGTCAGCACCTGGTGTTTCAGGTGCAGTCGGCCGGGCCACAAGGCGGGCGAGTGCACTAGCGAGGTCGCGTACTGTGGCCTCTGTGCTGGTGCGCTCAAGCCCGCCTTGCACAAGATGGGCGGCAAGACTTGCCCCTGCGTCAAGTCCGACCCGCCAGCCCGCAAAGGGGCAAATAGGAGAAAAAGTAAACCTCCTGCATCGCAGGAGGTCGAAATGGAGGAGCTCCCATCCTGCTCCTCCGCCGTCGCCGGACCGTGCAGCGGCCAACGTCCCGAGGGGCACAATCCCTCGGCCGCTGCGGATCGGAGCCTGGGGACGCCGGGTGCGGGCACACCCGCCGTCCCAGCAGCAAAATAGCTGCACAGGCAGAGAGGTTGAGGCGCACCGATGTGTCCCGGTGCGCCTCCCAACGGTCGACGTCAGAGGGGGGTCTTATCACTCCTTGACCCCCCTCAGACCATAATGGCGACGGCTCATCCGAGCCTACGCACGCCGGGGGCGGTAGCGGTAGTAATCCCAGTCGGGCAATCCCCGCACCCCCGGCATCACAAGTGCGCTCGAGAGGACACCTTGGGGTTTTAGTCGGTAGGAGTCCGACACTGTTCCGCTCTCCTGCCCGGGAGAGCGGTTCGTCCATGAGGATTTCCCCAAGTAAAAAAAAAAAAAAAAAAAAAAAAAAAAAAAGGTTAGGTTAGGTTTTTGGGGTGCGGTTGGGGTGCGATGCCAGATCACCCTCCACGTGGTGCACTCCGGGCAACGTCGGTCCACTTGACCGGCGGCTGAGAATCTGGCGGGCTGAAGGGCCCTTAAAAGCTTCTAGTTGTGGTATGTGTGCAGCGCAACTAGTACCGGGCTGAGGCGGATGAGGACCCAGTTTTGGGTCCCAACGGCTCAGTTCCGGACAGCGGCTGGCGGGGTCGGCTGTGTCAGGCTGACCTCGGCAGGCGTACTGCTAACTGACGACGGTAGCGGTTTAAGAATGGCAGCAAATCAAATCTTCAAAAAGAACTACCCCAGGAGGGTACCGGTGTCTCCGGCACCGGAGAATCCCTCCCTGGACCTTCCAGTCCAGGCTGCCCCTCGTTCTCTGGGGGGGGCAAAGCTTTGCTCACTTCTGGCTCCTTTACGACGACTTTGGCTCGAACTACGGTTACTGACACTTCCCCGACGATTACCTCTGCTAGTAAACACGGACGAAGGAAAAAGCACGAATGCTGACCAGGCAAGAACTGAGGACAGATAAAATGCCTGTAGTCCTCTTAAGGAGGCTGCAGGCAATAGACCAGCTAAAACAGCTGGAGGAAATGGAGGCGGAATTAGACGCCGAAAGTGACGCCTCGTATGCGTCAATGGACACGGTGGGATCCGCTGAGGGGAGTGACTCTCCTCTCCCCAGCGGATTCGACCGCAAACGGAAGGTGGATTTGTCCGAGGCGAGCTCGTGCTCCGAGGCCGAGGGAGATATGCCCCCGCCCAAAGCTCGAGCCGTCCGAGGCACTTCTAAACGAGGACGAGGACGCCCGCCGACGACGGGCGAGTACGTTGGCCTTGCGAAGGCCAAGGCTGAGCTTCTCCGCGTGGAGCAGGAGCAGCTCCGGCTCCAAGCGGAGAAGGAGCTCGTGGAGTTCGCTGCGGCCAGCCGCACTCGCCTGGCGGCGATGGCGCCCACTACACCCGGACGAGGATGGAGCAGTCTCCGCAGAAGAGGAGAGCCTGGAGGAGGTAGGACTTCGCGACGTCGAAAACATCTTGTACGTCGCGAAGAAGTCAGGCAACTTGAAGGGCACCTATCAGCGTGCCCTCAACGAAGCCGCCGAATCCCTCCGGGGAGTCTTGGCCAAGACCAAGCGACGAACAGCTACTGACGAGACAGCCCGCCTGGAGGCGGAGAATAACCGCCTCAAGGCGGTGCTGACTCGTCAGAAGGAAGAAACACTTGCTGCTCCGCAAAGAGATTGCGGAGCTTCAGACAGCGGTGAAGGAGCTGCGCTCCCACCAGCCGCCGCCAACACCTGCGGCAATACCTGCGACGACAACGACAGTGGGGAAACCGGCCAGGGAAGCTTTCCCGCCTCTCCCCACTAAACAAGGAAGTAAAACCCCTGGGCCGGAGCCACTGCCCGACCTCAGAGAAATGTTCGGAGAACTGCTGCGCTCGCAGACCGAGCAGATAATGCGCATGGTAGATGCCCGCATCGATGGGCGGCTACCACCAGAGGAGCGTCTGCGGCCACCCTTGGCTGCGGACAGTCGAGCTGCTCCGCCAGCCCCCGTCGATGCTGCGCCCGATCTGCGAGTGCAGCAGCCCGCTAAAAAAAAAGCGGGCAAGAAGAAAAAGGAGAAGGCGGCACCTAAGCCGGCGACATTCGCCGCAGCTGCCGCCGCCACTCCCACCATCACCGTTGACGACACGCCGCCTGCACCCACTGGTGAATGGGTGCAGGTCGGGAAGAATGGGCGGCCTTTGAAGCCGCCCAAACAAAAAAGACGACCACCGAGAAGAAGAAGAAGGAAGAAGGCCTCCAAGAGGAAGAAGGCCCCCAGACTCCGGCCGCCGACAACAGCTGCGGTGTCTGTCACGCTGCAGCCTGCGGCGCAGGAGAAGGGCCTCTCCTACTTGGAGGTCCTACAAAAGATCCGGGCCGACGTATCGCTTAAGGACGTCGGCCTGAGCAACATCCAATGGCGGAGAGCGCGTGACCGGGGCCTACATTTTCGAGGTTCCCGGCGCCGACAATGAGAAAGCCGACGCCTTAGCGGCTAAAGTTAAGGAAGTCGTCCCCGAGGGGGTAAAGGTTGCCCGGCCCATGAGGCGCGCCGAACTGCGCGTCTCTGGGCTGGATGAGTCCATCACGGCGGAGGAACTTATCTCCGCCGTGCAGCGGCGACAGGCTGCCCACTGGATCACGTCAGGACGGCCGGTGTGCGTCCTGGACTACGGGGCCTCTACGCGGCCGTCGTGTCGTGTCCAGTGGATGCGGCTAAAAAGTGGTAGACGGACGTCGTCTTCTGGTAGGATGGGTTTCGGCGCAGGTACGAGTCCTGCCGCCCCGACCCAGGAGGTGCTTCAGGTGCCTCAAGGAAGGGCACCTGGGAGTCAAGTGTACCTCCCAGGACGACTGCAGTGACGCTTGTTACAAATGCAGTCGTCCGGGTCATAAGGCGGGCGAATGCACCAGCGAGGTTGAATTTTGCATCCTCTGCAATGGTGCATTCAAGCCCGCCTTGCACAGGTTGGGCGGCAGGACTTGTCCCAGCGTCAAGCCAGACCCGCCCCACCCCCAAAGGGGGCAAAGAAGAAGACGCCTGCATCGTCGGCTGCTAAAGTGTCGGCGGCGCAAGTGATGGACGTAGAGGAGGAGCGCCCATGTTGCTCCACCTCAGCCGCAAGTAAGCCGCAGCCCAGCGGCTCATCCCTGGGGAGCTCAGCACCCCAGGCCGCGAGCAAAGCGGGGCCCGGGGGCGGTGGGTGCGGGTACACCCATCGTCCCAGCAGTTAATTCTGCACGGGCTGGGAGGTCGAGGCGCACCGAGTGTCCCGGTTGCGCCTCCCACGGTCGACGTCGAGAGGGGGGTCGTATCACTCCTTGACCCCCCTCTGACCATCTAGACGGCGGCTCTTCGGAGCCAAGCGCGTGGCGGGGGAGCGGAGCTAATGCTAACCGCTGTATCCCGAGCCCCCGCCACTATATGCGCTGTTGAGGACACCAAGGGGTTTTAGTCGGTAGGAGTCCGACACTGTTCCGCTCTCCTACCCGGGAGAGCGGTTCGTCCATGAGGATTTCCCCTTGTAAAAAAAAAAAAAAAAAAAAAAAAAAAAAAAGGTTTTGGGGGTGCGGGCGGGGCCAGATCACCTCCACGTGGTGCACCCTGGGCAACGCGGTCCAGTTGACCGGCGGCTAAGAATCTGGCGGTCCGGAGGGACTTTAAACGCTCCTTGAGGTGGTATGTGCGCGGCGCCCTCAAGTACCGGGCCAGGGCGGATGAGGACCCAAGTATGGGTCCCAACGGCCTGGCTCCGGACAGCGGCTGGCGGGGCTGGTCGTCTTAGTACCAGTCCCGGCAGGCGTACCGCAAACTTGAAGGAAGAGAGAATAGCAAGATGGATAGCGCAAAATTCAAAAAAGTATTACCCCAGGAGGGTACCGGCGTCTCCGACGCCGGAGAATCCCTCCCCGGGCCATCCGGTCCGGGCTGCCCCTCGTTTTCTGGGGGGGGCAAAATTCTGCGTGATACCAAAACCTCGACGACTTTGGCAAGAAACGGACGACCGAAACAACGACAATGACGACCACTGCTAGCCCTAGGACTTCTGTTGATGCCAAAACGATGACCCGCGCTAGCGCAAAGTCGCCTGTAGTGCTCTTAACGAGACTGCAGGCGCTGGACCAACTGCGTCAGCTCGACGAGCTCCAAGCGGAGTTCGACGCAGAAATGGGCGACGACTTTAGTGACGCCGACAGCTGCGCGTCAATGGAGACGGTGGGTTCGGCTGCGGGGAGTGACACTCCTTCCTGCAGCGGATCCCGCCGCAAAAGAAAGGTGACGCTGTCCGAGGTGAGCTCGGGACCAGAAGAGGAGGATGTCTCTCCCTCCGCTAAGGTCCGAGTCACTTCCGGCCCCAAACGAGGACGAGGGCGCCCCGCCGACGACGGGCGAGTACGTTGGCCTGGCGAAAGCTAAGGCTGACCTTCTCCGCGTGGAGCAGGAACAACTCCGGCTCCAAGCGGAGAAGGAGCTGGTAGAGTTCGCCGTGGCCAGCCGTGCTCGCCTGGCGTCAATGCCCCCCATATCCGGACGAGACATTGCGGAAGCGGAGGGATTGGATGAGCGAGGGTTGCGCTATGTGGAGGATATTCTCCACGTAGCCAAAAAATCAGGAAACTTGAAGGGCACATACCAGCGTGCCCTCAAGGAATCCGCCCTCGCTCTCCGAGAGATATTGATAGCTACAAGAGTAGGACATCCTCTGACGAGACAGCCCGCCTGGAGGCGGAGAACAACCGCCTAAGGCGGTGCTGACTCGTCAGAAGGAGGAAAACATCCTGGTGAGGAAGGAGCTGGCGGAGCTGCAAGCTGCGGTGAGGGAGCTCCGCTCCCAACAGCCTCCAGCCACTGCAGCAGCGCCATCGAAGGGAGTGGCAAAGGGAAGTTTCCCGCCGCTCCCTCCCCCAAAAAGAGGACAGAACACATCCCAGCCGGAGCTTCTCTCCGGCATTCGGGAGATGATGGAGGAGATGCAGCGCTCGCAAACGGCGCAAATAATGGGGATGGTGGATGCCCGCTTTGCGGGCATCGCCGGGCGGCTCCTACCCGAGGAGCGTTTGCGGCCACCTCTGGCCGCGGACAGCCGAGCCGCCCCACCAGCCCCCATCGACACTGCTGCCGTTGTGCGAGCGCAGCAACCCGCGACCAGGGCGGGTAAGAGGAAGAAGGCCGCGCCGGCCAAAGCGGTTAGTTATGCCGCTGCCGCCGCCGCCGCCCGCTGACGAAGACCAGCTGCCTGCATCCACGGAAGAGTGGGTGCAGGTCGGCAAAAATGGCCGGCCTGTCAAGCCGGCCAAGGAGAAGGCCAAGGCCAAAAAGAAGGCCAAGAAGAAGAAGGCCTCCAGAAAGAAGAAGGCCCCTAAGCTTCGGCCCCCGACGACAGCTGCTGTGTCGTTAACACTGCAGCCGGGGGCTCAGGAGAAGGGCCTCTCTTATCTGGAGGTATTAAAGAAGGCGTCTGCCGGGGTCAGGCTATCCGACCTCGGGATCACAGGCACTCAATGGAGGAGGGGGGCCACCGGGTCTTATATCCTTGAGATTCCCGGTGGCGACAATGCTGAGAAAGCAGACTCTCTGGCGGCCACTCTGAAAAGGGTGCTGCCGGATGGAGTCAAGGTGGCCCGGCCCATGCGGCGCGCAGAACTGCGCGTCGTAGGGCTAGATGAGTCGGTGACGGCGGAGGACCTAATCTCCGCCGTCGCCAGAGCGACGGATTGTCCACCGGACAACGTCAGGACGGCCGGTATACGCCCCGGTTTACGCGGGCTGTACTCGGCCGTCATATCGTGTCCGGTGGACACGGCGAAGAAGCTGGCCGATGGCCGCAGATTGATGGTGGGATGGGTGAGCGCACGGGTCCAGGCCCTGCCACCTAGGCCCAGGAGGTGCTTCAGGTGCCTCCGGGAAGGTCACCTGGGGGTCCAATGCACCTCCAAGGACGACGACTGCAGCATTTCATGCTTCAAATGCAGTCGTCCGGGCCACAAGGCGGGCGAATGCGACAGCGAGGTGGCGTTCTGCCGCCTCTGCAATGCTGATTGCAAGCCCGCCTTGCACAGGTTGGGTAGCAGGGCCTGTCCGACGATCAGACCCGTGCCGCCGCCCCCCAAGGGGGCAAGGAAGAAGCGGCCTCCAGCGGCAACGCCTGCCGCCAGGGCACCCGGCGCCGCAAGAGGTGCAGATGGAGGTGGAGCCAACTCCATCGTGCTCCACCCCATCGCCGGCAACAACATCTAAGGGTGGCCCAAGTTCGGGGGGGAAACAGCCCCCGGCCACCCTTAAGAAGGCCTGAATGCAGGCCAAGGAGGTTGAGGCGCGCCGCTGTGTCCAGGCGCGCCTCCCAATGGACGTCGTCAGGGGGGACCTCATCTTCCCCCCAGACCTGAAAGACGATGGCCGTAAGGCCTAGCGCACGCCAGGGGAAGCGGTAGTAGTACTGGTAGCAATTCCCGCACCCCTGGCTGCAATGCGCGTTGAGGACACCTTGGAGTTTTAGTGGGTATTCTACGGCCGCCCATCATGGCCGTAGCGAGTCCCACATACCCCCTCTCCGTTATTTTACGTTGAGAGGGGGATGCCTAAAAGCATTTCTCCAAGTAAAAAAAAAAAAAAAAAAAAAAAAAAAGGTTAGGTTTGGGGTGGGGTGCGATGCCAGATCACCTCCACGTGGTGTACTCCGGGCAACGTCGGTCCACTTGACCGACGGCTAAGAATCTGGCGGGCTGAAGGGCCCTTAAAAGCTTCTAGTTGTGGTATGTGTGCAGCGCAACTAGTACCGGGCTGAGGCGGATGAGGACCCAAGTTGGGTCCCAACGGCTCAGTACCGGACAGCGGCCGGCGGGGTTGGCTGTGTCAGGCTGACCTCGGCGGGCGTACTGCTAACTGATGTAGGAAGCGGTTTTAAGATGGACGCAAAACTTACAAAAGTAATACCCCAGGAGGGTACCGGTGTCTCCGGCACCGGAGAATCCCTCCCCGGACCCTCAACAAGTCCGGGCTGCCCCTCGTTTTCTGGGGGGGGCAAAGCTTTGCAGAACTCTGGCTCTCGAACGACGACTTTGGCAAAAAACAACGGTATCTGACACTTCTTTGACGACGACCCCAACACGTACACGGACGAATGATAACTCAAAAATGATGACACGGGCAAAGCCTAAGGTCGGAAAAAAATGCCTGTGGTACTCCTGAAGAGACTGCAGGCATTGGACGAACTGAAACAGCTGGAGGAGATGGAAGCTGAATTTGGTTTCGAGAGTGACGCCTCATATGCGTCAATGGACACGGTGGGATCCGCTGAGGGGAGCGACTCTCCTCTCCCCAGCGGATTCGACCGCAAACGGAAGGTGGACTTGTCCGAGGCGAGCTCGTGCTCCGAGGCCGAGGGAGATATGCCCCCGCCCAAAGCTCGAGCCGTCCGAGGCACTTCTAAACGAGGGACGAGGACGCCCGCCGACGACGGGCGAGTACGTTGGCCTTGCGAAGGCCAAGGCCGAGCTTCTCCGCGTGGAGCAGGAGCAGCTCCGGCTCCAAGCGGAGAAGGAGCTGGTGGAGTTCGCTGCGGCCAGCCGTACTCGCCTGGCGTCGATGCCGGCCATCAAACCTGGCGGAGGAGGAGTCTCCGCTGAGGAGGAAAGCTTGGAGGAGGTAGGGCTACGCGACGTAGAAAACATTATCTACGTCGCCAAAAAAGTCGGGTAATTTGAAGGGCACCTACCAGCGTGCCCTCAACGAAGCTGCCGAATCCCTTCGGGGAATTTTGGCAAAAACAAAACGACGGACAGCAACTGACGAGACAGCCCGCCTGGAGGCGGAAAATAACCGCCTCAAGGCGGTGCTGACTCGTCAGAAGGAGGAGACCTTACTGCTCCGTAAGGAAATAACGGAGCTGCAGACTGCGGTGAGGGAGCTACGCTCTCCAACAGCCGCCAACACCTGCGGCAATAACAGCTGCAGCGAAGACGACGGCGACGACAACGCCTGTGGAAGGGGCTAGGGAAGCTTTTCCGCCTCTCCCCACTAAACAGCGAGGCAAAACCCCTGGGCCGGAGCCGCTGCCCGACCTCAGGGAATTGTTCGGAGAACTGCTGCGCTCGCAGACCGAACAGATAATGCGGATGGTGGACGCCCGCATCGATGGGCGGCTCCCACCAGAGGAGCGTCTGCGGCCACCTCTGGCCGCGGACAATCGAGCTGCTCCGCCAGCCCCCGTCGATCCCGCGCCCGATCTGCGAGCGCAGCAGCCCGCCGAAAAAAGCGGGCAAGAAGAAAAAGGGGAAGGCGGCACCTAAGCCGGCGACATTCGCTGCTGCTGCCGCCACCGTTCCCACTACCACCGGAGGAGACACGCCGCCTGCACCCACAGGTGAATGGGTGCAGGTCGGGAAGAATGGCCGGCCTGTGAAGCCGGCCAAGAAGAAGAAGACACCAGGGAAGAAGAAAGAGAGGCCTCCAAGAGGAAGAAGAAGGCCCCTAAACTCCGGCCTCCGACGACAGCTGCGGTGTCAATAACGCTGCAGCCGGGGGCGCAGGAGAGGGGCCTCACCTATACGGAGGTTTTGAAGAAGATAAAGACCGATGTTCCGCTCAAGGACGTCGGTCTAAACTGACATTCAGCTCAGAAGGGCGGCGACCGGGGCCTACATCCTTGAGATCCCCGGCGCCGATCATGAGAAAGCGGACGCCTTGGCCGCAAGAATCAAGGCGACCGTCCTCCCTGAGGATCTTAAGGTGGCCCGGCCCATGAGGCGCGCCGAACTGCGGCTCACAGGGCTTGACGAGTCGGTGACGGCGGAGGAACTAATCTCCGCCGTCGCCACGGCGACTGGCTGTCCGCCGGATCATGTGAGAACGGCAGGCGTGCGCCCCGGCCTTCGGGGTTTGTATGCTGCCGTTGTCTCATGTCCGGTGGACGCCGCAAAGAAGATGGCGGATGGCCGCCGTTTGTTGGTGGGTTGGGTGTCGGCGCAGGTGCGAGTCCTGCCGCCCAGACCCAGGAGGTGCTTCAGGTGCCTCCGCGAGGGACACCTGGGGGTGAAGTGCACCTCCCAGGATGACTGCAGCACCTCGTGCTATAGATGCAGTCTCCAGGGTCACAAGGCGGGCGAATGCACGAGCGATGTAGAGTTCTGCATGCTCTGCAACGCTGCATTCAAGCCCGCCTTGCACAGGATGGGCGGCAGGACTTGCCCAAGCGTCAAGCCCGACCCGCCACCCCCGAAGGGGGCCAGGAAGAAGGCGCCTGCACCATCGGTGCAGAGCATGGAAGTGGAGGAGGGGCGATCATCTGGCTCCTCCTCAGCCGTCGGTAAGCCGCGTGGCGGCGTATCCCTGGGGTCAACCCAGGCCGCTGGCACAGCGGGGCCCGGGGGCGGTGAGTGCGGACACACTCATCGTCCCAGCAGTTAAATCTGCACGGGCTGGGAGGTCGAGGCGCACCGTGTATCCCGGTTGCGCCTCCCACGGGACGTCGAGAGGGGGGTCGTATCACTCCTTGACCCCCCTCAGACCATCAAGACGGCGGCTCGAAAGAGCCAAGCGCGTGGCAAGGGAGCGGCGTTAATGCGCGAGCTGTATCCCGAGCCCCGCCATACATGCGCTGTTGAGGATACCAAGGGTTTTAGTCGGTAGGAGTCCGACACTGTTCCGCTCTCCTGTCCGGGAGAGCGGTTCGTCCATGAGGATTTCCCCTTGTAAAAAAAAAAAAAAAAAAAAAAAAAAAGGTTTGGGGTGCGATGGGGTGCGATGCCAGATCACCTCCACGTGGTGCACTCCGGGCAACGTCGGTCCACTTGACCGGCGGCTAAGAATCTGGCGGGCTGAAGGGCCCTTAAAAGCTTCTAGGAGTGGCATGTGCGCGGCGCTCCTAGTACCGGGCTGAGGCGGATGAGGACCCAAGTTGGGTCCCAACGGCTCAGTACCGGACAGCGGCCGGCGGGTTCGGCTGTGTCAGGCTGACCTCGGCGGGCGTACCGCAAACTTGACGTAGGACGAAAAAGACGATGAAAGCGAACCTTACAAAAGTATTACCCCAGGAGGGTACCGGTGCCTCCGGCACCGGAGAATCCCTCCCCGGACCCTCAAAAAGTCCGGGCTGCCCCTCGTTCTCTGGGGGGGGCAAAGCTTCGCCAAAATCAGATTCCCAAACGACGACCTCGGCAACGAAAATGGACACTGACACTGCATCGACGAAAACCTCTGCGAGTAAACGGACGACGGAAAAAACTAAAACGGTGACCCGGCAAGGAACTAGGAAGGAAAAAGTGCCTGTAGTTCTCCTAAAAAGGCTGCAGGCACTCGATGAATTGAGACAGCTTGAAGACATAGAAAAGGAGTTTGGATTCGACAGCGACACATCATGTGTCTCTATGGACACGGTCGGATCCGCTGAGGGGAGAGATTCTCCTCTCCCCAGCGGATTCGACCGAAAACGGAAGGTCAATTTGTCGGAGGCGAGCTCGTGCTCGGAGGCCGAGGAGGAGTTCCCCCCGCCCAAGACACGAGCCGTCGCCGGCTCAACTAAAAGAGGACGTGGGCGCCCGCCGACGACGGGGGAGTATGTTGGCCTCGCAAAAGCGAAGGCGGATCTCCTCCGGGTGGAGCAGGAGCAGCTCCGGCTCCAGTCGGAGAGAGAGCTGGCTGAGTTTGTTGCGGTCAGCCGAACTCGTTTTGTCGTCGGTGGCCCCTACCAAAACCGGAGATGACACCGTAGGAGAAGAGAGTCTGGAGGAGAGAGGGCTTCGTGACGTGGAAAATATCCTCCACCTCACCAAAAAAGTCAGGGAACATAAAGGGCACCTTCCAGCGTGCCCTTAAGGAGTCCGCCCTCTCCCTCCAGAACATTATTGAGAAAATGAAAGCGAGGACAACCTCTGACGAGACAGCCCGCCTGGAGGCGGAGAATAACCGCCTCAAGGCGGTGCTGACTCGGCAGAAAGAAGAGATGGTCATGCTCCGCAAGGAGATGGCGGAGTTGAGGACGGCCGTCCTCGGTTCGCGCCAGCAACAGCCGCCAACACCTGCGGCAGCGACAGGGGACGCCACGAGGGAGGACTTCCCACCGCTCCCCTCCCAACGAAGAAACACGACTCCTGGGTCGGACCCAATTGCCGACCTTCGGGAAGTCTTTGGAGAGATGCTGCGCTCACAAACGGCGCAGATAATGAGGATGGTCGATGCACGCATTGACGGGCGGCTCCCACCGGAGGAGCGTCTGCGGCCACCACTGGCCGCGGACAGCCGAGCCGCCCCGTCGACGTCCATCGACGCTGCAGCCGTTGTGCGAGCGCAGCAGCCCACCAAAAAAGGGCAAGACGAAAGGGAAGACGGCACCCAAGGCGACAACCTATGCCGCCGCTGCTGCCGTTCCCGCTCCCCCCACCGGAGATGATACGCCGCCTGCGCCCACTGAGGAATGGGTGCAGGTCGGCAAAAACGGCCGGCCGGTCAAACCGGCAAAAGAGAGACTTCTCAAAAGAAGAAGCAGAGGAGCAAGACCTCCAAAAGGAAGAAGGCCCCCAGACCCCCAGACTCCCCCCCCGACGACAGCTGCGGTGTCAATAACGCTGCAGCCGGGGGCGCAGGAGAGGGGCCTCACCTATATGGAGGTGTTAAAGAAGATCCGGGCCGACATACCACTTAAGGATGTCGGCCTTAACGACATACAGTTTCGGAGGGCAGCGACCGGGGCCTATATCTTTGAGATCCCCGGCGCTGAGCATGAGAAAGCGGACGCCTTGGCCGCTAAGATCAAGGCGACCGTCCTCCCTGAGGACGTAAAGGTGGCTCGGCCTATGAGACGCGCCGAATTACGCGTCACAGGCCTAGACGAGTCCATCACGGCGGAGGAACTAATCTCCGCCGTGGCCGGGCGTCAGGCTGTTCACCGGACCATGTCAGGACGGCCGGTGTACGCCCCGGCTTGCGGGGCCTATACGCGGCCGTTGTGTCGTGTCCGATGGACGCGGCCAAAAAGCTGGTCGACGGTCGCCGTCTATTGGTTGGATGGGTGTCGGCGCAGGTACGAGTCCTGCCGCCCAGACCCAGGAGGTGCTTCCGGTGCCTCAAGGAAGGACACCTGGGGGTGAAGTGCACCTCCCAGGACGACTGCAGTGACTCTTGTTACAAATGCAGTCGTCCGGGTCACAAGGCGGGCGAATGCACCAGCGACGTAGAGTTCTGTATACTCTGCAATGGTGCATTCAAGCCCGCCTTGCATAGGTTGGGCGGCAGAACTTGTCCCAGCGTCAAGCCAGACCCGCCACCCCCAAAGGGGGCAAAGAAGAACACCCCTGCGTCGTCGGCCGCCAAAGTGTCGACGGCGCAGAGCATGGAAGTGGAGGAGGGGCGAACATCTGTCCCCTCCTCAGCCGTCAGTAAGCCGCGTGGCGGCGAATCCCTGGGTGCGACCCAGGCCGCTGGCAAAGCGGGGCCCGGGGGCGGTGGGTGCGGGTACACCCATCGTCCCAGCAGTTAAATCTGCACGGGCTGGGAGGTAGAGGCGCACCGAGTGTCCCGGTTGCGCCTCCCAAGGTCGACGTCAAGTGGGGGGTCTCACCACTCCTTTGACCCCCTCAGACCATCAGGACGGCGGCTCTCACGAGCCCAACGCATGGCGAGGGAGCGGAGCCAATGCTAACGCTGTATCCCGAGCCCTCGCCATAATGCGTGTTGCGGACACCATGGGGTTTTAGTCAGTAGGAGTCTGACACTGTTCCGCTCCCCTACCCGGGGGGGCGGTTCGTCCATGAAGGATTTCCCCAAAAAAAAAAAAAAAAAAAAAAAAAAAAAAAAAAAAAAAAGGTTTGGGGGTGCGATGTCAGGCAGATCACCTCCTCGTGGTGCACCCTGGGCAACGCCGGTCCAGTTGACCGGCGGCTAAGAATCTGACCGACTGGAGAGTCGTAAAACACTCCTGGGCGCGGTGTGTGAGCGGCGCGCCCAGTACCGGGCCAGGGCGGATGAGGACCCAAGTCTGGGTCCCAACGGCTTGGTTCCGGGTAGCGGCTGGCGGGGCTGGCCGATTTAGTGTCGGCTCCGGCAGGCGTACCGCGAACCTGACGAAGATAAAGAAAGTATGATGAAGGCAATTTTGAAAAAAGGAAATACCCCAGGAGGGTACCGGCTCCTCAGGAGCCGGAGAATCCCTCCCTGGGCCTTCGGGCTCAGGCTGCCCCTCGTTTTCTGGGGGGGGCACAAACTTGCAAGATTCAGTATCCCTAACGACGACTTTGGCACGAACAACGGTTTCCGATTCTGCCTCAACGACGACCCTGCATTTACACGGACGACCGATTCGGCTGCAACGACAACCAAAGCGAGATCACGGACAAAGAAGATACCATCCACAGATACGACCTTAGCATCCCTGAGGAACGTTGAAGAGGCGATGAAAGACGCAGTGGCAAAAGGACAACCACAGTCACCGGTTGTCCTTTTAGAAAGAATGAAGTTGCTCGATCAGCTTTCAGCTGAGTTCGAAGCTGAGGACACAGAGGACACTTATGGGTCCAATATGTCTCTCGACACGGTGGGATCCGCTGAGTGGAGTGACTCTCCTCTCCCCAGCGGATTCGATCGAAAGAGAAAGGTGAGCCTCTCCGAGGCGAGCACATGTTCGGACGCTGAGGGCGAAATGCCCCCACCCAAGACGCGAGCCGTCTCGGGCAAACCAAAGAGAGGACGAGGACGCCCGCCGACGACGGGCGAGTACGTTGGCCTAGCGAAGGCCAAAGCTGACCTTCTGCGCGTGGAGCAGGAGCAGCTCCGGCTCCAAGCGGAGAAGGAGCTCGTGGAATTTGCCGCGGCCAGCCGTACTCGCCTGGCGTCGATGCCGGCCACCAGAATTGGAGGAGGAGGAGTCTCCGCCGAAGAGGAGAGCCTGGAGGAGATTGGGCTACGCGACATAGAGAACATCGTCTACGTCGCCAAGAAGTCTGGCAATTTGAAGGGCACGTACCAGCGTGCCCTGAACGAAGCCCGCCCAGTCCCTCCGGGATATCCTGGCCAAAACCAGGACGAGAACGGCCACTGACGAGACAGCCCGCCTTGAGGCGGAGAACACCCGCCTTAAGGGGGTGCTGACTCGTCAGAAGGAAGACAACATCCGGATCAGGAAGGAACTGGCGGACCTGCAGACCGCTGTAAAGGAGCTGCGCTCCCAGCAGCCGCCAGCTACCATGCCAGCCACAACAACGGCAACGAAGAAGAGAGTGGTGAGGGAGGAGTTCCCGCCGCTCCCAACACAACGACAACAAAATCGTCTCCCAGCCGGAACTCATCACCGGCATTAGGGAGATGCTCGAGGAGATGCAGCGCTCGCAAACGGCGCAGATAATGGGGATGGTGGATGCCCGCTTTGCAGGCATCGCCGGGCGGCTCCTACCGGAGGAGCGTTTGCGGCCTCCTCTGGCCGCGGACAGCCGAGCCGCCCCCCACACCAGCCCCCATGGACACTGCTGCCGCTTTGCGAGCGCAGCAGCCCGCCAAGAAAGCGGGAAAGAAGAAGGGGAAAGAGGGGGCTAAGCCGGCATCTTTTGCTGCTGCCGCCGCTACTCCCACCACCACCACCGGAAGCGACATGCCGCCTGCACCCACAGGTGAATGGGTGCAGGTCGGAAGGAATGGTCGGCCTGTGAAGCCGGCCAACAAAAAGAAAAAGAAGCCAGCGAAGAAGGCCTCCAAGAAAAAGAGGGCCGCCAAACTACGCCCTCCGACGACAACGGCAGTGTCTATAACGCTGCCGCCGGGGGCGCAGGAAGGTGGCCTCACTTACTTGGAGGTATTAAGGAAGGTGCGTGCCGACGTTCCGCTCAAGGACGTCGGCATCGAAGAAATACAGTGGCGCAGAGCGGTGACCGGGGCATACATCGTTGAGCTCCCCGGCACCGACTCTGCAAATAAAGAGAAGGCGGATGCCTTGGCCGCCAAGCTAAGGGCGGCCCTCCCGGAGGGAGTCAAGATCTCCAGGCCCATGAGACGTGCCGACTTGCGCGTTTCTGGGCTTGACGAGTCGGTGACGGCGGAGGAACTGATCTCCGCTGTCGCCCAGGCAACCGGCTGTTCACCGGACGATGTGAGGACGGCTGGTGTACGCCCCGGTCTTCGTGGGCTGTGCCAGGCCGTCGTCACGTGTCCGGTGGAAGCGGCCAAGAAGTTGGCCGACGGCCGGAAGCTGCTGGTCGGATGGGTCAGTGCGCGGGTGCAAGTCCTGCCGCCAAGGCCCAGGAGGTGCTACAGGTGCCTCCAACAGGGGCACCTGGGGGTCAACTGCACCTCCAAAGTCGACGTAAGCACCTGGTGCTTCAGGTGCAGTCGGCCGGGCCATAAGGCGGGCGAGTGCACCAGCGAGGTCACGTATTGTGGCCTCTGTGCTGGCGCGCTCAAGCCCGCCTTACACAAGATGGGCGGCAAGACTTGCCCTTGCGTACAGTCCGACCCGCCAGCCCCCGCAAAGGGGCAAACAGGAGGAAGACGAAGCCTCCTGTGTCACAGGAGGCCGAAATGGAGGAGCTCCCATCCTGCTCCTCCGCCGTCGCCGGACCGTGCAGCGGCCTACATCCTGAGGGAAACACACCCTCGGCCGCTGCGGATCGGAGCCTGGGGACGCCGGGTGCGGGTACACCCGCCGTCCCAGCAGCAAAATAGCTGCACAGGCAGAGAGGTTGAGGCGCACCGATGTGTCCCGGTGCGCCTCCCAACGGTCGACGTCAGAGGGGGGTCTTATCACTCCTTGACCCCCCTCAGACCATAATGGCGACGGCTCATCCGAGCCTACGCACGCCGGGGGGAGCGGTAGTAATCCCAGTCGGGCAATCCCCGCACCCCCGGCATCACAAGTGCACTCGAGAGGACACCTTGGGGTTTTAGTCGGTAGGAGTCCGACACTGTTCCGCTCTCCTGCCCGGGAGAGCGGTTCGTCCATGAGGATTTCCCCAAGTAAAAAAAAAAAAAAAAAAAAAAAAAAAAAAAAAAAAAAGGTTAGGTTAGGTTTGTCCACCGGATGATGTGAGGACGGCTGGTGTACGCCCCGGTCTTCGTGGGTTGTACCAGGCCGTCATCACATGTCCGGTGGACGCGGCCAAGAAATTGGCCGACGGCCGAAGACTACTGGTCGGATGGGTCAGCGCGCGGGTGCAAGTCCTGCCGCCAAGGCCCAGGAGGTGCTACAGGTGCCTCCAACAGGGGCACCTGGGGGTCAACTGCACCTCCAAGGTCGACGTAAGCACCTGGTGCTTCAGGTGCAGTCGGCAGGGCCACAAGGCGGGCGAGTGCACCAGTGAGGTCGCGTACTGCGGCCTCTGCGCTGGTGCGCTCAAGCCCGCCTTGCACAAGATGGGCGGCAAGACTTGCCCTTGCGTAAAGTCTGACCCGCCAGCCCGCAAAGGGGCAAACAGGAGGAGGATCAAACCTCCTGCCTGCTTCGTCGGCCACCCAAGCGCCGACATCGCAGGAGGTTGACATGGAGGAGCTCACATCTTGCTCCTCCTCCGTCGCCGGACCGTGCAGCGGCCAACGTTCCGAGGGGCACATTCCCTCGGCCGCTGCTGATCGGAGCCTGGGGACGCCGGGTGCGGGCACACCCGCCGTCCCAGCAGCAAAATAGCTGCACAGGCAGAGAGGTTGAGGCGCACCGATGTGTCCCGGTGCGCCTCCCAACGGTCGACGTCAGAGGGGGGTCTTATCACTCCTTGACCCCCCTCAGACCATTTAGGCGACGGCTCATCCGAGCCTACGCACGCCGGGGGGAGCGGTAGTAATCCCAGTCGGGCAATCCCCGCACCCCCGGCATCACAAGTGCGCTCGAGAGGACACCTTGGGGTTTTAGCCGGTAGGAGTCCGGCACTGTTCCACTCTCCTGCCCGGGAGAGTGGTTCGTCCATGAGGATTTCCCCAAGTAAAAAAAAAAAAAAAAAAAAAAAAAAAAAAAAAAAAAAAAAAAAAAAAAAGGTTAGGTTGGGGTGGGGTGGGGTGGGGGCGATCAGGGGGGTGCGATGCCAGATCACCTCCACGTGGTGCACTCCGGGCAACGTCGGTCCACTTGACCGGCGGCTGAGAATCTGGCGGGCTGAAGGGCCCTTAAAAGCTTCTAGGAGTGGTATGTGCGCGGCGCTCCTAGTACCGGGCTGAGGCGGATGAGGACCCAAGTTGGGTCCCAACGGCTCAGTACCGGACAGCGGCTGGCGGGGCTGGTCGTCTTAGTACCAGTCCCGGCAGGCGTACCGCAAACTTGACGGAAAGGAAAGCAAAGATGGAAAGTGCAAAATCTCCAAAAGTACTACCCCAGGAGGGTACCGGCGTCTCCGGCGCCGGAGAATCCCTCCCTGGGCCTTCTGGCTCAGGCTGCCCCTCGTTTTCTGGGGGGGGCAAAGTTTTGCGCAATACCAAACCAACGACGACCTTGGCAAAAACCCTGACGACTGATTCCGAATCCCACACGACGACCCTCGCTAGCCCTAGGACTTCCGACACTGTTGCCCGACCGTTGACCAGAGCTAGCACGAAGTCGCCTGTGGTCCTCTTGCAGAGACTGCAGGCGCTGGACCAACTCCGCCAACTGGACCAGCTCCAGGCGGATTTTGACGCCGAAATGGGCGATATCAGCGACGCCGACAGTTGTGCGTCGATGGAAACGGTGGGGTCGGCTGCGGGGAGTGATACTCCTTCCTGCAGCGGATCCCGCCGTAAAAGGAAGAGCGCACTGTCCGAGGTGAGCTCAGGACAGGAGGAGGAGGAGGAGGAGAGACTAACTCCTTCGGCAAAGGTGCGAGCCACTGCCGCACCTAAGAGAGGACGAGGGGCGCCCGCCGACGACAGGCGAGTACGTCGGCCTGGCGAAGGCGAAGGCGGAACTGCTCCGCGCGGGAGGAGGAGGAGCTCAAACTCCGCGCGAAGCAGGAACTCATCGACTTTGCCGTGCAGAGTCGCATTCGCCTGTCGTCGATGCCTCCGCTCTCCACCGGACGTGACATTGAGGGAGAAGAAGCCCTGGATGAGAGAGGGCTCCGCAGTGTGGAGGACATTCTCCACATTGCGAAGAAATCCGGAAATCTAAAGGGCACATACCAACGTGCCCTTAAGGAAGCTGCCCACTCTCTCCGGGAAATCCTGGAGAGATTCAAGAATAGGACATCTTCTGACGAGACAGCCCGCCTGGAGGCGGAGAATAACCGCCTAAGGGCGGTGCTGACTCGTCAGAAGGAGGATACGGTGATGCTCCGTAAGGAGCTAGCCGACCTGAGGTCGAAGGTGCAAGGGCTGAGCTTACAACAACTGCCAGCCCCTGCAACACCATCACAGGGAGTGACCCGGGAAGAGTTCCCGCCGCTCCCTTCCAAAGGAAGGAAAAAAACGTCACCCAGCAGCCAGAGCTCCTCTCCGGTATCCGGGAGATGTTCGAGGAGATGCAGCGCTCGCAAACGGCGCAGATCATGGGGATGGTGGATGCCCGTTTTGCGGGCATCGCCGGGCGGCTCCTACCCGAGGAGCGTTTGCGGCCACCCCTGGCCGCGGACAGCCGAGCCGCCCCACCAGCCCCCATCGACACTGCTGCCGCTTTGCGAGCGCAGCAACCCGCATCAAAAGCGGGCAAAAGGAAGAAGGCGCCGGCAAAAGCGGCTACTTATGCTGCTGCCGCTGCCGCCCCCAACGACGAAAACCAGCCGCCTGCTCCCGCAGAAGAAGAGTGGGTGCAGGTTGGCAAAAATGGCCGGCCTATCAAGCCGGCCAAAAAGAAGGACAAAACCGGCCAAAAGCCCAAAAAGCCAAGAAGAAGAAGCCTCCAGGAGGAAGAAGGCCCCCAAACTCCGGCCCCCGACCACTGCCGCAGTGTCTATTACGCTGCAGCCGGGGGCGCAGGAGAAGGGCCTCTCCTACCTGGAGGTTCTACGGAAGGCGTCTGCCGAGGTCAAGTTAAAAGACCTCGGCATTCAAAACACGACATGGAGGAGAGGCGTCACCGGGTCATACATTCTGGAGATACCCGGTGGCGATAATGCCCAGAAGGCAGACACCCTCGCGGCTGCCCTGAAAGGGGTAGTCCCTGAGGGTGTGAAGGTGGCCCGGCCCATGCGGCGCGCAGAACTGCGCGTCGTCGGGCTTGATGAGTCGGTGACGGCGGAAGATCTTATCTCCGCCGTCGCCGGAGCGACGGATTGTCCACCGGACAACATCCGGACGGCCGGTATACGCCCCGGTTTACGCGGGCTGTACTCGGCCGTCATATCGTGTCCGGTGGACACAGCGAAGAGGTTGGCCGATGGCCGTAGATTGTTGGTGGGCTGGGTGAGCGCACGGGTTCAGGCCCTGCCACCGAGGCCCAGGAGGTGCTTCAGGTGCCTCCGGGAAGGACACCTGGGGGTCCAATGCACCTCCAAGGACGACTGCAGCATTTCATGCTACAAATGCAGTCGTCCGGGCCACAAGGCGGGCGAATGCGACAGCGAGGTGGCGTTCTGCCGCCTCTGTAATGCTGATTGCAAGCCCGCCTTGCACAGGTTGGGTAGCAGGGCCTGTCCTACCATCAGACCCGTGCCGCCGCCCCCCCCAAGGGGGCAAGGAAGAAGCGGCCTCCAGCGGCAACGTCTGCCACCAGCGCACCCGTGCCGCAAGAGGCGCAGATGGAGGTGGAGCAAACTCCATCGTGCTCCACTTCATCGCTGGCAACAACAGCTAAGGGTGGCCCAAGTTCGGGGGGGAAACAGCCCCCGGCCACCCTTAAGAAGGCCTGAATACCAGGCCAAGGAGGTTGAGGCGCGCCGCTGTGTCCAGGCGCGCCTCCCAATGGACGTCGTCAGGGGGGACCTCATCTTCCCCCCAGACCTGATGGACGATGGCCGTAAGGCCTAGCGCACGCCAGGGGAAGCGGTTGTAGTACAGTCGCAATTCCCGCACCCCTGGCTGCAATGCGCGTTGAGGACACCTTGGAGTTTTAGTGGGTATTCTACGGCCGCCCATCATGGCCGTAGCGAGTCCCACATACCCCCTCTCCGTTATACGTTGAGAGGGGGATGCCTAAAAGCATTTCTCCAAGTAAAAAAAAAAAAAAAAAAAAAAAAAAAAAAAAAAGGGGTGCGATGTCAGACAACCTCCACGTGGTGCACCCCGGGCAACGGCAGCCATTCCTCCTGGCTGCCGGCTGATAGTCTGACAGGGCGGACTTCGTCCAACGCCTCCCGTTTCCCTGACTGGTCGGGACACGGTGGATGGAGCGAGGCGGGCCCGCTGTGCACTCGCACTGCCACGGGCTGGTCTGCGGGTTATCCTGCAGGCCTCCGTCTGTCGTAATCCCCTTTGGAGTGTCGTGGTCATGTCTCGCGGCTCTGAAGGGGACCGAGGGTCTTGGCTTAACCGCCCGGACCGCGAGGAAGAAAACCTCTATAAAAAATCACCCCCATCTCTCAAGCTGCGGCGCACGGCGAGGAGATGCACGGCCTCCTTCCAGAGGTCGTGTGGCTGGCGGGTTGCCAGTCTCTAGTGCGTACCGCGCCAGTGGATATGCCGGTCCACGGGGTGGCTACTCAGGCTTCCACAGGTACAGGGGGCACTGCCTGTGGTGACGTTTTATATCCCCCACACTCGTGGGAATCAAAATGTCACAAAACCAAAACCAAACCCTTACTTATAAGAATGATGTTGGGAAGGAGAATACGGATACCCTTAAAACTAATGACTCGGCTTGTTTACGGAATTTGAGAACGCCTATTGTTTCGGTGGAACGTTTGAGAAGTATGCCGTCACTGTCACGCAGGTCAGGGCATGACAGTGACAGCAGTGCAGGATCATTCCGCACGGTGACTTCCGGTGATGGGAAGGCTTCGCCTCTTGGGAGCAAATTCTTCCAGGATATAAGAGACTCCGGCTCAGGAGGAGAGTCGGACGTCTCAATGATGACGGAGCGATCGGCCCGTAAGCGAACTAGGGGCCTTTCGGACTCAGGATCTGGTTCCGACTCAGGGTCCGGGGACATGCCGGTGGGCAAAACGAAAGCTCGCAAGGCAGTCTCGAAAAGAGGCAGAGGTCTCGCCCCCCCACAACTGGCGACTATGTTGGTCGTGCAGAGGCTAAGGCCGAATACCTTCGACTCGAACAGGAGGAGCTTCGCCTACGTGCCGAAAAAGAGATGGAGGAGGCAGCCGCCGAAGCCAGGCGCTCGAGGGCGTCTATGTGGTCAAAGGTGAAGGAAGACGAAGTCCCTGAAGAGGACCTGAACCAGAGGGCCATGAGCGACTTCGATATTATAATGAAGGTCGCCAAAAAATCTGGTAATCTTAAAGGAACCTTCCAGCGGGCGCTGAAGGAAGCCACCAGATCACTTAAGACCGTGGTGGAAAAATACAGAGACCGTACCACCTCAGATGAGACTGCTCGCTTAGAGGCAGAAAACGCCAGAATGAAGGCCGAATTGACTCGTCAGCAGACTGAGGTGGCAGAACTCCGAAAGGAGCTTGCTGACATGAGGCAACGCTTCGATGAATGGCAGGCTCACGGGCCTACCACGCATCCACCCTCTGCTTCGGACGCGTGCGTGGAGGAAGGTGCCCCGTCGACAAAAAAGGCGGTGAGGGAGGAGTTCCCCCCACTTTTGGCACCACGGAAAAAGAAGATCGTGCCCCAAGCAGGGCCGCCTGCAGTTGTCACGGTGGACAGACTGGATCAGGCAATGAACGAGCTAACAGTCCGGATGACCAACATGTTTGGCGCACGACTGGAAGCTATGGAGGAGCGGCTCCCTCCAGAAAAGAGGATGCGGCCTCCTCTAGCCGCTGACCGGAAAGCAGAACAACTGGCTGCTAGTGGGTCAGCACCTCAGGCTCACCCTCCCAAGCGCCCTCAGGCTGCACAGGGAAAGGTGGAGAAGGTCAGCAAAAAGAAGAAGACAGTGGCAACGGGCGCAGGTGAAAGGCACAACCAGGAGCCTCTTCCTTCTTCAGATGGGCCTGCCACGGAAAAGGAATCTTGGACCACCGTTGTAAAGAAGGGGGCGAAGAAGCGCTCAAACCAAAAAAGGCGACTGCGGCCAGACTTACTCCGGCCAAGTTATCCATCCCGCGTTCCTCGGTTGTTGTGTTCACTCTTCAACCAGGAGCCGAGGATCACGGGGTGGATTACCAAAAACTGGTCACTTTGGCCAAGAAAAAAGTGGAGATCGCTGACCTCGAGATACCGTACCTTAATGTTAGGGGCACGGCCACCGGGGCCAGAAAATTAGAGGTGCCGGGAACAACAAGCGGCGAAAAGGCGGATCTTCTTGCCGATAGGTTAAGAGCAGCCTTCAATGAAGCTTTAGGGGAGGGTCTGGTGCAGGTGTCCAGACCCACTAAATGCTGCGATATGCGCTTAGTGGGTTTGGATGACGCTGTCACCAAAGAGGAGATTGCAGCAGTGGTGGCATCAAAGGGGGGCTGTGCAGCCAATCAGGTTAAGGTTGGTGAAATCCAACGCACCTCCTATGGCACCGGTACTGTTTGGTTGCGCTGCCCTGTCGAAGCGGCAAAGAAGGTCGCGAACGAAAGGAGGCTGTTGATTGGTTGGGCCGCCGTGCAAGCCAAGTTGCTGCAGCCTAAAGTGTCACGGTGTTTCCGCTGTCTTGAGGCGGGGCACATCAAGAACCGGTGCAATGCTGAGGTGGACCGCAGCGAGCAATGCTTTCGCTGTGGCAAAGTAGGGCACAAAGCTGCTGGTTGCTCGGCCGCTCCGCATTGCACTATATGTGCAGATGCTAAACGCCCGGCGGACCACAAGCTAGGGAGCAGGTCCTGCGCCCCACCCACTAAAAAAGGGAATAAAGGGGGTAAGAAAAAAAAACCCAATGGGCGATGAGCCTATAGTTGTGTCCAATTCCTATAGTATATTGGACAACGAAGAGGATATGGACACCGCTAATTAATATGGCCCATAAGGTTTTGCAGGCGAACGTCAACCACTCGGCTGCGGCACAGGATCTGCTCATCCAATCCATGGCCGAGTGGTCGATTCAGCTGGCGGTTGTGGCAGAACCCTACCGTATCCCAGTTAGGGACAAACTGGGCTGGGGATGCTGAGGGTTTGGTCGCCATTATAGCCACGAACTCTGCCGGCGCACCAATTGTGTCGGTCGTGGCAAAGGGTGCTGGATATGTCGCGGTGAAATGGGGAGAGATAGTTGTAGTGGGAGTATATTTCTCCCCCAACCGCACTCTTGCGGATTTTGAAGAGTTTCTGCGCAACCTGGGGACCTTCATCGGACAGACTCTGCCCTGCCCCATCTTGGTGGCGGGAGACCTCAACGCTAAGTCGTCAGAGTGGGGATCTCCCGTCACCGATGTGAAGGGACGGGCGCTACATGAATGGACCATTGAAGTGGGCCTTGCCATCATAAATAGAGGGTCCACTTTTACCTGCGTGCGGCAGCAGGGAGGGTCAATCGTCGATCTAACACTGGCTACCCCTGCTGTCGCTCGACGAGTCTTAAACTGGAGGGTTGTAGAGGAGGTGGAAACCATGTCTGACCACCTTTACATCAGATTTGACGTCAGCGCCACTGCAACCCCTCCAGCTGCTAACAGGGACCGATCATCATATCCCAGATGGGCGACCAGTCAGATGGATGTAGGTATAGTGGTGGAAGCTGCTATTGTTGCTTCCTGGCCGAGCTGGACAGATGGACCAGTGGATGTCTGCAGGGAGGCGGGCTGGTTTCGGAGCGCTATGACACGCATATGTGATGCCGCCATGCCTCGGGTGCGGGCCCAGCCGCCCCGGCGACGTGTTCACTGGTGGACGCGGGAAATAGGGCGTCTGCGGGCTGCGTGTGTTGCAGAGCGGCGTCGCTATGCTAGATACCGTCGTCAGCGACAGGGACGGGAAGCGGCTGTAGAGGCCCAACTGTACAGCCAGTATAAAGACGCGAGGAAGACTCTTCGGATCGCGATTAAGGAGTCAAAAGCCCGATGCAGAGAGAGACTCTTGGAGACTCTGGATAGTGATCCGTGGGGACGCCCCTATCGTACGGTCATGGGTTTCCTGCGACCTTGGGCTCCCCCCGTCACGCAAAGCCTTCAACCCCAGGTCTTGGAAAGTGTAGTGACCGCCTTGTTTCCTCAGTGTGCTGGCTGTTCGCCTCCATTCCAGGCGCCACCTTATGGCACTGAACAGGACGCGGCTGATGTGCCTCTAGTCACCGTTGAAGAACTGGATGCGGCCGTGAGACGGCTTAAGAGGAAGAACACCGCTCCTGGCCCCGACGGAATTCCTGGCCGCGTCTGGGTTCTAGCGCTCGAGGCTCTGGGTGACAGACTTCAGCGCCTGTTCAGTGCCTGCTTGAAGTCGGGCCAATTTCCACCGCAGTGGAAGGTAGGGCGATTGGTATTGCTGAGGAAACAGGGCCGTCCTATGGACTCCCCGTCCGCATATCGGCCCATCGTTCTCCTGGATGAGGCTGGTAAGCTGCTGGAGCGCATCATCTCAAAGCGCTTGACCGAACATCTGGTCAGAGTGGGTCCGAATTTATCCGAGGTGCAGTTCGGGTTCAGAGAGGGCCGGTCGACTATTGACGCCATTTTGCGCGTTAAAGCCCTCTCTGAGGAAGCTGTCTCAAAAGGGGGAGTGCTATTGGCTATTTCTTTAGACATAGCCAATGCGTTTAATAGCCTCCCCTGGACCTGCATTAAGGAAGGGCTCCGGCATCATAGGGTACCGCAGTACCTATGTAATATCATTGGGGAGTATCTGCAAGGCAGGCAGGTCACGTGCGTCGGGCAGGACGGTAGCACCCCACCAAAGGGAGATGTCGTGCGGCGTTCCACAGGGGTCGGTACTTGGACCGCTCCTGTGGAACGTCGGTTACGACTGGGTGCTACGAGCCTCACTCCTGCCCGGGGCAGCGTTGACCTGCTATGCAGATGACACGCTCGTGACGGCACGTGGCGACACCATTAGAGACGCCATACGACTTGCGACGGCTAGTGTAGCCCAGATTGTGTCCAGAATCCGGCGGCTGGGTTTGGAGGTAGCCCTCGACAAAACCGAGGCCATTTGTTTTCATGGCTCTCGTAGGGCTCCTCCGGCCGGCACCCGGCTAGTTATCAGTGGTGTGCATATTCCGGTTGGCTCCCAACTTAAATATCTAGGCCTGGTGTTGGATAGCCGCTGGTCGTTCCGGGAGCATTTCTTCCAGTTGGCCGCCAAAGTAAGAGGAACCGCCTCGGTTCTGGCAAGTGTTCTGCCAAACCTCGGAGGTGCTGGTGATGGCTGTCGCTCCCTCTACACGGGAGTGGTACGCTCGATGGCTCTGTATGGGGCCCCAGTATGGCACGGGGCCCTGACGGTCGACAATTGTGCGGTTCTGCGCAGGTTGCACAGAATGATGGCCGTCAGGGTGATACGCGGCTACCATACCGTCTCGTACGATGCGGCGTGCATACTGGGGAGTACCCCTCCGTGGGAGTTAGTAGCTGGTATCCAGGCAGCTATGTATGAGTGGCGGATCGAGGTGACTGCCCGTGGAATATCAATCGCGCCACGAGAACAGGATGCGCAAAGAGCTGAGTTTCAGCAATCCCTGCTGCGACAATGGAAGCGGAAGCTGGAGACAGCTAATGCAGGCCTCCGCACAGTCGAGGCTGTCCGCCCAGTGTTGGTGGAATGGGTGGAGAGGCGGCATGGGCCGCTTACCTTCCGGCTGGTGCAAATGCTTACTGGCCACGGCTGTTTCGGCAAGTATTTGCACCAAATAGCCGGGAAGGAAGTAACATCGAGGTGTCACCACTGCGAAGGGTGCGATGTCGACACAGCTCAGCACACTCTAGAGCAGTGTCCAGCATTTGCACAGCATCGCACGGAGCTAACAACAGTGGTTGGCGGCGACCTCTCGCTGCCAGCCCTGGTGAAGTCCATGATTGGCAGCGAGAAGTCGTGGCAGGCTGTGTTGGCTTTCTGCGAGGCTGTGCTGTTGGTGAAAGAGGAGGCCGAAAGGGCCAGGGAGAGGGACCCTGAGGCCCCTGCCTCTCGTCGTCAGAGAGCAGGGCGCGGAAGGCGGAGAGGCGGAGGTGGAGCATTCCACCAGATGCCTCCATGAGGAGCCATGAGGTAACGGACGTGGGGGCGTCCGTTACCGAAGACTGATACCCGAGTAGGGGTTATGACTGCCGCTGCTTCGCTAAAGAAGCATGGGGAGAGGCTATTCTCTCTTCCCGAGACGGGGGTCCCCGCACGCCACATGCGGGTGACCCGGGCGCGTGGACAGGGTTGCGGAAGTAATGCTCACGCAGATACCGCGGCCCTGTACCACATACGTGCCTATGCGGCCGTGGGGTTTTAGCCGGTAAGAGTCCGGCACTGTTCCCTCTCCCACCCCCATCACGGGAGAGGGTTCGTCCATGAGGATTTCCCCACGTTAAAAAAAAAAAAAAAAAAAAAAAAAAAAAAAAAAAAAAAAAAAAAAAAAAAAAGTTAGGTTGGGGTGCAATGCCCACAGGTGAATGGGTGCAGGTGGGGAAGAATGGCCGGCCGGTGAAACCGGCCAAACAAAAGAAGCAGGACCAGACACAAAGAAGAAGAAGGAGGCCTCCAAGAGGAAGAAGGCCCCCAGACTCCGGCCGCCGACGACAGCTGCAGTGTCAGTTACGCTGCAGCCTGCGGCGCAGGAGAAGGGCCTCTCCTACTTGGAGGTCCTACAGAAGATCCGGGCCGACGTATCGCTCAAGGACGTCGGCCTCAGCAACATCCAGTGGCGAAGAGCGGTGACCGGGGCCTATATTTTTGAGGTCCCCGGCGCCGACAATGAGAAAGCCGACGCCTTAGCGGCTAAAGTTAAGGAAGTCGTCCCCGAAGGGGTCAAAGTGGCCCGGCCCATGAGGCGCGCCGACTTGCGAATCACCGGGCTGGATGAGTCGGTGACGGCGGAGGAGATAATCTCCGCCGTCGCCACGGCAACTGGCTGTCCGCCGGAACACGTGAGGACGGCCGGTGTACGCCCCGGTTTGCGGGGCCTCTACGCGGCCGTCGTATCGTGTCCGGTGGACGCCGCAAAGAAGATGGCGGATGGCCGCCGATTGTTGGTAGGTTGGGTGTCGGCGCAGGTGCGAGTCCTGCCGCCCAGACCCAGGAGGTGCTTCAGGTGCCTCCGCGAGGGGCACCTGGGAGCCAAATGCACCTCCCAGGACGACTGTAGCGACTCCTGCTACAAGTGCAGTCGTCAGGGTCACAAGGCGGGCGAATGCACCAGCGATGTAGAGTTCTGCATACTCTGCAACGGTGCATTCAAGCCCGCCTTACACAGGCTGGGCGGCAGGACTTGCCCAAGTGTCAAGCCCGACCCGCCACCCCCTAAAGGGGGTAAGAAGAAGAAGACCCCTGCGTCGTCGGCAGCCACAACGTCGGCGACTCAGGAGATGGAAGTTGAGGAGGAGCGCTCATCTTGCTCCTCCTCCGCCGTCAGGAAGCCGCGAGGCGGCGAATCCCTGGGGGCTCTGCACCCCAGGCCGCTAGCAAAGCGGGGCCCGGGGGCGGTGGGTGCGGGTACACCCATCGTCCCAGCAGTTAAATCTGCACGGGCTGGGAGGTCGAGGCGCACCGAGTGTCCCGGTTGCGCCTCCCACGGTCGACGTCGAGAGGGGGGGGTCGTATCACTCCTTGACCCCCCCTCAGACCATCTAGACGGCGGCTCGAAAGAGCCAAGCGCGTGGCGGGGGAGCGGAGCTAATGCCTACCGCTGTATCCCGAGCCCCCGCTACTATATGCGCTGTTGAGGACACCATGGGGTTTTAGTCAGTAGGAGTCTGACACTGTTCCGCTCCCCTACCCGGGGGGGCGGTTCGTCCATGAAGGATTTCCCCATGTAAAAAAAAAAAAAAAAAAAAAAAAAAAAAAAAAGGTTGGGGTGCAATGTCAGATCACCTCCCTCGGGTGCACCCTGGGCAACGCCGGTCCAGTTGACCGGCGGCTGAGTATCTGACCGACCGAAGGGTCGTTAAACACTCTCGGGCGATGGGCGTATTTGCCCCCAATTGACGACTTGGCTTTCTTCTCGGACTCCGATTCGATGCCTCCATGACGACGACCCCCTGCATTCCTTATGGAATCACGACCGTTCTTTTTCTGACGACCTGGCTTTCCCTACTGGATCTTCCGATTGACGACTCTGGCTTTGCATACGGTTTTCTGAAACTAGCAACAATGGAAGTACAATTTAAAACTACACTACCCCAGGAGGGTACCGGCGCCTCCGGCGTCGGAGAATCCCTCTCCGGACCCTCGGGTCCGGGCTGCCCCACCGTTTCTGGGGGGGGCAAAATTTTACTTCGACCACCAACACCGACGACTCTGGCGCGAAACAGGACTTTTGATTCTGCACGCGATTTGGACGAAGACGACTCTGATAAAACGACCACAGCGAGACCACGGACTTCTGATAAAAAGAAGATGACAGCAAGGATTCAAGAGACACTACCCCAGGAGGGTACCGGCGCCTCCGGCGCCGGAGAATCCCTCCCCGGACCCTCGGGTCCGGGCTGCCCCACCGTTTCTGGGGGGGGCAAATCGTTGCTAAAACCACCACCCGGAATGACGAAAACGACCCTGGAACTCATACGGAGATCTGAGCTTGCCCAAGGATTGGATATTGACGACCCCGAGCAGTCGAGATATGCGCAATACAAGCATTTCGATCTGCCTACGAGCCGCTACGCAGGACGGTTTGGCCAATGGGCCCAGGAGTACCCTGACTCCTTTAACCTCCAGCCGAAAGTAGTGCTTGAGAGAGTTCCCTCACTCGACCGACCGACTATCTATGTCGAGTGGGGGTAGCTTCATGACGGTCGATTCTGCTGAGGGGAGAGACTCCCCTTCCCCCAGCAGACTCGATCGCAAAAGGAGACTGGTTTCTGAACCAGATGGAGACATCCCTCTAAGTTCCGATTCGGACGAGGAGGTAGAGGGACCACCAACGAGAGCCGGTACGCCGACTCCCAAACGAGGTAGAGGTCGGCCACCAACTACCGGCCAGTACATTGGAGTCGGCAAGGCTAGAGCGGAGCTCATCCGCCTCCAGCAAAAGGAGATGCTCCACCTGGAGGAGCGTGAGGAGGTGAAGAAGGCAGCCTCCACAGTCAGGATGGAGCGCCTGGCTGCCAGAGCGGCGTCTCCTGACGCCAGCGACAAGGTGGTGAGCGGTGTCAAGACGATTCTTGACATCGCCAAAAAATCGAAGAATCTGAAGGGCACATGCCAACATGCCCTGAAGGAAGCCGCAAAAGCGATTACGGAGGCGTTTGAAGACCTACGCCTCCGCACCACCAACGACGAGACAGCCCGCCTGGAGGCGGATAACGTCCGCTTAAGGGCGGAGCTGTCTCGTCAAAACGAGGACACAACGTCGCTCCGCAGAGAGTTGGCGAAATTGAAGATGACTGTGGAGGAGCTGCGCCTGAAAAGACCGTCGGCGCCTGCGGCCTCTTCATGGGCGGAGGCGGATGATCAATTCCCGCCCCTCCCTAAGACTGGACCTAAGACGACGACACCACGGTCGGATATTGTCACCGTGGACCAGTTACAGGAGTTGCTGCGCTCGCAAACGGCGCAGATTATGGGGATGGTGGATGCTCGCTTTGCGGGCGTCGCCGGGCGGCTTCTACCGGAGGAGCGCCTGCGGCCGCCTCTGGCCGCAGATCGCACAGCCGCCCCACCAGACCCCACTAATTCCGCTGCCGCTTTGCGAGCGCAGCAGCCTGCCAAGAAAGCGGGCAACAAGAAAGAAGGAGAAGGCGGTGTCAAAAGCCGGCAACGTTTGCCGCAGCCGTCGCTACTCCCACTACCACCACCGGAAGTGACATGCCGCCTGCACCCGAAGGCGAATGGGTGCAGGTCGGAAAGAATGGCCGGCCTGTGAAGCCGGCCAAAGAGAAGAAAAAGGCCCAGCCTGCCAACAAAAAGCAGAGGAAGGCCTCCAAGAAAAAGAGGGCCGCCAAACTAAACGCCCCCCCCCCCCCCGGCTACAACGGCAGTGTCGCTAACGCTGCCGCCGGGGGCGCAGGAAGGTGGCCTCACTTACTTGGAGGTAATGAGGAAGGTGCGTGCCGACGTTCCGATTAAGGACGTCGGCATCGAAGAAATCAAGTGGCGCAGAGCGGTGACCGGAGCGTATATTTTCGAACTCCCCGGCACCGACTCTGAAAATAGAGAAAAGGCGGATGCCTTGGCCGCCAAATTAAAGGCGGCCCTACCGGCCGAAGTTAAAATCGCCCGACCCATGCGACGTGCTGATTTGCGGGTGTCGGGCCTAGATGAGTCCGTGACGGCGGAGGAACTAGTCTCCGCCGTCGCCCAGTCGACCGGCTGTCCTCCGGATGATGTGAGGACGGCTGGTGTACGCCCCGGTCTTCGTGGGTTGTACCAGGCCGTCATCACATGTCCGGTGGACGCGGCCAAGAAATTGGCCGATGGCCGTAGACTGCTAGTCGGATGGGTCAGCGCGCGGGTGCAAGTCCTGCCGCCAAGGCCCAGGAGGTGCTACAGGTGCCTCCAACAGGGGCACCTGGGGGTCAATTGCACCTCCAAGGTCGACGTTAGCACCTGGTGCTTCAGGTGCAGTCGGCAGGGCCACAAGGCGGGCGAGTGCACCAGCGAGGTCGCGTACTGCGGCCTCTGCGCTGGAGCGCTCAAGCCCGCCTTGCACAAGTTGGGCGGCAAGACTTGCCCTTGCGTCGAGTCCAGCCCGCCAGCCCACAAAAAGGGCAAAAAGAGAGGGTCACCTCCTGCCGCGTCTGCGCCGCAGGAAGTTGAAATGGAGGAGCGCCCATCTTGCTCCTCCGTCGCCGGACCGAGCAGCGGCCATCCCGAGGGGAACACACCCTCCGCTGCTGCATATCGGAGCCTGGGGACGCCGGGTGCGGGCACACCCGCCGTCCCAGCAGCGAAGTAGCTGCACAGGCAGAGAGGTTGAGGCGCACCGATGTGTCCCGGTGCGCCTCCCAACGGTCGACGTCAGAGGGGGGTCTTATCACTCCTTGACCCCCCTCAGACCGTAGTGGCGACGGCTCACTGAGCCCACGCACGCCGGGGGGAGCGGTAGTAATCCCATTAGGGCAATCCCCGCACCCCCGGCATCAGAAGTGCGCTAGCGAGGACACCAAGGGGTTTTAGTCGGTAGGAGTCCGACACTGTTCCGCTCTCCTGCCCGGGAGAGCGGTTCGTCCATGAGGATTTCCCCTTGTAAAAAAAAAAAAAAAAAAAAAAAAAAAAAAAAAAAAAAAAAAAAAAAAAAAAAAAAAAAAAAAAAAAAAAAAAAAAAAAAAAAAAAAAAAAAAAAAAAACGGTTAGGTTAGGTTGGGTCCAGTTGACCGGCGGCTGAGTATCTGACCGACCGAAGGGTCGTTAAACACTCTCGGGCGATGGGCGTATTTGCCCCAAATTGACGACTTGGCTTTCTTCTCGGACTCCGATTCCGATGCCTTCATGACGACTTCTGCATTCCTTATGGAATCACGACCGTTCTTTTCTGACGACCTGGCTTTCCCTACTGGATCTTCCGATTGACGACTCTGGCTTTTGACCTTGACACCGATGATATCAACCATGAAAAACGCAAAAATTAAAGAGAAACTACCCCAGGAGGGTACCGGCGCCCTGACCGGCGCCGGAGAATCCCTCCCCGGGCCTTCGGGTCCGGGCTGCCCCACCGTGTCTGGGGGGGGCAAATTTTTGCCACCACCTGGTATGACCAAGACGACCCTAGCGCTAATACGGAACTCCGAAATTTCCCAAGGCATTAACATAGACGACCCGGAAGTATCGAGATACGCTCGATACAAGGACTGCGACCTACCCACGAGCCGCTACGCAGGGCGGTTTGGCCCCCCACTGGTCTGGCCTGAGGAGGGCTCTAACATCCCAAGCCCTCAACCTCGTGTGGTTCTGGAGAGAGTTCCCTCACTCGACCGACTATCTATGTCGAGTGGGGGTAGCTTTATGACGGTCGATTCTGCTGAGGGGAGGAACTCCCCTTCCCCCAGCAGATTCGATCGTAAAAGGAGACGAGGGCTCGGATCGGCCGATGAAGGCTCTGATTCGGACGAAGAGAGATGAGACCTCCGGTGAGAAGTGGCACCCCGACTCCTAAAAGGGGAAGGGGGCGTCCACCCACCACCGGGGAGTACGTGGGCCTGGCCCAAGCAAAGGCCGAAATGATTCGCCTTCAGGAGGAAGAGATGCGGCTCCTGGCGGAGAAAGATATGGCGAAGAGGCTCTCTGACTCCAGAGCCGCGCGCGAGGCTTCGCGATCCGCTGCAGCTGCTGGTGGGGAGACCCTCGACGCCAGCGAGAGAGTCATGGACGATGTGGCGACGATCTTGCGAGTCGCCAAAACATCGCAAAACCTGAAGGGCACGTTCCAACGTGCCCTAAATGACGCGGCATCCTCGATCAAGGAGGCCTTCGAAGAGCTCCGGTCGAGGACAGCCACTGACGAGTCGGCCCGCCTGGAGGCGGAAAACAACCGCCTCAAGGCGGTTCTGACTCGCCAAAAGGAGGAGACACTAATGCTCCGCAGAGAGCTGACGGAGCTGAGGACGAAGGTGGAGGGGATGCTCTCCCAGCAGGCCGCCAACAACTGCGGCGCCGACGGGTGCAAGGCCCAGGGATGAGTTCCCGCTTCTCCCCGCCAAGACAAAGAAGAAGACAGGCTCCACGGATACCATCACCGTGGAGCTATTACAGGAGATGCTGCGCTCGCAAACGGCGCAGATTATGGGGATGGTGGATGCCCGTTTTGCGGGCATCGACGGGCGGCTTCTCCCAGAGGAGCGCTTGCGGCCACCTTTGGCCGCGGACCGCAGAACCGCCCCACCAGCCCCCATCACCGCTGCAGCCGATTTGCGAGCGCAGCAGCCCGCCAGAAAGGCCGGCAAAGAGAGAGACCAAGAAGGGTGGCAGTGCAGTAACATTCGCTGCGGTCGCTGCCACCCCATCAAACGGACAAGACCAGCCACCTGCACCTGAAAATGAATGGGTGCAGGTCGGCAAAAACGGCCGGCCTATTAAGCCGGCCAAGAAGAAGGCTCAAAAGAAGCCCAAAAAGAAGAAGGCCTCCAGGAGGAAGAAGGCCCCCAAACTCCGGCCCCCGACAACTGCTGCAGTCTCCATCACACTGCAGCCGGGAGCGCAGGAGAAGGGCCTCTCCTACCTGGAGGTCCTGAAGAAGGCCTCTGCCGAGGTCAAGCTACGGGACCTCGGCATTGAGAAAGCAGAGTGGAGAAGGGGGCTCACCGGGTCCTACATATTGGAGTTACCCGGTGAGCAAAACTCCGACAAGGCGGATGTTCTGGCGGCTGCCCTTAAACGGGTAGTGCCAGAGATGGTTAAGGTGGCCCGGCCCATGAGACGCGCGGAACTGCGCGTCTCTGGGCTGGACGAGTCGGTGACGGCGGAGGCCCTAATCTCTGCCGTTGCCGACGCGACAGGATGCCCGCCGGACACGGTGAGGACGGCCGGTATTCGCCCCGGCTTACGCGGGCTGTACTCGGCCGTTCTTTCGTGCCCGGTGGAGGCTGCTAAGAAAGTTGGCCGATGGCCGTAGATTGTTGGTGGGGTGGGTCAGCGCGCAAGGGTGCAAGCCCTGCTGCCCAGACCCAAGAGGTGCTTTAGGTGCCTCCGAGAAGGACACTTGGGGGTCCACTGCACCTCCAAGGACGACTGCAGTAACTCCTGTTTTCAACTGCAGTCGTCCGGGTCACAAGGCGGGCGAGTGTGACAGCGAGACGGCATTCTGCCGTCTCTGCAACGCTGAATGCAAGCCCGCCTTGCACAGGTTGGGCAGCAGGGCTTGTCCTCTACTCAAGCCCACGCCGCCAGCTCCGAAAGGGGCCAAGAAGAAGCCTCCTGCAGTACCCGCCGATAGGGGCTCAGCACCACAGGAGGTGCAGATGGAGGTGGAGCACACACCATCCAGCTCCGCCCCATCTATTGACGAGAGCAAGCGTGGCCCGCGATCGGGGGGGAAACAGCCCCCGGCCACGTCGAAGCTGGCCTAACATCCGTTGGCCAAGGAGGTAGAGGCGCGCCGCTGTGTCCAGGCGCGCCTCCCGTTGGACGTCGCGGGGGGGACCTCATCTTCCCCCCCAGGCCTAACAGAAGGTGGCTGTAGAGCCTAGCGCACGCCAGGGGGAGCGGTAGTCGTACGATAGCAATCCCCGCACCCCCTGGCTGCAATGCGCGTTGAGGACACCAAGGGGTTTTAGTGGGTATTCCCGGCCGCCCATCTTGGCCGGGCGAGTCCCACATACCCCCTCTCCGTTATGTTACGTTGAGAGGGGGATGCCTAAAAGCATTTCCCCTTGTAAAAAAAAAAAAAAAAAAAAAAAAAAAAAAAGGTTAGGTTGGGGTGCGATGCCAGATCACCTCCACGTGGTGTACTCCGGGCAACGTCGGTCCACTTGACCGGCGGCTAAGAATCTGGCGGGCTGAAGGGCCCTTAAAAGCTTCTAGGAGTGGTATGTGCGCGGCGCTCCTAGTACCGGGCTGAGGCGGATGAGGACCCAAGTTGGGTCCCAACGGCTCAGTACCGGACAGCGGCTGGCGGGGCTGGTCGTCTTAGTACCAGTCTCGGCAGGCGTACCGCAAACTTGAAGGAAGAAAAGAACAAGATGAAAAGTGCAAAGTTTACAACAGAATTACCCCAGGAGGGTACCGGCTCCTCAGGAGTCGGAGAATCCCTCCCTGGGCCTTCGGGCTCAGGCTGCCCCTCGTTTTCTGGGGGGGGCAAAATTTTGCGCGATTCCAACAACACGACGACCTTGGCAAGAACTCTGACGACCGATGCTCAAACGACGACACACGCTAGCCCACGGATCTCCGAGACGGATGCCAAACTGATGACCAGAGCTAGCTCCAAGTCGCCTGTAGTCCTCCTTCAGAGGCTGCAGGCGCTCGACCAGCTGAGACAGCTGGATGAGATGCAGGCGGAATTTGACGCCGAAATGGGCGACGATTTTAGTGACGCCGACAGTTGCGCGTCAATGGAGACGGTGGGATCGGCTGCGGGGAGTGACACTCCTTCCCGCAGCGGACCCCACCGTAAAAGGAAGGGCATACTGTCCGAGGCAGACTCGGAACAGGAGGAGGAGGAGGGATTATCCCCCTCGCCGAAAGTGCGAGCCACTGCCGCACCCAAGAGGGGACGAGGGCGCCCGCCGACGACAGGCGAATACGTCGGCCTGGCGAAGGCGAAGGCGGAACTGCTCCGCGCGGAGGAGGAGGAGCTCCGACTCCGCGCGAAGCAGGAACTCATCGACTTCGCCGTGCAGAGTCGTATACGCCTGTCGTCGATGCCCCCAATTACCGGACGGGACAAAGAGGAAGAACAAGGCCTGGACGAGAGAGGCCTTCACCACGTGGAGGACATCCTCCACATAGCGAAGAAGTCCGGCAACTTGAAGGGCACTTACCAACGTGCCCTCAAG
>AP028165.1:29792299-29825828 GCA_014132275.2 Samia ricini | reverse complement strand
GGAAGCTCTCATTCGTGCGGAGCAGGAACAGCTCCGGCTCCAAGCGGAGAGAGAGCTTGCCGAGTATGTCGCGGTCAGTCGTACTCGTCTGGCGTCAGCCACGCCAAGACCAACCGGAGGTGACACAGTAGAAGGAGAGGAGAATCTGGAGGAGAGAGGGCTTCGTGAGGTGGAGAATATACTCCACCTCACCAAGAAGTCTGGAAACATAAAGGGCACCTTCCAGCGTGCCCTTAAGGAGTCCGCCCTCTCCCTCCAGACAATTATAGAGAAATTCCGGACGAGGACATCCTCTGACGAGACAGCCCGCCTGGAGGCGGAGAACAACCGCCTCAAGGCGGTGCTGACTCGTCAGAAGGAAGAGATGGTTATGCTACGCAAGGAGATGGCGGAGTTGAGGACGGCCGTCCTCGGTTCGCGACAGCAACAGCCGCCAACACCTGCGGCAGTGACAGGGGACGCCACGAGGGAGAACTTCCCACCGCTCCCCTCCCAACGAAGAAAACACGACCCCTGGGTCGGATCCACTTGCCGACCTTCGGGAAGTCTTTGGAGAGATGCTGCGCTCGCAAACGGCGCAGATAATGCGTATGGTCGATGCGCGCATTGACGGGCGGCTCCCACCGGAGGAGCGTTTGCGGCCACCACTGGCCGCGGACAGCCGAGCCGCCCCGTCGACGTCCATCGACGCTGCAGCCGTTGTGCGAGCGCAGCAGCCCACCAAAAAGGGCAAGACGAAAGGGAAGACGGCACCCAAGGCGACTACTTATGCCGCCGCTGCTGCCGTTCCCGCTCCCCCCACCGGAGATAACACGCCGACTGCGCCCACAGAAGAGTGGGTGCAGGTCGGCAAAAATGGCCGGCCGATCAAGCCGGCCAAAGAGAAGACAAAGCCGAAGGAGAAGAAGAAGAAGGGCAAGACCTCCAAGAGGAAGAAGGCCCCCAAACTCCGGCCCCCGACGACAGCTGCGGTGTCAATCACGCTGCAGCCGGGGGCGCAGGAGAGGGGCCTCACCTACATGGAGGTCTTAAAGAAGATACGGGCCGACGTACCGCTTAAGGACGTCGGCCTAACTGATATACAGTTCAGAAGAGCGGCGACCGGGGCCTATATCTTTGAGATCCCCGGCGCCGACCATGAGAAAGCGGACGCCCTTGCTGCGAAGTTGAAGGCGACCGTCGCACCTGAGGACATAAAGGTTGCCCGGCCCATGAGGCGCGCCGAACTGCGCGTCTCTGGGCTGGATGAGTCCATCACGGCGGAGGAAAAATCATCTCCGCCGTCGCAACGACGACAGGCTGCTCACCGGAGCACGTACGAACGGCCGGCGTACGCCCCGGTCTGCGAGGCCTATACGCGGCCGTGGTGTCGTGCCCGGTAGATGCGGCAAAAAAGTTGGTCGACGGTCGCCGTCTATTGGTTGGCTGGGTTTCGGCGCAGGTGCGAGTCCTGCCGCCCCGACCCAGGAGGTGCTTCCGGTGCCTCAAAGAAGGACACCTGGGGGTGAAGTGCACCTCCCAGGACGACTGCAGTGACTCATGTTACAAATGCAGTCGTCCGGGTCATAAGGCGGGCGAATGCACCAGCGAGGTTGAATTTTGCATCCTCTGCAATGGTGCATTCAAGCCCGCCTTGCACAGGTTGGGCGGCAGGACTTGCCCAAGCGTCAAGCCCGATCCGCCACCCCCCGAGGGGGCAAAGAAGAAGACCCCTGCGTCATCGGCTGCCAAAGTGCCGGCAGCGCAAGGGATGGAAGTGGAGGAGGAGCGCGCGCATCTTGCTCCTCCTCAGCCGTCGGAAAGCCGCGTGGCGGCGAATCCCTGGGGGGTGCGACCCAGGCCGCTGGCAAAGCGGGGCCCGGGGACGGTGGGTGCGGGTACACCCATCGTCCCAGCAGTTAAATCTGCACGGGCTGGGAGGTAGAGGCGCACCGAGTGTCCCGGTTGCGCCTCCCAAGGTCGACGTCAAGAGGGGGGTCTCACCACCACTCCTTTGACCCCCCTCAGACCATCAGGATGGCGGCTCTAACGAGCCCAACGCATGGCGAGGGAGCGGAGCCAATGCTAACGCTGTATCCCGAGCCCTCGCCATAATGCGTGTTGCGGACACCATGGGGTTTTAGTCAGTAGGAGTCTGACACTGTTCCGCTCCCCTACCCGGGGGGGCGGTTCGTCCATGAAGGATTTCCCCATGTAAAAAAAAAAAAAAAAAAAAAAAAAAAAAAAAAAAAAAAATTGGGGTGCGATGCCAGATCACCTCCACGTGGTGCACTCCGGGCAACGTCGGTCCACCTGACCGGCGGCTGAGAATCTGGCGGGCTGAAGGGCCCTTAAAAGCTTCTAGGAGTGGTATGTGCGCGGCGCTCCTAGTACCGGGCTGAGGCGGATGAGGACCCAAGTTGGGTCCCAACGGCTCAGTACCGGACAGCGGCTGGCGGGGCTGGTCGTCTTAGTACCAGTCTCGGCAGGCGTACCGCAAACTTGAAGGAAGAAAAGAACAAGATGAAAAGTGCAAAGTTTACAACAGAATTACCCCAGGAGGGTACCGGCTCCTCAGGAGTCGGAGAATCCCTCCCTGGGCCTTCGGGCTCAGGCTGCCCCTCGTTTTCTGGGGGGGGCAAAATTTTGCGCGATTCCAACAACACGACGACCTTGGCAAGAACTCTGACGACCGATGCTCAAACGACGACACACGCTAGCCCACGGATCTCCGAGACGGATGCCAAACTGATGACCAGAGCTAGCTCCAAGTCGCCTGTAGTCCTCCTTCAGAGGCTGCAGGCGCTCGACCAGCTGAGACAGCTGGATGAGATGCAGGCGGAATTTGACGCCGAAATGGGCGATGATTTTAGTGACGCCGACAGTTGCGCGTCAATGGAGACGGTGGGATCGGCTGCGGGGAGTGACACTCCTTCCCGCAGCGGACCCCACCGTAAAAGGAAGGGCATACTGTCCGAGGCAGACTCGGAACAGGAGGAGGAGGAGGGATTATCCCCCTCGCCGAAAGTGCGAGCCACTGCCGCACCCAAGAGGGGACGAGGGCGCCCGCCGACGACAGGCGAATACGTCGGCCTGGCGAAGGCGAAGGCGGAACTGCTCCGCGCGGAGGAGGAGGAGCTCCGACTCCGCGCGCGCGAAGCAGGAACTCATCGACTTCGCCGTGCAGAGTCGTATACGCCTGTCGTCGATGCCCCCAATTACCGGACGGGACAAAGAGGAAGAACAAGGCCTGGACGAGAGAGGCCTTCACCACGTGGAGGACATCCTCCACATAGCGAAGAAGTCCGGCAACTTGAAGGGCACCTACCAGCGTGCCCTCAAGGAAGCCGCCCTCTCTCTCCGAGAAACTTGGAGAGATACCGGACACGAACATCATCTGACGAGACGGCCCGCCTGGAGGCGGAAAATAACCGCCTAAGGGCGGTGCTGACTCGTCAGAAGGAGGAGAACATCCTAATCAGGAAAGAGCTGGCGGAACTGCAAGTTGCAGTAAGAGAGCTGCGCACCCAGCACCCGTTAGCCCCCCTGCAGTAACCAAGGGAGTGGCCAGGGACAACTTCCCGCCGCTTCCTGCCACCAAACGAGGACAAAGCGTTTCCCAGCCGGAGATCTTATCCGGCATAAAGGAAATGCTTGAAGAGATGCAGCGCTCGCAAACGGCGCAAATCATGGGGATGGTGGATGCCCGCTTTGCGGGCATCGCCGGGCGGCTCCTACCTGAGGAGCGTTTGCGGCCACCACTGGCTGCGGACAGCCGAGTCGCCCCCCACCAATCCCCAGCGACACTGCTGCCGCTCTGCGAGTGCAGCAACCCGCGATCACGGCGGGCAACAAAAAGAAGAAGGCGCCGGCTAAGGCGGCTACTTATGCTGCTGCCGCTGCCGCCCCCACTGAAGAGGACCAGCCGCCTGCGCCCACGGAAGAGTGGGTGCAGGTCGGTAAGAACGGCCGGCCGGTCAAGCCGGCTAAAACGAAAGAGAAGAAGAAGGGTGAGAAACCCAAGAAAAAGAAGAAGGCCTCCAGGAGAAAGAAGACTCCTAAACTCCGGCCCCCGACAACTGCTGCAGTCTCCATCACACTGCAGCCGGGGGCCCAGGAGAAGGGCCTCTCCTACCTGGAGGTCCTAAGGAAGGCCTCTGCCGAGGTCAAGTTACGGGACCTCGGCATTGAGAAAGCCGAGTGGAGAAGGGGGCTCACTGGGTCCTACATCTTGGAGTTACCTGGTGAGCAGAACTCCAACAAGGCGGATGTTCTGGCGGCTGCCCTTAAACGGGTAGTGCCAGAGATGGTGAAGGTGGCCCGACCCATGAGACGCGCGGAACTGCGCGTCTCTGGGTTGGACGAATCGGTGACGGCGGAGGCCCTAATCTCCGCCGTTGCCGATGCGACAGATTGCCCGCCGGACGCGGTGAGGACGGCCGGTATTCGCCCCGGCTTACGCGGGCTGTACTCGGCCGTTCTTTCGTGTCCGGTCGAGGCGGCGAAGAAGTTGGCCGATGGCCGTAGATTGTTGGTAGGGTGGGTTAGCGCCAGGGTGCAAGCCCTGCTGCCCAGGCCCAAGAGGTGCTTTAGGTGCCTCCGAGAAGGACACTTGGGGGTCCACTGCACCTCCAAGGACGACTGCAGTAACTCCTGTTACAAATGCAGTCGTCCGGGTCACA
This sequence comes from Samia ricini, assembly GCA_014132275.2. Lineage (NCBI taxonomy): Eukaryota > Metazoa > Arthropoda > Insecta > Lepidoptera > Saturniidae > Samia > Samia ricini. The sequence goes on along the minus strand of AP028165.1, from coordinate 29,821,167 downwards.
AGGCGGGCGAGTGCGACAGCGAGGTGGCTTTCTGCCGCCTCTGCAACGCTGATTGCAAGCCCGCCTTGCACAGGTTGGGCAGCAGGGCTTGTCCCACGATAAAGCCCGTGCAGCCAGCCCCCCAAGGGCAAAGAAGAAGCAGCCTCCTGTGGCACCTGCCGCTAGTGGCCCTGCACTGCAGGAGGCTCAAATGGAGGTGGAGCACACACCATCCAGCTCCGCCCCAACAACTGAAGAGAGCAAGCGTGGCCCACGATCGGGGGGGAAACAGCCCCCGGCCACGCCTAAGCAGGCCTGAACATCGAATGGCCAAGAAGGTTGAGGCGCGCCGCTGTGTCCAGGCGCGCCTCCCGATGGACGTCGTCAGGGGGGACCTCATCTTCCCCCCAGACCTGAAGGACGATGGCCGTAAGGCCTAGCGCACGCCAGGGGAAGCGGTTGTAGTACAGTCGCAATTCCCGCACCCCTGGCTGCAATGCGCGTTGAGGACACCAAGGAGTTTTAGTGGGTATTCTACGGCCGCCCATCCTGGCCGTAGCGAGTCCCACATACCCCCTCTCCGTTATTTTACGTTGAGAGGGGGATGCCTAAAAGCATTTCTCCTTGTAAAAAAAAAAAAAAAAAAAAAAAAAAAAAAAAAAAAAAAAAAAAAAAAAAAAAAAAAAAAAAAAAAAAAAAAAAAAAAGGTTAGGTTAGGTTGGGGTGGGGTGCGGGGCCAGATGGGGTGCGATGTCAGATCACCTCCTCGTGGTGCACCCTGGGCAACGCCGGTCCAGTTGACCGGCGGCTGAGAATCTGACCGACTGGAGAGTCGTAAAATACTCCTGGGCGCGGTGTGTGAGCGGCGCGCCCAGTACCGGGCCAGGGCGGATGAGGACCCAAGTCTGGGTCCCAACGGCTTGGTTCCGGGTAGCGGCTGGCGGGGCTGGCCGATTTAGTGTCGGCTCCGGCAGGCGTACCGCGAACTTGTAGATGACAAACTAGCAAGATGGATAACGCAACTTTGAAAGAGAAACTACCCCAGGAGGGTACCGGCGCCTCCGGCGTCGGAGAATCCCTCTCCGGGCCTTCGGGTTCGGGCTGCCCCACGTCTTCTGGGGGGGGCACAAATTTGCGCGATCGGAAAAACTCAACGACCACGGCACGAAATAGGACAACTGAATCCCCTAACACGACGACACAGGCTAGTTCACGGACGGAATCCGAACCTGCTTTAGATGTGACAATGGCGAAACTGAGAACGGTCGAAGAGACCATGAAGAAGGCTGACGCTAACAATCAGCAAACAGTCACCTGTGGTCCTTCTTGAGAGAATGCGATTGCTGGATCAGCTCTCTGCCGACCTGGAGGCTGAGGACAGCTATGGGTCCAGCATGTCCATCGATTCGATGGGATCCACTGAGGGGAGGGACTCTCCTCTCCCCAGTGGATTCGATAGAAAGAGGAAGGTGAGCCTCTCTGAGGCGAGTACTTGCTCGGAGACTGAGGGCGAAATGCCCCCACCCAAGACGCGAGCCGTCTCGGGTAAACCGAAAAAGAGGAAGAGGACGCCCGCCGACGACGGGCGAGTACGTTGGCCTGGCGAAAGCCAAGGCTGACCTTCTCCGCGTGGAGCAGGAGCAGCTCCGGCTGCAAGCGGAGAAGGAGCTGGTGGAGTTCGCCGCGGCCAGCCGTGCTCACCTGGCGTCGAGGCCACCCATCAATCCGGCGGAGGAGGAGTCTCCGCCGAGGAGGAAAGCCTAGAGGAGACAGGGCTGCGCGATATAGAGAATATCGTTTACGTCGCGAAAAAATCGGGCAATCTGAAGGGCACGTATCAGCGTGCCCTCAACGAAGCCGCCGACTCCCTTCGGGGCATACTGGCCAAGACCAGGCTGAGAACGGCCACTGACGAGACAGCCCGCCTTGAGGCGGAGAACGCCCGCCTCAAGGGGGGTGCTGACTCGTCAGAAAGAGGACAATATTAGGATCAGAAAGGAACTGGCGGACCTGCAGACCGCTGTGAGGGAGCTGCGCTCTCAGCAGCCGCCAGTTACCACGCCAACTACACCGGCAACGAAGAAGAAGGGAGTGGTGAGGGGGGAGTTTCCACCGCTTCCAACACGACCAGAGCAAAGTGTCTCCCAGCCGGAGCTCATCACCGGCATTAGGGAGATGCTTGAGGAGCTAACGCGCTCTCAAACAGAGAAAGTGATGAAGATGGTGGATGCCCGATTCGCGGGCATACAAGGGCGACTGCTGCCGGAGGAGCGTCTGCGACCTCCCTTGGCCGCAGACAGCAGAGTCCCTCCCCCACCACCACCACCGTCGTCGTCAAGTGCCCCCGTGTTGGGAGCACAGCCCGTCTTCAAAAAAAAGCGGGTAATAAAAAGGAAAAGACGCAGGCAGCAGCGAAGGCGACCACCTATGCCGCTGCTGTCACAAGCCCCGGATGTGACGAGCCGCCTGCACCCGAAGGAGAATGGGTGCAGGTCGGAAAGAATGGCCGGCCTGTGAAGCCGGCCAAAGAGAAGAAAAGGGCTCAGCCCACCAACAACAAGAGGAAGAAGAAGGCCTCCGGGAAAAAGAAGGCCGCCAAGCTACGCCCCCCGGCGACAACGGCAGTGTCGATAACGCTGCCGCCGGGGGCGCAGGAAGGTGGCCTCACTTACCTGGAGGTTTTGCGGAAGATGCGGGCCGACGTCCCACTGCAGGACGTCGGAATTAATTAGAGGTGAAGTGGCGCAGAGCGGTGACCGGGGCGTATATTTTCGAACTCCCCGGCACCGACTCTGAAAATAGAGAAAAGGCGGACGCCTTGGCCGCCAAATTAAAGGCGGCCCTACCGGCCGAGGTAAAAAATTGCTCGACCAATGCGACGCGCTGATCTGCGTGTGTCGGGCCTAGACGAGTCGGTGACGGCGGAGGAACTGATCTCCGCCGTCGCCCAGACGACCGGCTGTCCACCGGAGGATGTGAGGACGGCTGGCGTACGCCCCGGTCTACGTGGGTTGTACCAGGCCGTCGTCACATGTCCGGTGGACGCGGCCAAGAAGTTGGCTGATGGCCACAAACTATTGGTAGGATGGGTCAGCGCGCGGGTGCAAGTCCTGCCGCCAAGGCCCAGGAGGTGCTACAGGTGCCTCCAACAGGGGCACCTGGGGGTCAACTGCACCTCCAAGGTCGACGTTAGCACCTGGTGTTTCAGGTGCAGTCGGCCGGGCCACAAGGCGGGCGAGTGCACTAGCGAGGTCGCGTACTGCGGCCTCTGTGCTGGTGCGCTCAAGCCCGCCTTGCACAAGATGGGCGGCAAGACTTGCCCCTGCGTAAAGTCCGACCCGCCAGCCCGCAAAGGGGCAAATAGGAGGAAGAGTAAACCTCCTACGTCGCAGGAGGTCGAAATGAAATGGAGGAGCTCCCATCCTGCTCCTCCGCCGTCGCCGGACCGTGCAGCGGCCAACGTCCCGAGGGGAACACAATCCCTCGGCCGCTGCGGATCGGAGCCTGGGGACGCCGGGTGCGGGCACACCCGCCGTCCCAGCAGCAAAATAGCTGCACAGGCAGAGAGGTTGAGGCGCACCGATGTGTCCCGGTGCGCCTCCCAACGGTCGACGTCAGAGGGGGGTCTTATCACTCCTTGACCCCCCTCAGACCATTTAGGCGACGGCTCATCCGAGCCTACGCACGCCGGGGGGAGCGGTAGTCAGTCCCAGTCGGGCAATCCCCGCACCCCCGGCATCACAAGTGCGCTCGAGAGGACACCTTGGGGTTTTAGCCGGTAGGAGTCCGGCACTGTTCCACTCTCCTGCCCGGGAGAGTGGTTCGTCCATGAGGATTTCCCCAAGTAAAAAAAAAAAAAAAAAAAAAAAAAAAAAAAAAAAAAAAAAAAAAAAAAAAAAAGGGTGGGGTTGGGTGCGGGGCCAGATCACCTCCACGTGGTGCACCCTGGGCAACGCCGGTCCAGTTGACCGGCGGCTAAGAATCTGGCGGTCCGGAGGGACTTTAAACGCTCCTTGAGGTGGTATGTGCGCGGCGCCTCAAGTACCGGGCCAGGGCGGATGAGGACCCAAGTATGGGTCCCAACGGCCTGGCTCCGGACAGCGGCTGGCGGGGCTGGTCGTCTTAGTACCAGTCCCGGCAGGCGTACCGCAAACTTGAAGGAAGAGAGAATAGCAAGATGGATAGCGCAAAATTCCAAAAAGTATTACCCCAGGAGGGTACCGGCGTCTCCGACGCCGGAGAATCCCTCCCCGGGCCATCCGGTCCGGGCTGCCCCTCGTTTTCTGGGGGGGGCAAAATTCTGCGTGATACCAAAACCTCGACGACTTTGGCAAGAAATACGGACGACCGACCGAAACGACAATGACGACCACTGCTAGCCCTAGGACTTCTGATGATGCCAAAAGGATGACCCCGCGCTAGCGCAAAGTCGCCTGTAGTTCTCCTAACGAGGCTGCAGGCGCTGGACCAGCTACGTCAGCTCGACGAGCTCCAAGCGGAGTTTGACGCAGAGATGGGCGACGACTTCAGTGACGCCGACAGTTGCGCGTCAATGGAGACGGTGGGTTCGGCTGCGGGGAGTGACACTCCTTCCTGCAGCGGATCCCGCCGTAAACGGAAGGGTACCCTGTCTGAGACCAGCTCCGGACAGGAAGAGGAGGGATTATCCCCCTTACCGAAAGTGCGAGCTACCGCACAAAAGAGAGGAAGAGGGCGCCCGCCGACGACGGGCGAGTACGTTGGCCTGGCGAAAGCTAAGGCTGACCTTCTCCGCGTGGAGCAGCAGGAACAACTCCGGCTCCAAGCGGAGAAGGAGCTGGTAGAGTTCGCCGTGGCCAGCCGTGCTCGCCTGGCGTCAATGCCCCCCATATCCGGACGAGACATCGCGGAAGCGGAGGGACTGGATGAATGAGCGAGGGTCGCGCTATGTGGAGGATATTCTCCACGTAGCCAAAAAGTCAGGGAACTTGAAGGGCACATACCAGCGTGCCCTCAAGGAATCCGCCCTCGCTCTCCGGGAGATACTGGAAAACTACAAGAGCAGGACATCCTCTGACGAGACAGCCCGCCTGGAGGCGGAGAACAACCGCCTAAAGGGCGGTGCTGACTCGTCAGAAGGAGGAAAAACATCCTGGTAAGGAAGGAGCTGGCGGAGCTGCAAGCTGCGGTGAGGGAGCTCCGCTCCCAGCAGCCTCCAGCCACTGCAGTAGCGCCATCGAAGGGAGTGGCAAAGGAAAGTTTCCCGCCGCTCCCTCCCCCAAAAAGAGGACATACCACATCCCAGCCGGAGCTTCTCTCCGGCATTCGAGAGATGATGGAGGAGGAGATGCAGCGCTCGCAAACGGCGCAAATAATGGGGATGGTAGATGCCCGCTTTGCGGGCATCGCCGGGCGGCTCCTACCCGAGGAGCGTTTGCGGCCACCTCTGGCCGCGGACAGCCGAGCCGCCCCACCAGTCTCCATCGACACTGCTGCCGTTGTGCGAGCGCAGCAACCCGCGACCAGGGCGGGTAAGAGGAAGAAGGCCGCGCCGGCCAAAGCGGTTAGTTATGCCGCTGCCGCCGCCGCCGCCCCCCGCTGACGAATACCAGCTGCCTGCATCCACGGAAGAGTGGGTGCAGGTCGGCAAGAATGGCCGGCCTGTCAAGCCGGCCAAGGAAAAAGGCTAAGGCCAAAAAGAAGGCCAAAAAGAAGAAGGCCTCCAGAAAGAAGAAGGCCCCCAAGCTTCGGCCCCCGACGACAGCTGCTGTGTCGATAACACTGCAGCCGGGGGCGCAGGAGAAGGGCCTCTCTTATCTGGAGGTATTAAAGAAGGCGTCTGCCGGGGTCAGGCTATCCGACCTCGGGATCACAGGCACTCAATGGAGGAGGGGGGGAATCACCGGGTCTTATATCCTTGAGATTCCCGGTGGCGATAATGCTGAGAAAAGCAGACTCTCTGGCGGCCACTCTGAAAAGGGTGCTGCCGGATGGAGTGAAGGTGGCCCGGCCCATGCGGCGCGCAGAACTGCGCGTCGTAGGGCTGGATGAGTCGGTGACGGCGGAGGACCTAATCTCCGCCGTCGCCAGAGCGACGGATTGTCCACCGGACAACGTACGGACGGCCGGTATACGCCCCGGGTCTACGCGGGCTGTACTCGGCCGTCATATCGTGTCCGGTGGACACGGCGAAGAAGCTGGCCGATGGCCGCAGATTGATGGTGGGATGGGTGAGCGCACGGGTCCAGGCCCTGCCACCTAGGCCCAGGAGGTGCTTCAGGTGCCTCCGGGAAGGACACCTGGGGGTCCAATGCACCTCCAAGGACGACTGCAGCATTTCATGCTACAAATGCAGTCGTCCGGGCCACAAGGCGGGCGAATGCGACAGCGAGGTGGCGTTCTGCCGCCTCTGCAATGCTGATTGCAAGCCCGCCTTGCACAGGTTGGGTAGCAGGGCCTGTCCGACGATCAGACCCGTGCCGCCGCCCCCCAAGGGGGCAAGGAAGAAGCGGCCTCCAGCGGCAACGCCTGCCACCAGTGCACCGGCGCCGCAAGAGGTGCAGATGGAGGTGGAGCCAACTCCATCGTGCTCCACCTCATCGCCTGCCATATCTAAGGGTGGCCCAAGTTCGGGGGGGAAACAGCCCCCGGCCACCCTTAAGAAGGCCTGAATGCCAGGCCAAGGAGGTTGAGGCGCGCCGCTGTGTCCAGGCGCGCCTCCCAATGGACGTCGTCAGGGGGGACCTCATCTTCCCCCCCCCCTGAAGGACGATGGCCGTAAGGCCTAGCGTACGCCAGGGGAAGCGGTAGTAGTACAGATCGCAATTCCCGCACCCCTGGCTGCAATGCGCGTTGAGGACACCTTGGAGTTTTAGTGGGTATTCTACGGCCGCCCATCATGGCCGTAGCGAGTCCCACATACCCCCTCTCCGTTATTTTTTACGTTGAGAGGGGGATGCCTAAAAGCATTTCTCCAAGTAAAAAAAAAAAAAAAAAAAAAAAAAAAAAAAAAAAAAAAAAAAAAAAAAAAAAAAAAAAAAAAAAAAAAAAAAAAAAAAAAAAAGGTTAGGTGGGGTCCCCCGGGGTGCGATGCCAGATCACCTCCACGTGGTGCACTCCGGGCAACGTCGGTCCACTTGACCGGCGGCTGAGAATTGGCGGGCTGAAGGGCCCTTAAAAGCTTCTAGTTGTGGTATGTGTGCAGCGCAACTAGTACCGGGCTGAGGCGGATGAGGACCCAAGTTGGGTCCCAACGGCTCAGTACCGGACAGCGGCCGGCGGGGTTGGCTGTGTCAGGCTGACCTCGGCGGGCGTACTGCTAACTGACGTAGATAGGGAAAAGTATGATGGCAGCAAAAACCTTCAAAAAGAATTACCCCAGGAGGGTACCGGTGTCTTCGGCACCGGAGAATCCCTCCCCGGACCCTCAACAAGTCCGGGCAGCCCCTCGTTCTCTGGGGGGGGCAAAGTCTTGCTAAAATCAAAACCAAACACGACGACTTCGGCTCGAACTAAGGATTCTGACACCACACTGACGACGACCTCTGCTAGTACACGGACGGATGATACACGAATGAAGACCAGGCAAAGCCTAAGGACGGATAAAATGCCTGTGGTACTCCTGAAGAGACTGCAGGCATTGGACGAATTAAAACAGCTGGAAGAGATGGAAGCTGAATTCGGTTTTGAGAGTGACGCCTCATATGCGTCAATGGACACGGTGGGATCCGCTGAGGGGAGCGACTCTCCTCTCCCCAGCGGATTCGACCGCAAACGAAAAGTGGACTTGTCCGAGGCGAGCTCGTGCTCCGAGGCCGAGGGAGATATGCCCCCGCCCAAAGCTCGAGCCGTCCGAGGCACCTCAAAACGAGGACGAGGACGCCCGCCGACGACGGGCGAGTACGTTGGCCTTGCGAAGGCCAAGGCTGAGCTTCTCCGCGTGGAGCAGGAGCAGCTCCGGCTCCAAGCGGAGAAGGAGCTTGTGGAGTACGCCGCGGCCAGCCGTGCTCGCCTGGCGTCGATGCCGGTCACCAAACCCGGCGGAGGAGGAGTCTCCGCTGAGGAGGAAAGTTTGGAGGAGGTAGGGACTACGCGACGTAGAGAACATCATCTACGTCGCCAAGAAGTCGGGTAATTTGAAGGGCACCTACCAGCGTGCCCTCAATGAAGCTGCCGAATCCCTTCGGGGTATTCTGGCTAAAACCAAGAGACGGACAGCAACTGACGAGACAGCCCGCCTGGAGGCGGAGAATAACCGCCTCAAGGCGGTGCTGACTCGTCAGAAGGAGGAGAACACTTCTGCTCCGCAAAGAGATTGCGGAGCTTCAGACTGCGGTGAGGGAGCTACGCTCCCAACAGCCGCCAACACCTGCGGCAACAACACCTGCAGCAGCAACAACATCTGCGGTGACCACAACAGCTGGGAAACCGGCTAGGGAAGCCTTCCCGCCTCTCCCCAGCAAACAAGGAGGCAAAAAACCCCTGGGCCAGAGCTGCTGCCTGACCTAAGGGAAATGTTTGGAGACTTACTGCGCGCTCGCAGACCGAGCAGATAATGCGGATGGTGGATGCCCGCATCGATGGGCGGCTACCACCAGAGAGCGTCTACGGCCACCATTGGCCGCGGACAGTCGAGCTGCTCCGCCAGCCCCCGTCGATGCCGCGCCCGATCTGCGAGCGCAGCAGCCCGCCAAAACAGCGGGCAAGAAGAAAAAGGAGAAGGCGGCACCTAAGCCGGCGACATTCGCCGCAGCTGCCGCCGCCACTCCCATCATCACCGTTGACGACACACGCCGCCTGCACTCACTGGTGAATGGGTGCAGGTCGGGAAGAATGGGGCCGGCCTCTGAAGCCGCCCAAACAAAAGAAGACGACCACCGAGAAGAAGAAGAAGAAGGAGGCCTCCAAGAGGAAGAAGGCCCCCAGACTCCGGCCGCCGACGACAGCTGCGGTGTCAGTTACGCTGCAGCCGGCGGCGCAGGAGAAGGGCCTCTCCTACTTGGAGGTCCTACAGAAGATCCGGGCCGACGTCAAGCTTAAGGACGTCGGCCTAAACGAAATACAGTGGCGGAGAGCAGTGACCGGGGCCTATATATTCGAGGTCCCCGGCGCCGATAACGAGAAAGCCGACGCCTTGGCAGCAAAGTCAAGGAGGTCGTCCCCGAAGGGGTAAAGGTGGCCCGGCCCATGAGGCGCGCCGAGTTGCGCATAACAGGGCTCGACGAGTCGGTGACGGCGGAGGAAATAATCTCCGCCGTCGCTACGGCGACAGGGTGTCCACCGGAGCACGTCAGAACGGCCGGCGTACGTCCCGGTCTGCGGGGCCTCTACGCCGCCGTAGTGTAGTGTCGTGTCCGGTGGACGCGGCGAAGAAGATGGCGGATGGCGGCCGCCGATTGTTGGTGGGTTGGGTGTCGGCGCAGGTGCGAGTCCTGCCGCCCAGACCCAGGAGGTGCTTCAGGTGCCTCCGCGAGGGACACCTGGGAGCCAAATGCACCTCCCAGGACGACTGTAGCGACTCCTGCTACAAGTGCAGTCGTCAGGGTCACAAGGCGGGCGAATGCACCAGCGACGTAGAGTTCTGCATACTCTGCAATGGTGCATTCAAGCCCGCCTTGCACAGGTTGGGCGGCAGGACTTGCCCAAGTGTCAAGCCCGACCCGCCACCCCCCAAAGGGGGCAAGAAGAAGAAGACTCCTACGTCGTCGGCCGCCACAGCGTCGGCGACCCAGGAGATGGAAGTCGAGGAGGAGCGCCCATCATGCTCCTCTTCCGCCGTCACGAAGCCGCGAGGCGGCGAATCCCTGGGGGGCTCACCCCCAGGCCGCTGGCAAAGCGGGGCCCGGGGGCGGTGGGTGCGGGTACACCCATCGTCCCAGCAGTTAAATCTGCACGGGCTGGGAGGTCGAGGCGCACCGAGTGTCCCGGTTGCGCCTCCCACGGTCGACGTCGAGAGGGGGGTCGTATCACTCCTTGACCCCCCTCTGACCATCTAGACGGCGGCTCTTCGGAGCCAAGCGCGTGGCGGGGAGGGAGCGGAGCTAATGCTAACCGCTGTATCCCGAGCCCCCGCCACTATATGCGCTGTTGAGGACACCAAGGGGTTTTAGTCGGTAGGAGTCCGACACTGTTCCGCTCTCCTACCCGGGAGAGCGGTTCGTCCATGAGGATTTCCCCTTGTAAAAAAAAAAAAAAAAAAAAAAAAAAAAAAAAAAAAAAAAAAAAAAGGTTGGGGTCCCCCGGGGTGCGATGTCAGACAACCTCCACGTGGTGCACCCTGGGCAACGGCAGTCCTTCTGACTGCCGGCTAATAGTCTGACCGGGCGATTCGGGCGAAAGCCCACAAAGACGACTCGGCTTTTCTTATCGGTTTCGAACTGATTACCTTCTGCTGACCGTTGCGTTCCTTTGGATTCCGATTGAATGCAACTTTGACGACCTTGGCTTCTTCTTATGGATTTTGCTGTATCAACACTTTGACGACTTGGCTTTCTTCCTTGATTCTGATAGATTGCTCTAATGAAGACATGGCTATTCCTTTTGCCTCTATTGATCGACGACTTTGGCTCTAACCCTGACTCCGATGATAACAATCATGAATAAAGCAGAATTAAAAAAGGAAATACCCCAGGAGGGTACCGGCGCCTTGACCGGCGCCGGAGAATCCCTCTCCGGACCCTCGGGTCCGGGCTGCCCCACCGTGTCTGGGGGGGGCAAAGTTTTGCTTTCACGTGATCCCTTACCGACGACTTTGGCTTCGATGACCTCTGACCCTGATTTTGCATGCGATTTGGCTCGAGGCGAGACTGATACCACGACGACTTATGCTAGAACATGGACTCCCGATGTAACAACCATGAATAGTGCAAAATTAAATACCACACTACCCCAGGAGGGTACCGGCGCCTTGACCGGCGCCGGAGAATCCCTCCCCGGGCCTTCGGGCCCGGGCTGCCCCACCGTGTCTGGGGGGGGCAAAATTTTGCCACCACCCGGTATGACTAAGACGACCCTGGCTTTGATAAGGAACTCCGAAATTTCACAAGGAATTGATATTGACGACCCGAAAGTATCGAGATATGCTCGGTACAAGGATTGCGACCTACCCACGAGCCGCTATGCAGGGCGGTTTGGCCCCCCCCTGGTCTGGCCTCAGGAGGACCTCAACATCCCAAGTCCTCAACCTCGTGTGGTCTTGGAGAGAGTTCCCTCACTCGACCGTCTATCCATGTCGAGTGAGGGCAGTTTTCATGACGGTTGATTCTGCTGAGGGGAGGGACACCCCCCCCCCCCAGCAGACGCGACCGCAAAAGGAGACGAAGACTCGGATCGGACCATGAAGAGAGCTCTGATCCAGACGAAGAGGAGCTGAGATCTCCGGTGAGAAGTGGCACCCCGACTCCCAAAAGGGGAAGAGGGCGTCCGCCCACCACTGGGGAATACGTTGGCCTGGCCAAGGCTAAAGCAGAGATGATTCGCCTACAGGAGAAGGAGATACAGCTCCTGGCGGAGAAGGATATGGCGAAGAGGCTCTCGGACTCCAGAGCCGTACGTGAGGCTTCGCGGTCCGCTGCAGCTGCTGGTAGGGAGACCCTTGACGCCAGCGAGAGGGTCCTGGACGATGTGGCGACGATTTTGCGAGTCGCCAAAACATCGCAAAACCTGAAGGGCACGTTCCAACGTGCCCTAAATGACGCGGCATCCTCGATCAAGGAAGCCTTCGAGGAGCTTCGGTCGAGGACAACCACTGACGAGTCAGCCCGCCTGGAGGCGGAAAACAACCGCCTCAAGGGGGTGCTGACTCGCCAGAAGGAGGAAAACATTAGCGCTCCGCAGAGAGCTGACGGAGCTGAAGGCGAAAGTGGAGGGGATGCTCTCCCAGCAGCCGCCAACAACGGCGGCGCCGACGGGTGCAAAGCCTAGGGACAAGTTCCCGCCTCTCCCCCGCCAAATCGAAGGAGAAGACAGGCTCCACGGACACCATCACCGTGGAGCTATTACAGGAGATGCTGCGCTCGCAAACGGCGCAGATCATGGGGATGGTGGATGCCCGCTTTGCGGGCATCGACGGGCGGCTTCTCCCAGAGGAGCGCTTGCGGCCACCTTTGGCCGCGGACCGCAGAACCGCCCCCACCAGTCCCCATCACCGCTGCAGCCGATTTGCGAGCGCAGCAGCCCGCCAAAAAGGCCGGCAAAGAGAGGGCGAAGAAGGGTGGCAAGGAGGCGACTTACGCTGATGTCGCTGCCACTCCTTCCACCGATCAAGACCAGCCACCTGCATCCACAAGCGAATGGGTGCAGGTCGGCAAAAAAAAACGGCAGGCCGATTAAGCCCGCCAAGAAGAAGGCTCAAAAGAAGCCCAAAAAGAAGAAGAAGGCCTCCAGGAGGAAGAAGGCCCCCAAACTCCGGCCCCCGACGACCGCTGCAGTCTCCATCACACTGCAGCCGGGGGAGCACAGGAGAAGGGCCTCTCCTACCTGGAGGTCCTGAAGAAGGCCTCTGCCGAGGTCAAGCTACGGGACCTCGGCATTGAGAAAGCAGAGTGGAGAAGGGGGCTCACCGGGTCCTACATCTTGGAGTTACCCGGTGAGCAAAACTCCGAAAAAGCAGATGTCCTGGCGGCTGCCCTTAAACGGGTGGTCCCAGAAATGGTGAAGGTGGCCCGGCCCATGAGGCGCGCGGAACTGCGCGTCTCTGGGCTGGACGAGTCGGTGACGGCGGAGGCCCTAATCTCCGCTGTTGCCGACGCGACGGGATGCTCACCGGACACGGTGAGGACGGCCGGTATTCGCCCCGGTCTACGCGGGCTGTACTCGGCCGTTCTTTCCTGTCCGGTTGAGGCGGCGAAAAAGCTGGCCGATGGCCGTAGATTGTTGGTGGGGTGGGTTAGTGCAAGGGTGCAAGCCCTGCTGCCCAGACCCAAGAGGTGCTTTAGGTGCCTCCGAGAAGGACACTTGGGGGTCCACTGCACCTCCAAGGACGACTGCAGTAACTCCTGTTTCAACTGCAGTCGTCCGGGTCACAAGGCGGGCGAGTGTGACAGCGAGACGGCATTCTGCCGTCTCTGCAACGCGGAATGCAAGCCCGCCTTGCACAGGTTGGGCAGCAGGGCTTGTCCTCTACTCAAGCCCACGCCGCCAGCTCCGAAAGGGGCCAAGAAGAAGCCTCCTGCAGCACCTGCCGATAGGGGCTCAGCACCACAGGAGGTGCAGATGGAGGTGGAGCACACACCATCCAGCTCCGCCCCATCTATTGACGAGAGCAAGCGTGGCCCGCGATCGGGGGGGAAACAGCCCCCGGCCACGCCGAAGCAGGCCTAACATCTGCTGGCCAAGGAGGTTGAGGCGCGCCGCTGTGTCCAGGCGCGCCTCCCAATGTCGTCGCTAGGGGGGACCTCATCTTCCCCCCAGGCCCATTAGAAGGTGGCTGAAGAGCCTAGCGCACGCCAGGGGGAGCGGTAGTCGTACGATAGCAATCCCCGCACCCCCTGGCTGCAATGCGCGTTGAGGACACCAAGGGGTTTTAGTGGGTATTCCCGGCCGCCCATCTTGGCCGGGCGAGTCCCACATACCCCCTCTCCGTTATGTTACGTTGAGAGGGGGATGCCTAAAAGCATTTCCCCTTGTAAAAAAAAAAAAAAAAAAAAAAAAAAAAAAAAAAAAAAAAAAAAAAAAAAAAAAAAAAAAAAAAAAAAAAAAAAAAAAAAAAAAAAAAAAAAAAAAAAAAAAAAAAAAAAAAAAAAAAAGGTTGGGGTCCCCCAAACTCCGGCCCCCGACGACAGCCGCAGTGTCTATTACGCTGCAGCCGGGGGCGCAGGAGAAGGGCCTCTCTTACCTAGAGGTCCTCAAGAAGGCATCTGCCGAGGTCAAACTATCCGACCTCGGCATTGCAGGCACCACGGGTCATACATCTTGGAGATACCCGGTGGCGATAATGCCCAGAAGGCAGACACCCTTGCGGCTGCCCTGAAAGGGGTAGTCCCTGAGGGTGTAAAGGTGGCCCGGCCCACGCGGCGCGCAGAACTGCGCGTCGTCGGGCTCGATGAGTCGGTGACGGCGGAGGATCTTATCTCCGCCGTCGCCGGAGCGACGGATTGTCCACCGGACAACATCCGGACGGCCGGTATACGCCCCGGTTTACGCGGGCTGTACTCGGCCGTCATATCGTGTCCGGTGGACACAGCGAAGAGGTTGGCCGATGGCCGTAGATTGTTGGTGGGCTGGGTGAGCGCACGGGTTCAGGCCCTGCCACCAAGGCCCAGGAGGTGCTATAGGTGCCTCCGGGAAGGTCACCTGGGGGTCCAATGCACCTCCAAGGACGACTGCAGCATTTCATGCTACAAATGCAGTCGTCCGGGCCACAAGGCGGGCGAATGCGACAGCGAGGTGGCGTTCTGCCGCCTCTGTAATGCTGATTGCAAGCCCGCCTTGCACAGGTTGGGTAGCAGGGCCTGTCCTACCATCAGACCCGTGCCGCCGCCCCCCAAGGGGGCAAGGAAGAAGCGGCCTCCAGCGGCTACGCCTGCCGCCTGCGCAGCAGTGCCGCAAGAGGTGCAGATGGAGGTGGAGCCAACTCCATCGTGCTCCACCTCATCGCCGGCCATATCTAAGGGTGGCCCAAGCTCGGGGGGGAAACAGCCCCCGGCCACCCTTAAGAAAGCCTGAATACCAGGCCAAGGAGGTTGAGGCGCGCCGCTGTGTCCAGGCGCGCCTCCCAATGGACGTCGTCAGGGGGGACCTCATCTTCCCCCCAGACCTGAAGGACGATGGCCGTAAGGCCTAGCGCACGCCAGGGGAGGGCGGTAAGCGGTAGTAGTACAGATCGCAATTCCCGCACCCCTGGCTGCAATGCGCGTTGAGGACACCTTGGAGTTTTAGTGGGTATTCTACGGCCGCTCATCTTGGCGTAGCGAGTCCCACATACCCCCTCTCCGTTATCGTACGTTGAGAGGGGGATGCCTAAAAGCATTTCTCCAAGTAAAAAAAAAAAAAAAAAAAAAAGGTTAGGTTGGGGTGCGATGGGGTGCGATGCCAGATCACCTCCACGTGGTGTACTCCGGGCAACGTCGGTCCACTTGACCGGCGGCTAAGAATCTGGCGGGCTGAAGGGCCCTTAAAAGCTTCTAGGAGTGGCATGTGCGCGGCGCTCCTAGTACCGGGCTGAGGCGGATGAGGACCCAAGTTGGGTCCCAACGGCTCAGTACCGGACAGCGGCCGGCGGGGTTGGTTGTGTCAGGCTGACCTCGGCGGGCGTACCGCAAACTTGACGTAGATAGGAAGTTAAGAATGGACGCGAAACTCACAAAAGTAATACCCCAGGAGGGTACCGGTGTCTCCGGCACCGGAGAATCCCTCCCCGGGCCCTCGGGTCCGGGCTGCCCCTCGTTCTCTGGGGGGGGCAAAGCTTCGCTCACTTCTGGATCCCCAACGACGACTTCGGCACGAACACTGACACCTGATACTGCTTTGACGACGACCTCAGCTTGCAAACGGACAACTGAGAAACCTAAAATGACGACCCGGCAAGGAACAAGGAAAGAGAAAGTGCCTGTAGTTCTCTTGAAAAGACTGCAGGCACTAGACGAACTGAGACAGCTGGAAGACATCGAAAAGGAATTCGGCTTCGACAGCGACACTTCATGTGTCTCCATGGAAACGGTCGGATCCGCTGAGGGGAGAGACTCTCCTCTCCCCAGCGGATACGACCGAAAACGAAAGGTTGACTTGTCGGAGGCGAGCTCGTGCTCGGAGGCCGAGGAGGAGTTCCCTCCGCCCAAAACACGAGCCGTCTCTGGAACACCAAAACGAGGACGAGGGCGCCCGCCGACGACAGGAGAGTACGTCGGGCTTGCGAAGGCGAAGGAGGCTCTCATCCGTGCGGAGCAGGAACAACTCCGGCTCCAAGCGGAGAGGGAGCTGGTCGAATACGTCGCGGCCAGTCGTACTCGCCTGGCGTCGGTTACGCCCAAACCAACCGGACGGGACACCGAAGGAGAGCAGGAGAAACCTGGATGAGCAAGGGCTCCGCCATGTGGAGGAAATTCTCCGCATAGGCAAGGGGTCGAAAAACTTAAAGGGCACATTCCAACGTGCCCTCAAGGAGTCAGCCCTTGCTCTCCGGGAGATCCTGGATAAATATAGGACGAGGACAGTTTCTGATGAGTCAGCCCGCGTTGAAGCGGAGAACAACCGCCTCAAGGCGGTACTGACTCGTCAAAAGGAAGAGATGATGACGCTCCGTAAGGAGATGGCGGATTTAAGGGCCTCAGTCCTTGGGCAGCGTCCTCAGCTGCCACAAACACCTGGCCAACTACCACCGGCGGACTCGGCAAGAGAGGATTTCCCGCCACTACCATCCGGGCGAGGAAATAGAAACTCTGGGTCGGAGACTCTCTCCGACATTAAGGAGATATTTGGAGAGATGCTGCGCTCGCAAACGGCGCAGATAATGCGGATGGTCGATGCACGCATTGACGGGCGGCTCCCACCTGAGGAGCGTCTGCGGCCACCATTGGCCGCGGACAGCCGAGCCGCCCCGTCAACGTCCATCGACGCTGCGGCCGTTGTGCGAGCGCAGCAGCCCGCCAAAGAGGCAGGCAAGACGAAGAAAGGGAAAGCAGCGTCCAAGGCGGTGGCGACTTATGCCGCTGCTGCTTCCACTGCCTCCCTCCCCACCGGAAGCGACGTGCCGCCTGCGCCCACAGGTGAATGGGTGCAGGTGGGCAAAAATGGCCGGCCGGTCAAGCCGGCCAAAGAGAAGACAAAGCCGAAGGAGAAGAAGAAGAAGGGCAAGACCTCCAAGAGGAAGAAGGCCCCCAAACTCCGGCCCCCGACGACAGCTGCGGTGTCAATCACGCTGCAGCCGGGGGCGCAGGAGAGGGGCCTCACCTACATGGAGGTCTTAAAGAAGATACGGGCCGACGTACCGCTTAAGGACGTCGGCCTAACTGATATACAGTTTAGAAGAGCGGCGACCGGGGCCTATATCTTTGAGATCCCCGGCGCCGACCATGAGAAAGCGGACGCCCTTGCTGCGAAGTTGAAGGCGACCGTCGCACCAGAGGACATAAAGGTTGCCCGGCCCATGAGGCGCGCCGAACTGCGCGTCTCTGGGCTGGATGAGTCCATCACGGCGGAGGAAATCATCTCCGCCGTCGCAACGACGACAGGCTGTTCACCGGACCACGTCAGGACGGCCGGTGTACGTCCCGGCCTGCGGGGCCTATACGCGGCCGTGGTGTCGTGTCCGGTGGACGCGGCCAAAAAGCTGGTCGACGGTCGCCGTCTATTGGTTGGATGGGTTTCGGCGCAGGTACGAGTCCTGCCGCCCCGACCCAGGAGGTGCTTCAGGTGCCTCAAGGAAGGGCACCTGGGGGTCAAGTGTACCTCCCAGGACGACTGCAGTGACGCTTGTTACAAATGCAGTCGTCCGGGTCATAAGGCGGGCGAATGCACCAGCGAGGTTGAATTTTGCATCCTCTGCAATGGTGCATTCAAGCCCGCCCTGCACAGGTTGGGCGGCAGGACTTGTCCCAGCGTCAAGCCAGACCCGCCACCCCCCCCCGAAGGGGGCAAAGAAGAAGACCCCTACGTCATCGGCTGCCAAAGTGCCGACAGCGCAAGGGATGGAAGTGGAGGAGGAGCGTGCATCTTGCTCCTCTTCAGCCGTCGGAAAGCCGCGTGGCGGCGAATCCCTGGGTGCGACCCAGGCCGCTGGCAAAGCGGGGCCCGGGGGCGGTGGGTGCGGGTACACCCATCGTCCCAGCAGTTAAATCTGCACGGGCTGGGAGGTAGAGGCGCACCGAGTGTCCCGGTTGCGCCTCCCAAGGCCGACGTCAAGAGGGGGGTCTCACCACTCCTTTGACCCCCCTCAGACCATCAGGACGGCGGCTCTAACGAGCCCAACGCATGGCGAGGGAGCGGAGCCAATGCTAACGCTGTATCCCGAGCCCTCGCCATAATGCGTGTTGCGGACACCATGGGGTTTTAGTCAGTAGGAGTCTGACACTGTTCCGCTCCCCTACCCGGGGGGGCGGTTCGTCCATGAAGGATTTCCCCATGTAAAAAAAAAAAAAAAAAAAAAAAAAAAAAAAAAAAAAGGGGTGCGATGTCAGACAACCTCCTCGTGGTGCACCCTGGGCAACGGCAGTCCTTCTGACTGCCGGCTAATAGTCTGACTAGGCGACTCGGGCGAAAGCCCACAATTGACGACTCGGCATCTGTTTTTCGGCTCTCGAACTGATCGCCTCTCTGTTGACCTTTGCATTCTTCTGGACTCCGATCCAATGCAATTATGACGACTTTGGCATTCTTCTGGACTTTGAGTGTCTTTCCTTTCTGGCGACTTGGCTTTCTTTACGGATACTCTGAACGACGACTTTGGCTATGCATACGGTTTCTCGAAACACAAACCATCATGGAAGTACAATTTAAAACAACACTACCCCAGGAGGGTACCGGCGCCTCCGGCGTCGGAGAATCCCTCTCCGGACCCTCGGGTCCGGGCTGCCCCACCGTTTCTGGGGGGGGCAAAATTTTACTTCGACCACCAACACCGACGACTATGGCGCGAAACAGGACTTTTGATTCTGCACGCGATTTGGACGAAGACGACTCTGATAAAACGACCACAGCGAGACCACGGACTTCTGATAAAAAGAAGATGACAGCAAGGATTCAAGAGACACTACCCCAGGAGGGTACCGGCGCCTCCGGCGCCGGAGAATCCCTCCCCGGACCCTCGGGTCCGGGCTGCCCCACCGTTTCTGGGGGGGGCAAATCGTTGCTAAAACCACCACCCGGAATGACGAAAACGACCCTGGAACTCATACGGAGATCTGAGCTTGCCCAAGGATTGGATATTGACGACCCCGAGCAATCGAGATATGCGCAATATAAGCATTTCGATCTGCCTACGAGCCGCTACGCAGGACGGTTTGGCCAATGGGCCCAGGAGTACCCTGACTCCTTTAACCTCCAGCCGAAAGTAGTGCTTGAGAGAGTTCCCTCACTCGACCGACTATCTATGTCGAGTGGGGGTAGCTTCATGACGGTCGATTCTGCTGAGGGGAGAGACTCCCCTTCCCCCAGCAGACTCGATCGCAAAAGGAGACTGGTTTCTGAACCAGATGGAGACATCCCTCTAAGTTCCGATTCGGACGAGGAGGTAGAGGGACCACCAACGAGAGCCGGTACGCCGACTCCCAAACGAGGTAGAGGTCGGCCACCAACTACCGGCCAGTACATTGGAGTCGGCAAGGCTAGAGCGGAGCTCATCCGCCTCCAGCAAAAGGAGATGCTCCACCTGGAGGAGCGTGAGGAGGTGAAGAAGGCAGCCTCCACAGTCAGGATGGAGCGCCTGGCTGCCAGAGCGGCGTCTCCTGACGCCAGCGACAAGGTGGTGAGCGGTGTCAAGACGATTCTTGACATCGCCAAAAAATCGAAGAATCTGAAGGGCACATGCCAACATGCCCTGAAGGAAGCCGCAAAAGCGATTACGGAGGCGTTCGAAGACCTACGCCTCCGCACCACCAACGACGAGACAGCCCGCCTGGAGGCGGATAATGTCCGCCTAAAGGCGGAGCTGTCTCGTCAAAACGAAGATACGACGTCGCTCCGCAGAGAGCTGGCAAAACTGAAGATGACTGTGGAGGAGCTGCGCCTGAAAAGACCGTCGGCGCCTGCGGCCTCTTCATGGGCGGAGGCGGACGATCAATTCCCGCCCCTCCCTAAGTCTAGACCCACAACAACAACGACGACGACATCACGGTCAGATATTGTCACCGTGGACCAATTACAGGAGTTGCTGCGCTCGCAAACGGCGCAGATTATGGGGATGGTGGACGCTCGCTTTGCGGGCGTCGCCGGGCGGCTTCTACCGGAGGAGCGCCTGCGGCCGCCTCTGGCCGCAGATCACAGCCGCCCCACCAGACCCCACTAACTCCGCTGCCGCTTTGCGAGCGCAGCAGCCTGCCAAAAAGACAGGCAAAGATAAGAAGAAAAAGGGGAACAACGAGGCGCCGACGTTTGCCGCTGTCGCCGCGGCTTCCCCTTCCAACAACGAAGACCAGCCGCCTGCGCCTACGAGCGAGTGGGTGCAGGTCGGCAAAAACGGCCGGCCTGTAAAGCCGGCCAAGAAGAAGGCCCAAGAAACGAGGAATAAAAAGAAGAAGAAGGCCTCCAAGAAAAAGAGGGCCGCCAAACTACGCCCCCCGGCTACAACGGCAGTGTCGCTAACGCTGCCGCCGGGGGCGCAGGAAGGTGGCCTCACTTACTTGGAGGTCATGAGGAAGGTGCGTGCCGACGTTCCGATTAAGGACGTCGGCATCGAAGAAATAAAGTGGCGCAGAGCGGTGACCGGGGCGTATATTTTCGAACTCCCCGGCACCGACTCTGAAAATAGAGAAAAAAGGCGGATGCCTTGGCCGCCAAATTAAAGGCGGCCCTACCGGCCGAAGTCAAAATCGCCCGACCCATGCGACGTGCTGATTTGCGGGTGTCGGGCCTAGATGAGTCCGTGACGGCGGAGGAACTAGTCTCCGCCGTCGCCCAGTCGACCGGCTGTCCTCCGGATGATGTGAGGACGGCTGGTGTACGCCCCGGTCTTCGTGGGTTGTACCAGGCCGTCATCACATGTCCGGTGGACGCGGCCAAGAAATTGGCCGATGGCCGTAGACTGCTAGTCGGATGGGTCAGCGCGCGGGTGCAAGTCCTGCCGCCAAGGCCCAGGAGGTGCTACAGGTGCCTCCAACAGGGGCACCTGGGGGTCAACTGCACCTCCAAGGTCGACGTTAGCACCTGGTGCTTCAGGTGCAGTCGACAGGGCCACAAGGCGGGCGAGTGCACCAGTGAGGTCGCGTACTGTGGCCTCTGCGCTGGAGCGCTCAAGCCCGCCTTGCACAAGCTGGGCGGCAAGACTTTGCCCCTGCGTCGAGTCCAGCCCGCCAGCCCACAAAAAGGGCAAAAAGAGAGGGCCACCTCCTGCCGCGTCGGCGCCGCAGGAAGTTGAAATGGAGGAGCTCCCATCTCGCTCCTCCGTCGCCAGACCGAGCAGCGGCCAACGTCCCGAGGGGAACACACCCTCGGCCGCTGCATATCGGAGCCTGGGGACGCCGGGTGCGGGCACACCCGCCGTCCCAGCAGCAAAATAGCTGCACAGGCAGAGAGGTTGAGGCGCACCGATGTGTCCCGGTGCGCCTCCCAACGGTCGACGTCAGAGGGGGGTCTTATCACTCCTTGACCCCCCTCAGACCATAATGGCGACGGCTCTTCCGAGCCTACGCACGCCGGGGGGAGCGGTAGTCATCCCATTAGGGCAATCCCCGCACCCCCGGCATCATAAGTGCGCTAGCGAGGACACCTTGGGGTTTTAGTCGGTAGGAGTCCGACACTGTTCCGCTCTCCTGCCCGGGAGAGCGGTTTTTCGTCCATGAGGATTTCCCCAAGTAAAAAAAAAAAAAAAAAAAAAAAAAAAAAGGTTAGGTTAGGTTGGGGTGCGAAGGACGAAACAGCCCGGTAACCCGGCAGACCTCACCTCCGAAATCCGGGAGCTGATCGGTGACATGCTGCGCTCGCAGACTGATCAGATCATGGGAATGGTGGGTGCCCGTTTTGAGGCAATTGACGGTCGGTTGCTGCCAGAAGAGCGGATACGGCCACCTCTGGCTACGGACAGCAGAAACCGCCCAACCGGCACCCATCAACGATGTTCCTGCGCTGCGAGCGCAGCCGCCCGCAAAAAAGGCGGGCAACAAAAAAGGGAAGAAGGCGGGCAAAGCGACCTCTTTCGCGGCCGTCACTGCCATGCCGTCCACTACTGGACAGGACCAGCCGCCTGCATCCACCTCAGCTTCTAATGAGTGGGTGCAGGTGGGCAAAAATGGCCGACCTGTAAGGCCGGCCAAAAAGAAGAAAAATAAGGCCAACAAGAAGACAAAGGCCTCCAGTAAGAAGAAGGCCCTCAAACTCCGGCCCCCGACTACAACTGCGGTCACTCTTACACTGCAGCCAGGGGCGCAGGAGAGGGGCCTCTCCTACTTGGAGGTCCTACAAAAAGTGCGTACCAGCGTCAATCTGAAGGATGTTGGAATATCCAACTTTACATGGCGGAGAGCAGCGACCGGGGGGTATATCTTCGAGCTCCCCGGCGCTGACAGCGCAGTGAAAGCTGACGAATTGGCGGTAAGAATGAGGGCAGCCGTCCCATCAGATGCCGTCAAAATAGCCCGGCCAATAAAATGCGCGGACCTCCGCGTGACCGGCCTAGATGAGTCGGTGACAGCGGAAGAATTGGTCTCCGCTGTCGCCCAAGCAACTGGCTGCTCCTCGGAACATGTGAGGACGGCTGGCGTACGCCCCGGGTTTCGGGGTCTCTACATGGCCGTCCTCTCATGCCCGGTGGACGCAGCCAAGAAGATGGCAGACGGGCGCCGACTACTAGTCGGGTGGGTTTCGGCCAGGGTCCAGGCCCTGCTGCCCAGACCCAAAAGGTGTTTTAGGTGCCTCCAAGAGGGGCACCTCGGCGTGAAGTGCACCGCGGAGGTCGACTGCAGCACCTGGTGCTTCCGCTGCAGTCGGCCCGGCCATAAGGCGGGGGAGTGCACCAGCGAGATCGAACACTGCGGTCTTTGCGCTGGTGCACTCAAGCCCGCCTCACACAGAATGGGCAGCAGGGCTTGCACCAGTATAAAGCCTGCGCCGCCACCCCCCAAGAGAGGGAAGAAGAAGAAGACACCACCTGTATCGTCGTCGGCCGCCAAAGTGTCGGTGACACAGGAGGTAGATATGGAGGAGGTGCCGCCGCCACCTGGCCCTTCCACATCCATATCAGACGGACCAAGCAGCGGTCTTAGATCGAGAGGGCCACAACTCTCGACCGCTGTAAGATCGGTGCCCGGGGACGGTGGGTGCGGGCAAACCCATCGTCCCAGCAGCTAGTCTGGCTGCACGGGTAGGAGGTTGAGGCGCACTGTGTGACCCAGTTGCGCCTCCCCGTGGACGACGTCAGAGGGGGGTCTTATCACTCCTTGACCCCCCTCAGACCAGATGGTCGATGGCTCTTGGAGCCTACGCACGCCGGGGGGAGCGGTAGTAGTACAACTGCAATTCCCGAGCCCCCCGGCTATAGTGCGAGAATGAGGTCACCTTGGGGTTTTAGCCGGTAGGAGTCCGGCACTGTTCCACTCTCCTGCCCGGGAGAGTGGTTCGTCCATGAGGATTTCCCCAAGTAAAAAAAAAAAAAAAAAAAAAAAAAAAAGGTTGGGGTGCGATGTCAGATCACCTCCTCGTGGTGCACCCTGGGCAACGCCGGTCCAGTTGACCGGCGGCTGAGAATCTGACCGACCGAAGGGTCGTTAAACACTATCGGGCGATGGGCGTATTTGCCCCAAAATGACGACCTTGGCTTTTCCTAATGGACTTAGCTGATAGCTTATTCTGACGACTTTGGCATTCTTCTGGACTTTGAGTGTCTTTCCTTTCTGACGACTTGGCTTTCTTATGGATCCCTCGAACGACGACTTTGGCTTTGCATACGGTTTTTCTGATAAAATCATCATGGAAGCACGATTCAAAACGAAACTACCCCAGGAGGGTACCGGCGCCTCCGGCGCCGGAGAATCCCTCCCCGGGCCCTCGGGCTCGGGCTGCCCCACCGTTTCTGGGGGGGGGCAAAATTCTGCTTCGACCACAAACACCGACGACTCTGGCACGTAACAGGACTTTTGATTCTGCACGCGATCTGGACAGTGACGATATCGATACAACGACCACGGCGAGATTATGGACTACCGAGAATGAAAACATGGAAGCAGAAGTTACAAACAGACTACCCCAGGAGGGTACCGGCGTCTCTGACGCCGGAGAATCCCTTCCCGGGCCCTCGGGTCCGGGCTGCCCCACCGTTTCTGGGGGGGGCAAACTTGTGCTTACACCACCACCCGGAATGACGAAGACGACCCTGGAGCTCATTCGGAGATCTGAGCTTGCCCAGGGACTGGACATTGACGACCCCGAGCAGTCGAGATATGCACGCTACAAACATCTCGATCTGCCAACGAGCCGCTACGCTGGACGGTTTGGCCAAATGGGCCCAGGAGTATCCTGACTCCGCTGACCTCCAGCCAAAAGTGGTGCTAGAAAGGATTCCCTCACTCGACCGACTATCTATGTCGAGTGGGGGTAGCTTGATGACGGTCGATTCTGCTGAGGGGAGGGACTCCCCTTCCCCCTGCAGACTTGATCGGAAAAGGAGACTGGCTCCCGGATCAGAGGAGGACTTGGGACTGAGTTCCTACTCCGACGAGGATGAAGAGGAGCTACCAGCGAGAGCCGGTACGCCGACTCCCAAACGAGGGAGAGGTCGGCCGCCAACTACCGGCCAGTATATAGGAGTAGGGAAAGCAAGAGCAGAGCTCGCACGCCTCCGGGAGACGGAGATGATTCACCTGGAGGAGCGCAAGGAGGTGCAGCCTGCTTCTGTTGCCAGGGTAGAGCGAATTCTCGCTAGGTCGAAGACTCCGGACGCTAGCGAGAAGGTAGCAAGCGGCGTCGAGATTATTCTCGGCGTCGCTAAAAAGTCGAAAAACTTAAAGGGCACGTGTCAACGTGCCCTGAAAGAGGCCGCCGACGTGATCAAGGAGGCGTTCGAGGAGCTACGCCTCCGTACCACCAACGACGAGACAGCCCGCCTGGAGGCGGAGAATCTCCGCCTAAAGGCGGAGCTGTCTCGTCAAAATGAAGATATGACGGCTCTCCGCAAAGACCTCGCGAAAGTGAAGTTAACGGTGGAAGAACTTCGCTTGAAGAGACCGGCAACATCTGCAGCACCACCAAGGCAGGAGAATAGGGATGAGTTTCCACCTCTCCCAAATACCAGGACGCGACCGGCGAGCTCCCCGACAGACACAGTTTCCGTGGAGCTGCTACAGGAGATGCTGCGCTCGCAAACGGCGCAGATTATGGGGATGGTGGACGCTCGTTTTGCGGGCGTCGCCGGGCGGCTTCTACCAGAGGAGCGCCTGCGGCCGCCTCTGGCCGCAGATCGCACAGTCGCCCCACCAGACCCCACTAACTCCGCTGCCGCTTTGCGAGCGCAGCAGCCTGCCTCAAAATCAGGCAAGAAGAAGACAGCGAAAGGCAAGACGGCCACTTACGCCGCCGTCACCGCCGCTCCCACCAATGATGACCAGCCACCTGCCCCCACTGAGGAGTGGGTGCAGGTCGGCAAAAACGGCCGGCCTGTAAAGCCGGCCAAGGAGAAGAAGAGGGCCCAGCCCATCAAAAAGAAGAAGGCCTCCAAGAAAAAGAAGGCCGCCAAACTTCGCCCCCCGGCAACAACGGCAGTGTCGCTAACGCTGCCGCCGGGGGCGCAGGAAGGTGGCCTCACTTACTTGGAGGTCATGAGGAAGGTGCGTGCCGACGTTCCGCTTAAGGACGTCGGCATTGAAGAGGTGAAGTGGCGCAGAGCGGGTGACCGGGGCATACATCTTCGAGCTCCCCGGCACCGACTCTGCAAACAGAGAAAAGGCCGATGCCTTGGCCGCCAAACTCAAGGCGGCCCTCCCGGCGGAGGTTAAAATCTCCCGGCCCATGAGACGCGCCGACCTGCGCGTCTCTGGGCTCGACGAGTCCGTGACGGCGGAGGAACTAGTCTCCGCCGTCGCCCCAGTCGACCGGCTGTCCTCCGGATGATGTGAGGACGGCTGGTGTACGCCCCGGTCTTTCGTGGGTTGTACCAGGCCGTCATCACATGTCCGGTGGACGCGGCCAAAGAAGTTGGCTGATGGCCGCAAACTATTGGTAGGATGGGTCAGCGCGCGGGTGCAAGTCCTGCCGCCAAGGCCCAGGAGGTGCTACAGGTGCCTCCAACAGGGGCACCTGGGGGTCAACTGCACCTCCAAGGTCGACGTTAGCACCTGGTGCTTCAGGTGCAGTCGGCAGGGCCACAAGGCGGGCGAGTGCACCAGTGAGATCGCGTACTGCGGCCTCTGCGCTGGAGCGCTCAAGCCCGCCTTGCACAAGTTGGGCGGCAAGACTTGCCCTTGCGTCGAGCCTAGTCCGCCAGCCCACAAAAAGGGCAAAAAGAGAGGGTCACCTCCTGCCGCGTCGGCGCCGCAGGAAGTAGAAATGGAGGAGCTCCCATCTCGCTCCTCCGTCGCCGGACCGAGCAGCGGCCATCCCGAGGGGAACACGCCCTCCGCTGCTGCATATCGGAGCCTGGGGACGCCGGGTGCGGGCACACCCGCCGTCCCAGCAGCGAAATAGCTGCACAGGCAGGAGGTTGAGGCGCACCGATGTGTCCCGGTGCGCCTCCCAACGGTCGACGTCAGAGGGGGGTCTTATCACTCCTTGACCCCCCCTCAGACCGTAGTGGCGACGGCTCATTGAGCCTACGCACGCCGGGGGGAGCGGTAGTAATCCCATTAGGGGCAATCCCCCCGCACCCCCGGCATCACAAGTGCGCTAGCGAGGACACCTTGGGGTTTTAGCCGGTAGGAGTCCGGCACTGTTCCACTCTCCTGCCCGGGAGAGTGGTTCGTCCATGAGGATTTCCCCAAGTAAAAAAAAAAAAAAAAAAAAAAAAAAAAAAAAAAAAAAAAAAAAAAAAAAAAAAGGTTAGGTTAAAAAAACGGTTAGGTTAGGTTAGGTTGGGGTGCGATGTCAGACAACCTCCTCGTGGTGCACCCTGGGCAACGGCAGTCCCGGCGGCTGACTGCCGGCTAATAGTCTGACTGGGCGATGGGCGTTTTTCTTGCCCCAAAACTGACGACCTTGGCTTTTCCTAATGGACTTAGCTGATAGCTTATTCTGACGACTTTGGCATTCTTCTGGACTTTGAGTGTCTTTCCTTTCTGACGACTTGGCTTTTCCTACGGATCCTTCGAACGACGACTTTGGCTTTGCATACGGTTTAACGATAGCAAATATGGAAGTACAATTTAAAACTACACTACCCCCCAGGAGGGTACCGGTGCCTCCGGCACCGGAGAATCCCTCCCCGGGCCCTCGGGCCCGGGCTGCCCCACCGTTTCTGGGGGGGGCAAAATTTTACTTCGATCACAAACACCGACGACTCTGGCGCGAAACAGGACTTTTGATTCTGCACGCGATTTGGACAGTGACGACATCGATACAACGACCACGGCGAGATTATTGACTACTGAGAGTAAAAATATGGAAGCAGGAATTAAAAACAAACTACCCCAGGAGGGTACCGGCGTCTCTGACGCCGGAGAATCCCTTCCCGGGCCCTCGGGTCCGGGCTGCCCCACCGTTTCTGGGGGGGGCAAATTTGTGCTTACACCACCACCCGGAATGACGAAAACGACCCTGGAACTCATACGGAGATCTGAGCTTGCCCAAGGATTGGATATTGACGACCCCGAGCAGTCGAGATATGCACAATATAAGCATCTCGACCTGCCAACGAGCCGCTACGCTGGACGGTTTGGCCAATGGGCCCAGGAGTACCCGGACTCCGTAAACCTCCAGCCAAAAGTGGTGCTTAAGAGGATTCCCTCACTCGACCGGCTATCTGTGTCGAGTGCAGGCAGCCTCATGACGGTCGATTCTGCTGAGGGGAGAGACTCCCCTTCCCCCAGCAGATTTGATCGCAAAAGGCGAATACTGGATGAGGACATGTGTCTGAGTTCCTACTCTGACGAGGAGGAGGAGGAACTACCTGACGAGGCGAGACCCGGTACACACCGTTACCCAAGAGGGGGAGAGGTCGGCCACCAACTACCGGCCAATACATCGGAGTCGGTAAGGCTAGAGCGGAGCTCATCCGCCTCCAGCAAAAGGAGATGCTCCACCTGGAGGAGCGTGAGGAGGTGAAGAAGGCAGCCTCCACAGTCAGGATGGAGCGCCTGGCTGCTAGATCGGCGTCTCCCGACGCCAGCGAGAAGGTGGTAAGCGGTGTCAAGACGATTCTTGACATCGCCAAGAAGTCAAAAGAACCTGAAGGGCACATGCCAACATGCCCTGAAGGAAGCCGCAAAGGCGATCACGGAGGCGTTTGAAGACCTACGCCTCCGCACCACCAACGATGAGACAGCCCGCCTGGAGGCGGATAATGTCCGCTTAAGGGCGGAGCTGTCTCGTCAAAACGAGGACACGACGTCGCTTCGCAAGAGCTGGCGAAATTGAAGATGACTGTGGAGGAGCTGCGCCTGAAAAGACCGTCGGCGCCTGCGGCCTCTTCATGGGCGGAGGCGGATGATCAATTCCCGCCCCTCCCTAAGACTGGACCTAAGACGACGACACCACGGTCAGATATCGTCACCGTGGACCAGTTACAGGAGTTACTGCGCTCGCAAACGGCGCAGATTATGGGGATGGTGGACGCTCGCTTTGCGGGCGTCGCCGGGCGGCTTCTACCGGAGGAGCGCCTGCGGCCGCCTCTGGCCGCAGATCGCACAGCCGTCCCACCAGACCCCACTAATTCCGCTGCCGCTTTGCGAGCACAGCAGCCTGCCAAGAAAGCGGGCAACAAGAAGAAGGAGAAGGCGGTGTCAAAGCCGGCAACGTTTGCCGCAGCCGTCGCTACTCCCACTACCATCACCGGAAGTGACATGCCGCCTGCACCCGAAGGCGAATGGGTGCAGGTCGGAAAGAATGGCCGGCCTGTGAAGCCGGCCAAAGAGAAGAAAAAGGCCCAGCCTGCCAACAAAAAGCAGAGGAAGGCCTCCAAGAAAAAGAGGGCCGCCAAAAATACGCCCCCCGGCTACAACGGCAGTGTCGCTAACGCTGCCGCCGGGGGCGCAGGAAGGGGTGGCCTCACTTACTTGGAGGTCATGAGGAAGGTGCGTGCCGACGTTCCGATTAAGGACGTCGGCATCGAAGAAATAAAGTGGCGCAGAGCGGTGACCGGGGCGTATATTTTCGAACTCCCCGGCACCGACTCTGAAAAT
>AP028165.1:29683909-29728362 GCA_014132275.2 Samia ricini | reverse complement strand
CGAGTACGTCGGCCTGGCGAAGGCGAAGGCGGAACTGCTCCGCGCGGAGGAGGAGGAGGAGCTCAAACTCCGCGCGAAGCAGGAACTCATCGACTTTGCCGTGCAGAGAGTCGCATTCGCCTGTCGTCGATGCCCCCGCTCTCCACCGGACGTGACATTGATGGAGAAGAAGCCCTAGATGAGAGAGGGCTCCGCAGTGTGGAGGACATTCTCCACATTGCGAAGAAATCCGGAAACCTAAAGGGCACATACCAACGTGCCCTTAAGGAAGCTGCCCACTCTCTCCGGGAAATCCTGGAGAGATTCAAGAAGAGGACATCTTCTGACGAGACAGCCCGCCTGGAGGCGGAGAATAACCGCCTAAGGGCGGTGCTGACTCGTCAGAAGGAGGATACGGTGATGCTCCGCAAGGAGCTAGCCGACCTGAGGGCGAAGGTGCACGGGCTGAGCTTACAAACAACTGCCAGCCCCTGCAACACCATCACAGGGAGTGACCCGGGAAGAGTTCCCGCCGCTCCCTTCCAAAGGAAGGAAAAAAACGTCACCCAGCAGCCAGAGCTCCTCTCCGGCATCCGGGAGATGTTCGAGGAGATGCAGCGCTCGCAAACGGCGCAGATCATGGGGATGGTGGATGCCCGTTTTGCGGGCATCGCCGGGCGGCTCCTACCCGAGGAGCGTTTGCGGCCACCCCTGGCCGCGGACAGCCGAGCCGCCCCACCAGCCCCCATCGACACTGCTGCCGCTTTGCGAGCGCAGCAACAACCCGCTAATACGGCGGGCAACAAAAGAAGAAAGGCGCCGGCAAGTACAGTCAGCTACGCTGCTGCCGCCGCCACCCTAACCAGTGACGATCAGCCGCCTGCTCCCGCGGAAGAAGAGTGGGTGCAGGTTGGCAAGAATGGCCGGCCTATCAAGCCGGCCAAAAAGAAGGACAAAACCGGCCAAAAGGCCAAAAAGAAGAAGAAGAAGGCCTCCAGGAGGAAGAAGGCCCCCAAACTCCGGCCCCCGACCACTGCCGCAGTGTCTATTACGCTGCAGCCGGGGGTGCAGGAGAAGGGCCTCTCCTACCTGGAGGTTTTACGGAAGGCGTCTGCCGAGGTCAAACTGTCCGACCTCGGCATAACAAACACCACATGGAGGAGAGGCGTCACCGGGTCATACATCCTGGAGATACCCGGTGGCGATAATGCCCAGAAGGCAGACACCCTCGCGGCTGCCCTGAAAGGGGTAGTCCCTGAGGGTGTGAAGGTGGCCCGGCCCATGCGGCGCGCAGAACTGCGCGTCGTCGGGCTTGATGAGTCGGTGACGGCGGAAGATCTTATCTCCGCCGTCGCCGGAGCGACGGATTGTCCACCGGACAACATCCGGACGGCCGGTATACGCCCCGGTTTACGCGGGCTGTACTCGGCCGTCATATCGTGTCCGGTGGACACAGCGAAGAGGTTGGCCGATGGCCGTAGATTGTTGGTGGGCTGGGTGAGCGCACGGGTCCAGGCCCTGCCACCAAGGCCCAGGAGGTGCTTCAGGTGCCTCCGGGAAGGACACCTGGGGGTACACTGCACCTCCAAGGACGACTGCAGCACATCGTGCTACAAGTGCAGTCGTCCGGGGCACAGGGCGGGCGAGTGCGACAGCGAGGTGGCGTTTTGCCGCCTCTGTAATGCTGAGTGCAAGCCCGCCCTGCACAGGTTGGGCAGCAGGGCCTGTCCTTTGATAAGACCCGCGCCGCCAGCCCCCAAGGGGGCAAAGAAGATACGGCCTCATGCGGCAGCGTCTGCCGCCAGCGCACCCGCGTCGCAAGAGGCGCCAATGGAGGTGGAGCAAAAAACTCATCTTGCTCCGCCCCATCGCCGGCAACAACAACTAAGGGTGGCCCAAGTTCGGGGGGGGGGAAACAGCCCCCGGCCACCCTTAAGAGGGCCTGAATGCCAGGCCAAGGAGGTTGAGGCGCGCCGCTGTGTCCAGGCGCGCCTCCCAATGGACGTCGTCAGGGGGGGACCTCATCTTCCCCCCCAGACCCTGAAGGACGATGGCCGTAAGGCCTAGCGCACGCCAGGGGAAGCGGTTGTAGTACAGTCGCAATTCCCGCACCCCTGGCTGCAATGCGCGTTGAGGACACCTTGGAGTTTTAGTGGGTATTCTACGGCCGCCCATCATCATGGCCGTAGCGAGTCCCACATACCCCCTCTCCGTTATCTTACGTTGAGAGGGGGATGCCTAAAAGCATTTCTCCAAGTAAAAAAAAAAAAAAAAAAAAAAAAAAAAAAAAAAAAAAAAAAAAGGTTGGGGTGCGGGGGGAACCAGGACGAGAACGGCCACTGACGAGACAGCCCGCCTTGAGGCGGAGAACACCCGCCTTAAGGGGGTGCTGACTCGTCAGAAGGAAGACAACATCCGGATCAGGAAGGAACTGGCGGATCTGCAGGCTGCGGTTAGGGAGCTGCGCACGGGTCAGTTGCCAGCCCCTGCAGCGGCAAACATACAACCTGCAGCAAAGGGAGTGCCAAGGGAAAGCTTCCCTCCACTCCCCCCAAAACGAGGAAAAACACAACTCCCAGCCAGAGCTGCTGGACGAAATCAGGGAGATGTTTACGGAGATGCAGCGCTCGCAAACGGCGCAAATAATGGGGATGGTGGATGCCCGCTTCGCGGGTATCTCAGGGCGACTCCTACCTGAGGAGCGTTCGCGGCCACCGTTGGCCGCGGACAGTCGAGTTGCCCCACCAGTCCCCATCGACACTGCTGCCGTTTTGCGAGCGCAGCAACCCGCGACCAAGGCGGGTAAAAGGAAGAAGGCCGCGCCGGTCAAAGCAGCTACTTATGCCGCTGCCGCCGCCGCCCCAGCTGATGAAGACCAGCCACCTGCGCCCACAGAGGAGTGGGTGCAGGTCGGCAAGAATGGCCGGCCTGTCAAGCCGGCCAAACAACAGAAGAAGGCCAAGGCCAAGAAACCGGCTAAAAAGAAGAAGGCCTCTAGGAAGAAGAAGGCCCCAAAGCTCCGGCCCCCGACGACAGCTGCCGTGTCTATTACGCTGCAGCCGGGGGCGCAGGAGAAGGGCCTCTCCTACCTGGAGGTTCTACGGAAGGCGTCTGCCGGGGTCAAATTATCTGACCTCGGCATATCAAACACAACGTGGAGGAGAGGCGTCACCGGGTCGTACATCCTGGAGATACCCGGTGGCGATAATGCCCAGAAGGCAGACACCCTCGCGGCTGCCCTGAAAGGGGTAGTCCCTGAGGGTGTGAAGGTGGCCCGGCCCATGCGGCGCGCAGAACTGCGCGTCGTTGGGGCTTGATGAGTCGGTGACGGCGGAGGATCTTATCTCCGCCGTCGCCGGAGCGACGGATTGTCCACCGGACAACATCCGGACGGCCGGTATACGCCCCGGTTTACGCGGGCTGTACTCGGCCGTTATATCGTGTCCGGTGGACACAGCGAAGAGGTTGGCCGATGGCCGTAGATTGTTGGTGGGCTGGGTGAGCGCACGGGTTCAGGCTCTGCCACCGAGGCCCAGGAGGTGCTTCAGGTGCCTCCGGGAAGGACACCTGGGGGTCCAATGCACCTCCAAGGACGACTGCAGCATTTCATGCTACAAGTGCCCAGTCGTCCGGGCCACAAGGCGGGCGAATGCGACAGCGAGGTGGCGTTCTGCCGCCTCTGTAATGCTGATTGCAAGCCCGCCTTGCACAGGTTGGGTAGCAGGGCCTGTCCTACCATCAGACCCGTGCCGCCGCCCCCCAAGGGGGCAAGGAAGAAGCGGCCTCCAGCGGCTACGCCTGCCGCCAGCGCAGCAGTGCCGCAAGAGGTGCAGATGGAGGTGGAGCCGGCTCCATCGTGCTCCACCTCATCGCCTGCCACATCTAAGGGTGGCCCAAGTTCGGGGGGGAAACAGCCCCCGGCCACCCTTAAGAAGGCCTGAATGCCAGGCCAAGGAGGTTGAGGCGCGCCGCTGTGTCCAGGCGCGCCGCCCAATGGACGTCGTCAGGGGGGACCTCATCTTCCCCCCAGACCTGAAGGACGATGGCCGTAAGGCCTAGCGCACGCCAGGGGAAGCGGTTTGTAGTACAGATCGCAATTCCCGCACCCCTGGCTGCAATGCGCGTTGAGGACACCTTGGAGTTTTAGTGGGTATTCTACGGCCGCCCATCATGGCCGTAGCGAGTCCCACATACCCCCTCTCCGTTATTTTACGTTGAGAGGGGGATGCCTAAAAGCATTTCTCCAAGTAAAAAAAAAAAAAAAAAAAAAAAAGGTTAGGTTGGGGTGCGATGGGGTGCGATGTCAGATCACCTCCTCGTGGTGCACCCTGGGCAACGCCGGTCCAGTTGACCGGCGGCTGAGTATCTGACCGACCGAAGGGTCGTTAAACACTCTCGGGCGATGGGCGTTCTTTGCCCCCAACTGACGATTTGGCTATTCTTCTCGGACTCCGATTCGATGCCTTCATGACGACTTCTGCATTCCTTATGGAATCACGACCGTTCTTTTCTGACGACCTGGCTTTCCCTACTGGATCTTCCGATTGACGACTTTGGCTTTTTGACCTTGACACCGATGATATCAACCATGAAAAAAAGCGCAAAGATTAAAGAGAAACTACCCCAGGAGGGTACCGGCGCCCTGACCGGCGCCGGAGAATCCCTCCCCGGGCCTTCGGGTCCGGGCTGCCCCACCGTGTCTGGGGGGGGCAAATTTTTGCCGCCACCTGGTATGACCAAGACGACCCTGGCGCTAATACGGAACTCCGAAATTTCCCAAGGCATTGACATAGACGACCCGGAGGTATCGAGATACGCTCGATACAAGGACTGCGACCTACCCACGAGCCGCTACGCAGGGCGGTTTGGCCCCCCACTGGTCTGGCCTGAGGAGGGCTCTAACATCCCAAGCCCTCAACCTCGTGTGGTTCTGGAGAGAGTTCCCTCACTCGACCGACTATCTATGTCGAGTGGGGGTAGCTTTATGACGGTCGATTCTGCTGAGGGGAGGGACTCCCCTTCCCCCAGCAGATACGATCGTAAAAGGAGACGAGGGCTCGGATCAGACGAAGAGAGCTCTGATTCGGGCGAAGAGGAGAGGAGACCTCCGGTGAGAAGTGGCACTCCGACTCCCAAAAGGGGAAGGGGGCGTCCACCCACCACCGGGGAGTACGTGGGCCTGGCCCAGGCAAAGGCCGAGATGATTCGCCTACAGGAGAAAGAGATGCAGCTCCTGGCGGAGAAAGACATGGCGAAGAGGCTCTCTGACTCCAGAGCCGCGCGCGAGGCTTCGCGATCCGCTGCAGCTACTGGTGGGGAGACCCTCGACGCCAGCGAGAGAGTCCTGGACGATGTGGCGACGATCTTGCGAGTCGCCAAAACATCGCAAAACCTGAAGGGCACGTTCCAACGTGCCCTAAATGACGCGGCATCCTCGATCAAGGAAGCCTTCGAAGAGCTCCGGTCGAGGACAACTACTGACGAGTCAGCCCGCCTGGAGGCGGAAAACAACCGCCTTAAGGGGGTGCTGACTCGCCAAAAAGAAGAGACCTTAGCGCTCCGCAGAGAGCTGACGGAGCTGAGGACGAAAGTGGAGGGGATGCTCTTCCAGCAGCCGCCAACAACTGCGGCGCCGACGGGTGCAAGGCCCAGGGACAAGTTCCCGCCTCTCCCCGCCAAACCAAAGGAGAAGACAGGCTCCACGGATACCATCACCGTGGAGCTATTACAGGAGATGCTGCGCTCGCAAACGGCGCAGATCATGGGGATGGTGGATGCCCGTTTTGCGGGCATCGACGGGCGGCTTCTCCCAGAGGAGCGCTTGCGGCCACCTTTGGCCGCGGACCGCAGAACCGCCCCACCAGCCCCCATCACCGCTGCAGCCGATTTGCGAGCGCAGCAGCCCGCCAGAAAGGCCGGCAAAGAGAGGACCAAGAAGGGTGGCAGTGCAGTAACATTCGCTGCGGTCGCTGCCACCCCGTCAAACGGACAAGACCAGCCACCTGCACCCGCAAACGAATGGGTGCAGGTTGGCAAAAACGGCCGGCCTGTCAAGCCGGCCAAGAACAAGAAGACGGAAAAGAAGGTGAAGAAGAAGAAGGCCTCCAGGAGGAAGAGGGCCCCCCAAACTCCGGCCCCCGACGACTGCTGCAGTCTCCATCACACTGCAGCCGGGGGCGCAGGAGAAGGGCCTCTCCTACCTGGAGGTCCTGAAGAAGGCCTCTGCCGAGGTCAAGTTACGGGACCTCGGCATTGAGAAAGCCGAGTGGAGAAGGGGGCTCACCGGGTCCTACATCTTGGAGTTACCCGGTGAGCAAAACTCCGACAAGGCGGACGTCCTGGCGGCTGCCCTTAAACGGGTGGTCCCAGAAATGGTGAAGGTGGCCCGGCCCATGAGGCGCGCGGAACTGCGCGTCTCTGGGCTAGACGAGTCGGTGACGGCGGAGGCCCTAATCTCCGCTGTTGCCGAAGCGACGGGATGCTCACCGGACACGGTGAGGACGGCCGGTATTCGCCCCGGTCTGCGCGGGCTGTACTCGGCCGTTCTTTCGTGTCCGGTTGAGGCGGCGAAAAAGCTGGCCGATGGCCGTAGATTGTTGGTGGGGTGGGTTTAGTGCAAGGGTGCAAGCCCTGCTGCCCAGACCCAAGAGGTGCTTTAGGTGCCTCCGAGAAGGACACTTGGGGGTCCACTGCACCTCCAAGGACGACTGCAGTAACTCCTGTTTTAACTGCAGTCGTCCGGGTCACAAGGCGGGCGAGTGTGACAGCGAGACGGCGTTTTGCCGTCTCTGCAACGCTGAATGCAAGCCCGCCTTGCACAGGTTGGGCAGCAGGGCTTGTCCTCTTCTCAAGCCCACGCCGCCAGCTCCGAAAGGGGCCAAGAAGAAGAAGAAGCCTCCTGCAGCATCGGCCGATAAAGGCTCAGC
The DNA here is from genome assembly GCA_014132275.2 of Samia ricini. Taxonomy (NCBI): domain Eukaryota; kingdom Metazoa; phylum Arthropoda; class Insecta; order Lepidoptera; family Saturniidae; genus Samia; species Samia ricini. The sequence goes on along the minus strand of AP028165.1, from coordinate 29,721,457 downwards.
ACCGCAGGAGGTGCAGATGGAGGTGGAGCACACACCATCCAGCTCCGCCCCGTCTACTGACGAGAGTAAGCGTGGCCCGCGATCGGGGGGGAAACAGCCCCCGGCCACGTCTAGGCAGGCCTAACATCCAAATGGCCAAGGAGGTTGAGGCGCGCCGCTGTGTCCAGGCGCGCCTCCCAATGTCGTCGCTAGGGGGGACCACATCTTCCCCCCAGGCCTGAAGGACGATGGCCGCAAGGCCTTGCGCACGCCAGGGGAAGCGGTAGTCGTACGATAGCAATCCCCGCACCCCTGGCTGCAATGCGCGTTGAGGACACCAAGGAGTTTTAGTGGGTATTCTACGGCCGCCCATCATGGCCGTAGCGAGTCCCACATACCCCCTCTCCGTTATTTTACGTTGAGAGGGGGATGCCTAAAAGCATTTCTCCTTGTAAAAAAAAAAAAAAAAAAAAAAAAAAAAAAAAAAAAAAAAAAAAAAAAGGGGTGCGATGCCAGATCACCTCCACGTGGTGTACTCCGGGCAACGTCGGTCCACTTGACCGGCGGCTAAGAATCTGGCGGGCTGAAGGGCCCTTAAAAGCTTCTAGGAGTGGCATGTGCGCGGCGCTCCTAGTACCGGGCTGAGGCGGATGAGGACCCAAGTTGGGTCCCAACGGCTCAGTACCGGACAGCGGCCGGCGGGGTTGGCTGTGTCAGGCTGACCTCGGCGGGCGTACCGCAAACTTGACGTAGACAGGAACTTTCAAAAATGGACGCGAATCTTACAAAAGTAATACCCCAGGAGGGTACCGGTGTCTCCGGCACCGGAGAATCCCTCCCCGGACCTTCAACAAGTCCGGGCTGCCCCTCGTTTTCTGGGGGGGGCAAAGCTTCGCTTACATCTAGATCCCCAACGACGACTTCGGCTCGAACTAAGGACTCTGACACCACACTGACGACTACCTCTGCAAGTACACGGACGATTGATAAAGCGCGAATGTTGACCAGGCAAGAACTCAGGACTGACAAAATGCCTGTAGTTCTCTTAAGGAGGCTGCAGGCAATTGACCAGCTGAAACAGCTCGAGGAAATGGAGGCGGAATTAGACGCCGAAAGTGACGCATCTTACGTGTCCATGGAGACGGTGGGATCCGCTGAGGGGAGTGACTCTCCTCTCCCCAGCGGATTCGACCGTAAGAGGAAGGTAGACCTCTCTGAGGCGAGCTCGTGCTCCGAGGCTGAGGGTGATATGCCCCCGCCCAAAGCACGAGCCGTCCGCGGAAAGTCAAAACGTGGACGAGGGCGCCCGCCGACGACGGGCGAGTACGTTGGCCTTGCGAAGGCCAAGGCTGAGCTTCTCCGCGTGGAGCAGGAGCAGCTCCGGCTCCAAGCGGAGAAGGAGCTCGTGGAGTTCGCCGCGGCCAGCCGTACTCGCCTGGCGTCGATGCCGGCCATCAAACCCGGCGGAGGAGGAGTCTCCGCCGAGGAGGAAAGCTTGGAGGAGGTAGGACTGCGCGACGTAGAGAACATCATCTACGTCGCCAAAAAGTCCGGAAACTTGAAGGGCACGTACCAGCGTGCCCTCAACGAGGCTGCCGAATCCCTCCGGGGAATTTTGGCCAAGACCAAGCGAAGAACGGCAACTGACGAGACAGCCCGCCTGGAGGCGGAAAATAACCGCCTCAAGGCGGTGCTGACTCGTCAGAAGGAGGAAACCTTGCTGCTCCGCAAGGAAATAACGGAGCTACAGACAGCGGTGAAGGAGCTGCGCACCCACCAGCCGCCGCCAACACCTGCGGCAACACCGGCGACGACGACAACAGTGGGGAAACCGGCCAGGGAAGCTTTCCCGCCTCTCCCCACCAAACAAGGAGGAAAAACCCCTGGGCCAGAGCTGTTGCCTGACCTAAGGGAAATGTTTGGAGACCTACTGCGCTCGCAGACCGAGCAGATAATGCGGATGGTGGATGCCCGCATCGATGGGCGGCTACCACCACAGGAGCGTCTGCGGCCACCATTGGCCGCGGACAGTCGAGCTGCTCCGACAGCCCCCGTCGATGCCGCGCCCGATCTGCGAGCGCAGCAGCCCGCCAAAACAGCGGGCAAGAAGAAAAAAGGAGAAGGCGGCGCCTAAGCCGGCGACATTCGCTGCAGCTGCCGCCTCCACTCCCACCATCACCGTTGATGACACGCCGCCTGCACCCGCTGGTGAATGGGTGCAGGTCGGGAAGAGAATGGCCGGCCGGTGAAACCGGCCAAAACAAAAGAAGAAGAAAGACACCGAGAAGAAGAAGAAAGAGGCCTCCAAGAGGAAGAAGGCCCCCAGACTCCGGCCGCCGACTACAGCTGCAGTGTCAGTTACGCTGCAGCCGGCGGCGCAGGAGAAGGGCCTCACCTACTTGGAGGTCCTACAGAAGATAAGGGCTGACGTCAAGCTTAATGACGTCGGCCTCAATAATATACAATGGCGGAGAGCGGTGACCGGGGCCTACATATTTGAGGTCCCCGGCGCCGATAACGAGAAAGCCGACGCCTTAGCGGCAAAAGTTAAGGCGGTCGTCCCCGATGGGGTAAAGGTGGCCCGGCCCATGAGGCGCGCAGAGTTGCGCGTCTCTGGGCTGGATGAGTCGGTGACGGCGGAGGAGATAATCTCCGCCGTCGCCACGGCGACTGGCTGTCCGCCGGATCATGTGAGAACGGCAGGCGTGCGCCCCGGCCTTCGGGGTTTGTATGCTGCCGTTGTCTCATGTCCGGTGGACGCCGCAAAGAAGATGGCGGATGGCCGCCGATTGTTGGTGGGTTGGGTGTCGGCGCAGGGTACGAGTCCTGCCGCCCAGACCCAGGAGGTGCTTCAGGTGCCTCCGCGAGGGGCACCTGGGAGTCAAATGCACCTCCCAGGACGACTGTAGCGACTCCTGCTACAAGTGCAGTCGTCAGGGTCACAAGGCGGGTGAATGCACCAGCGATGTAGAGTTCTGTATACTCTGCAATGGTGCATTCAAGCCCGCCTTGCACAGGTTGGGCGGCAGGACTTGCCCGAGTGTCAAGCCCGACCCCGCCACCCCCCAAAGGGGGCAAGAAGAAGGTTCCTGCGTCCAGTCGGCCGCCACAGCGTCGGCGACCCAGGAGATGGAAGTCGAGGAGGAGCGCACATCCTGCTCCTCCTCAGCCGCAAGTAAGCCGCAACGCAGCGGCTCATCCCTGGGGGGCTCAGCACCCCAGGCCGCGAGCAAAGCGGGGCCCGGGGGCGGTGGGTGCGGGTACACCCATCGTCCCAGCAGTTAAATCTGCACGGGCTGGGAGGTCGAGGCGCACCGAGTGTCCCGGTTGCGCCTCCCACGGTCGACGTCGAGAGGGGGGTCGTATCACTCCTTGACCCCCCCCTCTGACCATCTAGACGGCGGCTCTTCGGAGCCAAGCGCGTGGCGGGGGAGCGGAGCTAATGCTAACCGCTGTATCCCGAGCCCCCGCCACTACATGCGCTGTTGAGGACACCAAGGGGTTTTAGTCGGTAGGAGTCCGACACTGTTCCGCTCTCCTACCCGGGAGAGCGGTTCGTCCATGAGGATTTCCCCTTGTAAAAAAAAAAAAAAAAAAAAAAGGTTAGGTTAGGTTAGGTTAGGTTAGGTTAGGTTAGGTTAGGTTAGGTTAGGTTTGGGGTGCGGTGTCAGACAACCTCCTCGTGGTGCACCCTGGGCAACGGCAGTCCTTCTGACTGCCGGCTAATAGTCTGACTGGGCGACTCGGGCGAAAGCCCACAATGACGACTTTGCTATTTCTCATGGACTTGTATATAGCTCCTCCTTTTGACGACCTGGCTTTCTCTCGGTTTCTGATTGACTGCTCTTCTGATGACATGGCTTTTTCTTTCGGATTACGATCGATGGCCTTTTTGACGACTTGGCTTTCCCACATGGATCCTTCGAACAACGACTCTTGCTTGCTTACGGTTTTTCGATCTCAAATAATATGGAAGCACAATTTCTAAGAGAACTACCCCAGGAGGGTACCGGCGCCTCCGGCGCCGGAGAATCCCTCCCCGGACCCTCGGGTCCGGGCAGCCCCTCGTTCTCTGGGGGGGGCAAAGTTATGCTTCAACCTGCTCTTTTACCGACGACTTCAGCGATGATTAAGGCTACTGATTCTGCTTGCGATTTGGTTCGTGACGCTCCCGATATAATGATGACTCGTGCGAGATTACGGACGACTGATAAAAATGAAAAGATGGACAGTGCAACATTTAAGAGCAAACTACCCCAGGAGGGTACCGGTGCCTTGACCGGCATCGGAGAATCCCTTCCTGAGTCCTCGGACTCAGGCTGCCCCATCGTGTCTGGGGGGGGCAAAATGTTGCGAGATACTCTCATACCGACGAACCCGGCTTGCCCAAGGACTTTTGTTGCCTCTCCAATTGTGGTTTTGGAGAGGATTGCGTCACTTGACCGTCTCTCAGAGATTAGTGATTGCAGCGCGATCTCTATGGAAACGACTGGATCTCTAAGTCCAAATAAGTTCTTCCGTAAAAGGAAGGGTCCCTGCTCAGACATGTCAACGGAGTCTGATTCGGCCCCATGTGACGACCCCGTAGGTACTTCATCTAAGGCCCGGACGACCTCTTCTAAAAGAGGTAAGGGGCGGGCATCGACGTCTGGTGACTACGTCGGCCGTGCTCAGGCGAAAGCAGAATTCATTCGCCTGGATAAAGATCTTGAGGTTGGTGCCTGGAGAGAAGAGGCTGACCTTGCCTCTGAAGCCAATCAGGTACGAAAGTCATTAAAGGCGAAAGAGGCCACTGAAACTGAAGACGTAAGCCTCAATGAAAGAGCAATACGCGACGTCGAGGTTGTCCTTCGGGTTGCTCGAAAATCTGGCAATTTGAAGGGTACCTTCCAGCGCGCCCTTAAGGAAGCCGCTTTGTCCCTTAAGGAGGCGCTGGAAGAGTACAGATATCGGACCAGCTCTGACGAAACTGTTCGTCTAGAGAGAGAGAACGCTCGCATGAAAGTTGAGCTCTCCCTGCAACAGAAAGAGGTGGCGGAGTTACGTAAGGAGCTCGGTGACTTAAAGTCGACAGTGGCTGGACTGACCCGGCAGGATCCGGTGGCGGGTCCTTCGTCAAAAGAGACCATAGACATTGGGGCTCCAATGGCAAAAAAGGCGGTAAGGGAAGAGTTCCCACCCCTACCAAGTCGGCGGAAAAACAACTCCGACAAGGATCTCCTTCAGGGGGTTCAGGAGATGTTCTCAGAGTGGTCGCGCTCAATGATCAGCACTGTGCACAATATCGTGGGTGCCCACTTTGAAGGCATTCAAGAGAGACTTCTCCCTGAGAAGCGCCTTCGGCCACCGCTGGCTGCAGACCGAAAGGCATCGCAAAATACGAACGAGGCTGCAGCGCCGGCAGTTCAACAGCCGGCAACACCTACTGAGGCACCGTCTGCTAGCAACAAGAGCCAGACGAAGAAGAAGAAGAAGACGCTGGCAGCGCAAGCTGCGGAAGCGTCGCGCGCCCTGCGCTCTCAACAAGTGTCTTCAGCTCCAGCACCAACCACGCAAGAAGGCTGGTCAACGGTGGTTAAGCGAGGCGCGAATAGCCGCGGGACTCAAAAATCTTCCCCGCAGGCTAAACCGACTCCGAAACTCACAGTCCCGCGCACGTCTGCTATAGTGCTGACACTCCAGCCTGGCGCTGAAGAGAAAGGAATGGACTATACGAAAGTCATGTCGGTGACCAGGTCAAATATAAACATAGCCGATCTTGAGATTCCTTTCCTCAAGTTTGGGGAGACGGCAACCGGGGCCCGGAAACTGGAAGTGTCTGGCGCCACGAGTGGTGGCAAAGCGGACCTCTTGGCCGAGAGGTTAAGGGTCTTCTTCCGTGATACGGTTGGAGAAGGAGTAGTGGCGGTCTCCAGGCCCAATAAGTGCACGGATATGCGCTTGACAGGCCTGGATGACGCCACAACTAAGGAGGAAGTGGCAGCTGCAGTGGCTGCTAAAGGGGGTTGCCCCTCAGACCAAGTGAGGGTAGGGGAGATCCGGAGAGCCCCCTACGGAACTGGCACCGTATGGGTGCGCTGCCCGGTGGGTGCAGCCAAAAAGGTAGCCCAAGACCGTAGACTCTTGATTGGGTGGATTGCAGTCCAGGTAAAGCTACTGGAACCCAAAGCCTCAAGATGCTACCGTTGCCTGGAGCCAGGACATATAAGGCATCAGTGCAATGTGGAGACGGATCGCAGGCGAGCTGTGCTTTCGTTGCGGCCGGCCAGGACATAAGGCCTCAGGCTGCTCGGCGGCGCCATCCTGCCCCGTGTGTACTGATGCCAAGCGGCCAGCAGACCATCGGGTAGGTAGCAGGTCCTGTGTTCCTGCACCTAAAAAGAAAGGAAAAGCTGCAAAGAATTCGCAGCCCCTTATAGGTCAAGCAGTTACTGCACCCAGCGCCTCTTCGAGGCCAGCGGAAGAGACGGCGATGGACACGCTGTAATTAATATGGCCCACAGGTTTTTGCAGGTGAATATCAACCACTCAGCCGCGGCTCAGGATCTGTTAATTCAGACCATGGCTGAGTGGCTGATACAGGTAGCAGTGGTTACAGAACCGTACCGCATCCCGGCTAGGGATAATTGGGTCGGGGATATAACGGGCACGGTTGCCGTCGTATCCACGCATAACGTGGGATCCCCCATTATGACCGCAATAGCTAGAGGTTCTGGCTATGTGGCAGTTAAATGGGGTGGGGTGAAACTGTCTTGGTCGGAGCATACTTCTCCCCTAACAAAACGCTGGCTGAATTTGAGGCATTTTTAGATCGCCTCGGAAGTGTAATCGGACAGGCCTTACCCTGTCCCATTTTGGTGGCGGGGGATCTTAACGCCAAGTCGTCGGCGTGGGGATCCCCAGTCACCGATATGCGCGGCAGGGTTTTATCGGAATGGACCATTGAGATCGGCCTCTCTATCATCAATCGAGGTTCGGTCTTCACCTGTGTGCGGCAACGGGGCGGCTCCATTGTGGATGTCACCTTTGCCTCCCCCGTTGTCGCTCGACGAATCCAGGGCTGGAGAGTGGTGGAGGAGGTAGAATCTTTGTCAGATCATCGATATATCAGATTTGACATCTGCCGTCCTTCACCAACTCCAGCTCCCATCAGGGACATGTCATCATCGCCTAGGTGGGCAGTGAAGCGACTAAGGGAGAACCTGCTTATAGAGGCTTCCATAGTCGCTTCATGGTCCCTGCCACCTCATGGACCAGTGGATGTTGTCGAGGAAGCGGATTGGTTTCGAGAGACTATGACCCGCGTGTCTGATGCTGCCATGCCTCGGATCCGAATCCGACCACCGAGAAGACGCGTCTACTGGTGGACAACAGAGATTGCGCGCCTACGATCTGCGTGCGTGAAAAGCGAGGCGACGCTACGCAAGATATCGTCGCCGACGACAAGGAAGGGAGACAACTGTTGAGGAAAGATTGTACGAGAGCTACAGAGAGGCCAGGAAGACTCTACAAATCACCATCAAGAGATCTAAAGCTCGGTTAAGGGAAGACCTTCTGGGGACTGTGGATCGTGATCCGTGGGGACGTCCATACCGTATGGTGCTGGGTTTTCTGCGGCCCTGGACTCCCCCGATCGCGCAAAGTCTTCAGCCACAGCTTTTAGATGAAGTAATGGCGGCTCTGTTCCCACAAAGAGGGGAACACATGCCTCCCTTTGTAGCCTCGTCCTTCACAGAGGGACAAAAAACAACGCTGAGACAACTACAGTAACTGAGGATGAGCTAGGTGTAGCAGTAAACCGGCTCAGGGCTAAAAACACTGCGCCAGGGCCCGATGGGATTCACGGTCGCGCCCTGGTTCTCGCGTCGAGCGCTCTAGGTGTCAGATTAAGGCAACTATACAGCACCTGCCTTCAGACGGGACAATTCCCTGCACAATGGAAGACAGGTCACCTAGTCCTGTTGAGGAAGCAAGGTCCGTCCCATCGATTCGCCATCGGCGTATCGGCCTATCGTCCTCCTAGACGAAATCGGGAAATTATTTGAGCGCATCATTTCCCGTCGCCTGGCCGAACATCTGGCCACAACAGGACCGGACCTGTCTTCAGTCCAATTTGGTTTTCGTGTGGGCAAGTCCACAATTGACGCGATTCTTCGAGTCAAATCTCTCTCTGACGAGGCAGTTTCCCAGGGGGGTGTGCTGTTGGCAGTATCACTGGATATTTCCAATGCTTTCAATAGCCTCCCCTGGGAATGCATTAAGGAAGGACTCAAGCATCACAAGGTGCCTCAATATCTGCGTGACGTCATTGATTCCTATTTGACGAATAGACATGTCACCTGCGTCGGGCAGGATGGCAACACCCACCAACGGGAGATGTCGTGCGGTGTTCCACAGGGGTCGGTATTAGGACCACTCCTGTGGAACATCGGCTATGACTGGGTGTTGCGCGGCGTTCTCCTGCCCGGAGCAGCAGTAACATGTTACGCCGACGACACTCTCGTAACGGCTCGTGGAGACAGCGTCAGAGATGCCGTTCGTATTGCGACTGCATCTGTAGCTCAGATCGTGACGAGAATCCGGATGCTGGGGTTAGAGGTGGCTCTCAATAAGACCGAAGCCATATGTTTCTATGGCCCCCGTAGAGGCCCTCCTCCTGGCACGCACTTAGTGATAAGCGGGGTAAGCATCCCGGTCAAACCCTTCGTGAAATATCTGGGGTTGGTGCTAGACAGCAAGTGGAACTTTTAGAGAGCATTTTAGACAGCTATGCCCGAAAGTCATGAGAAGTGCCTCTGCCTTGGCGAGTATACTCCCGAATCTCGGCGGCGCAAGCTCGGGCTGCCGCTCTCTCTACTTAGGCGTTGTACGGTCCATGGCCATGTACGGAGCGCCAGCATGGCACGGGGCCCTGATGGCCGACAATTGTGCCGTCCTGCGGAAATTACAGAGGGTGTTGGCAATCAGGGTCATACGCGGATACCGTACTATTTCGTACGAGGCGGCGTGCGTGCTGGCAAGCTCCCCGCCCTGGGAGTTGGTAGCCCAAGCATACGCTGCCCTATATAGGTGGCGCACGAGTAAGCTCTCCAGAGGAGAGTCCATCGTGCTAAGGGAGCTGGAGGCGCAGAGGTCTAACCTACACCAGTGGGTGTTACAGTTATGGGAGGAGAAACTTGCCACTCCAAACGCTGGTCTTTGGACCATTGAGGCGATTCGACCTATCCTGAGAGAGTGGGTGGAAAGACGGCACGGGGTGGTTACCTTCCGGCTGGTGCAGATTTTGTCGACGCATGGATGCTTCGGCAAATATCTGCATAAAATAGCCGGAAAGGAACCATCTCCACGATGCCATCACTGCGCTTGGCTGCGACTTAGATACCGCAAGACATACACTGGAGGAGTGTCCAGCCTGGACTGATCAAAGATCTGAGCTTATCGCAGTTGTCGGGGGTGACCTCTCGTTACCGGCTTTGGTGCGATGTATGGTCGGTAGCGAGAGGGCATGGAATGCCATCCTCGCCTTTTGCGAGGATGTAATGCTCGCGAAGGAAGAGGATGAGAGAGAAAGAGAAAGAGCGGCCGAAGCGCCAGCGATTCGTCGCAGGAGAGCCGGCCGAGGCAGAAGAAGAGGTGGAGGAAGATTCCACATCATGCCACCGTAAAGTTTTGCTAGGTGAGGGACGTGGGGGCGTCCGTCACCAATATAGCAACAACACCCCCGAGAGGAGAAGCCCGGCTCAGCCGCCGCTTCATATAACATAAGAAGCGAAGGGAGAAGCACATCATTCTCTTCCTAAGACGAGGGTCCCCGCACGCCACATGCGGGTGACCCGGGCGCGTGGACAGGGTTGCGGAAGTAATGCTCACGCAGATACCGTGGCCCTGTTCCACATACGCGCCTATGCGGCCGTGGGGTTTTAGCCGGTAAGAGTCCGGCACTGTTCCCTCTCCCACCCCCCTCATCACGGGAGAGGGTTCGTCCATGAGGATTTCCCCACGTTAAAAAAAAAAAAAAAAAAAAAAAAAAAAAAAAAAAAAAGGTTAGGTTAGGTTAGGTTAGGTTAGGTTAGGTTAGGTTGGTCTGGAGGTGGGGGGTGCCTGTCAGAACCTCCTCGGGTGCGGTGTGGCAGCGGCGCGTCCAGTACCGGGCTAGGGCGGATGAGGACCCAAGTCTCTCGGGTCCCAACGGACGACTTGGCTCCGGAAAGCGGCCTCCATGACGGGGTTGGCCCTTATGATTTCACGAGTGTCGGCCCCGGCAGGCGTACCGCGAACTACGACTCTGAGCATAAGGTTTTCTGAAACTAGCAACACGATGGGATGTACAATTAAAAAGATACTACCCCAGGAGGGTACCGGCGCCTCCGGCGCGTCGGAGAATCCCTCCCCGGGCCCTCGGGTTCGGGCTGCCCCACGTTTTCTGGGGGGGGCAAAATTTTACGCGATTCTCAAAAAACCGACGACTCAGGCAAGTGAAAGGACAACCGATTCTTCCAAAACGACGACTCAGGCTGGCTCACGGAAACCGGATCTGCTTTTGATGCGAAACGATGCGAGATCACGGATTGATGACGGAAGATGGACGAGACGAAAACGACATGGAACTCAGAGAAGGCTGATGACCCAGAACCAGCCACAGATATCACCCGTCTCGGTCCTTCTCGAAAGGTTAAAATTGCTGGACCAGCTCTCTGCTGATCTCTCGGCGAGAGTAGCTTCGGGTCCTATGCGATGTCTCTCGACACGGTAGGATCCGCTGAGGAAGCGAGTGATGTTCCTTCCCCAGCGGATTCGACCGCAAAAGGAAGGTAGAGTTGTCGGAGATGAGCTCCGGCTCTGAGGCGGAGGAGTACGCTCGTTCGCCCAAGGTCCGAGCCACCTCTGGCTCCCCGAAACGTGGTAGAGGTCGGCCGCCGACCACCGGCGAGTACGTCGGTCTCTACAGGGCGAAGATGGAGGCAAGTCGCCTACAAGATGAAGAAGTACGCCTCCTGGCCGAGAAGGAGGCCAGTGAGAAAACTCCCGACGCCAGGCAAATGCGCTTGGCCTCGCGGCCCGACGCGTCTCCTGGCGCTGGAGAAACTGACGACCCTGAACAGTCAGATGGAAGCGCCTGCGCGACTTAGACGCCATCTCCTGACGTCAGCGACAAAGGTCCGGTGTCAACCTGAAGGGCACGTTTCAAGAACCGTGCCCTGCCAAGGATGCCGCGGAAGTCGCTTAAAGGACGATTACGAGGCGCTCCGAAGACCTACGGACCGCCTCCGACGACGAGACAGCCCGCCTGGAGGCGGAGAACCGCTTTAAGGGCGGAGCTGTCTCGTCAAAACGAAGAGACGACGTCTGCTCAGCAGTAAGGAGCTGGCGAAACCGAAGCTGACCTGAGGAGATGCTGACCTGAAGGCGGAGGTGTTGGGGCCCTCCAAAGACCGTCGGCGCCTGCGGCCCTCTTCAGACGGAGGCTCGGATGAACCGCCAGCTCCCTCTGGACAGACAACGGCGACGGACATCTCAGACCTGAACTACGGACCATTCCTTGATGAGTGCCTGCGTTCTCAGACGAGGCAAGATAATGGGATGGTGGATGCTCGCTTCGCGGGCATCGCCGGGCGGCTCCTTCCGGAGGAGCGACCTGCGGCCACCACTGGCCGCAGACGCAACAGCCGCCCCACCAGTCCCCATTAATACTACAGCTGCTGCCGTTTTGGAGCGCAGCCGCCTGCCAAGAAAGCGGGGCAAAAGAAGAAGGCCGAAGGCCGGCAAAACAACGACTTGCGCTGCCGCCGTTGCCGCGCCTGCTCCCGAACGAGACCAGCCGCCTGACCCCGCCTTCAGCTACGAGCGAATGGGTGCAGGTCGGTAAAAATGGCCGGCCCAAAAAGCCGGCCAAAGAAAAGAAGAAGGCCGTGAAGGCCAAAAGCAAGAAGAAGGCCTCAAGGAAAAGAAGGGCCCCTAACTCCGCCCCCGGCGACAACTGCAGTGTCGCTTACGCTGCAGCCGGGGCGCAGGAGAGGGGCCTCACTACCTGGAGGCCCTCATGAGGAAGGTAAGAGCCGACGTCAGGCTGTCGGACGTCGGCTTGACCGACATTAAGTGGCGCAGAGCGGTGACCGGGGGTTATCTATTCGAGATCCCCGGCGCCGAAAAAACAGGGAGAAAAGCCGATGCCTTGGCCGCCAAACTCCGGCGGCGGCCCGGCCAGAAGGTCAAAATCGGCCGGCCCATGATGCGCACCGACCTACGCGTCACAGGATTGGACGAGTCGGTGACGGCGGAGGAACTAGTCTCCGCCGTCGCCCAAACGACCGGCTGTCCGCCGGATGATGTGAGGACGGCCTGGTGTACGCCCCGGACTTCGGGGTCTGTACCATGGCCGTCCTCATCACATGTCCGGTGGACGCAGCGAAGAAATTGGCCGATGGCCGCAAACTGCTCGTAGGGTGGGTTTCAGGCGCGGGTGCAGGTCCTGCCGCCAACCCAAAGGTGCTTTAGGTGCCTCCGAGAGGGGCACCTCGGGGCGAAGTGCACCTCCAGAGGTCGACTGCAGCACCTGGTGCTTCAGGTGCAGTCGGCAGGGCCACAAGGCGGGCGAGTGCACCAGCGAGGTCGCGTACTGCGGCCTCTGCGCTGGAGCGCTCAAGCCCGCCTTGCACAAGTTGGGCGGCAAGACTTGCCCTTGCGTCGAGTCCAGCCCGCCAGCCCACAAAAAGGGCAAAAAGAGAGGGTCACCTCCTGCCGCGTCTGCGCCGCAGGAAGTCGAAATGGAGGAGCGCCCATCTTGCTCCTCCGTCGCCGGACCGAGCAGCGGCCATCCCGAGGGGAACACACCCTCCGCTGCTGCATATCGGAGCCTGGGGACGCCGGGTGCGGGCACACCCGCCGTCCCAGCAGCGAAAATAGCTGCACAGGCAGAGAGGTCGAGGCGCACCGATGTGTCCCGGTGCGCCTCCCAACGGTCGACGTCAGAGAGGGGGTCTTATCACTCCTTGACCCCCCTCAGACCGTAGTGGCGACGGCTCACTGAGCCCACGCACGCCGGGGGGAGCGGTAGTAATCCCATTAGGGCAATCCCCGCACCCCCGGCATCAGAAGTGCGCTAGCGAGGACACCAAGGGGTTTTAGTCGGTAGGAGTCCGACACTGTTCCGCTCTCCTGCCCGGGAGAGCGGTTCGTCCATGAGGATTTCCCCTTGTAAAAAAAAAAAAAAAAAAAAAAAAAAAAAAGGTTAGGTTAGGTTAGGTTAGGTTTGGGGTGCGATGTCAGACAACCTCCACGTGGTGCACCCCGGGCAACGGCAGCCGTTCCTCCTGGCTGCCGGCTGATAGTCTGACAGGGCGGACTTCGTCCAACGCCTCCCGTTTCCCTGACTGGTCGGGACACGGTGGATGGAGCGAGGCGGGCCCGCTGTGCACTCGCACTGCCACGGGCTGGTCTGCGGGTTATCCTGCAGGCCTCCGTCTGTCGTAATCCCCTTTGGAGTGTCGTGGTCATGTCTCGCGGCTCTGAAGGGGACCGAGGGTCTTGGCTTAACCGCCCGGACCGCGAGGAAGAAAACCTCTATAAAAAATTACCCCCATCTCAAGCTGCGGCGCACGGCGAGGAGATGCACGGCCTCCTCCCAGAGGCCGTGTGGCTGGCGGGTAGCCAGTTGCGAGTGCGTATCGCGCCAGTGGATATGTCGGTCCACGGGGCGGCTACCCTAGACTTCTGCAGATACAGGGGGCACTGTCTGTAGTGACCGGTTATTTCCCCCATACTCGTGGGAACCAAATATGGACAAAAAATCAAAACCAAAAACTTCGGAACGGATTTTATCTAACGACTCGGCAAGCTTAGGGATTTTGAAAACGCCTTATGTATCGGTGGAGAGGTTGGAGTGTATGTCGTCCTTGTCATGCAGGTCAGGGCATGATAGTGACAGCAGTGTGGGCTCATTCCGCACTGTACACTCTAGTGAGGGGAGAAATACTCCCAGAAGTAAGTTCTTCCGTGGGAAGAAAGAAATAAGAGACTCCGGCTCAGGAGGAGAGTCGGAGGTCTCGATGGAGTCGGTACCATCGAACCGCAAGCGCGGTAGAGGTCGACCCCCTACTACAGGGGAATACGTCGGCCTGGCGGAGGCCAAAATGGCCCTTAATAAGGCCAAAGAGTCGCAGTTGCGGCTTGAGGCAGAAGAAGAGGTAGCGAACCTAGCCTCTATAAGGCGATTAGATCGCCAAGCCAAGAAATGGCGGAAGGACACCAACTCGAAGGAGCAGCTGGCCTCTGACATAATAAAAGAGGTAAACTGTGACATCGAAGTTATCAGAAAGGTCGCAGGCAAATCCGGCCATCTTAAGGGGACATTTGTCCGCGCCCTTAAAGAGGCAGCGGAAAATCGATTGAAGAGAGAGTGCAGGAATTCTGCACCAGAACCACCGATGAGAATATGGAGAAGCTCCAGGCAGCGTATGCTAGCCTGGAAGCTACCAACGAGCGTCAGCAAGCGGAACTCACAGCTCTCCGCCAAGAGATCGCTGAGCTCAAGACCCGTATACCGGTCACCGGTGACGCTCCAGTGGTGGAAAAGGTCACACCAACAGAGACCCGGAAGAAAGAGGAAGATCCGGGAAGACTCCCCGCCTCAACAAGACGCGGTGAATTCCCAGGAGATCCAAACAGGACCAGTGGCACAGGATGACCTGGTGCAAGCGGTGGCCGCTCAAGTGAGTCGCATAGTAGGCCACATGTTTGATGCGCGCTTTGCGGCAATTGAGGATCGTCTCTTGCCAGAGCAAAGACTGCGGCCTCCGCTGGCGGCAGATAAGAGGAAAGAGCTGCCTACCCCTGAAGCCACCGCGACGGGAGAGAACCAGAACCTTCTCCCCCGCCACTCCTACAGGAGGCTCCTCCTGGACGTTCCAGGAGTAGGAGCAAGAGAGCGGCGAGGAAGAGGAGGAGGAAGGGAGAGCAACCGGCTGTGTCTGCTCAAAACACCTCAGGGGCGGGCTCCAAGCCCTCTCCTACAGACGGTTGGCAAACGGTCGGCAAGAATGGCCGGCCCCTCAAAGAGAAAGTTCCCAGTAGGGAAAAAGACGCCTCCCAAGAAGGCAAAAACTCCCAGGCTGCGGCCCACGAAATCAGCCGCGGTGGTGGTAACGCTGCAGCCTGAGGCGGTACAAAGAGGCGTCTCATACAAGGAGGTATTGACCAAGGCGGCCGATAATATCGACTACCACAGCCTCGGAATAACGGGTGGGGTGAAATTTAAGACGGCAGCCACTGGGGCAGTACTCTTTGAGGTGCCAGGTGCCACGAGCGGTCCACAAGCGGACCTCCTCGCTGAAAAGCTGAGGGCAACCCTGTCACCGGATGACGTGAAGGTAGTATCCAGGCCCGTGAAACGCGCAGACGTGCGCATCATGGACCTGGATTGCTCAGTGACGGCAGAGCGGTTGGTCGCTGCTATTGCTCGGGCAACTGGTTGCGAGTCGGAGCTTATTAAAGCTAAGGAGCCACGCACCAGTAACAACGGGTCTGGCACTGCAGTGGTTTCTCTCCCGGTAGCAGAAGCCAAGAAGTTGGGAGACGGCCGCCGGCTTTTAGTCGGCTGGGTCTCGGCCCGCGTTAAAGTCCTGCCGATAGAGCAACACGCTGCTTCCGCTGCCTAAACAGTGGGCACGTGTGTGCTAAGTGCCCAGAGGAGGCAGATTTCAGCGGTCTCTGCCATCGCTGTGGACGGCCGGGGCACAAAGCCGCCGAGTGCCAGGAGAGTCCGCACTGCATCGTGTGCGAAGGAGCGGGTAAACCCGCCGATCACACCACGGGGAGCGCCAAATGCAGACCGCCGTCTAAAAAGGGGGCTAAGAGGAAGGAGGCTAAAGGGGCCGCACCGGCACCCTCCGAGCCACCTAAGTTGTCGGCGACTGTAACGGCGCCGGCAACATCTGAGATGGAGATAGCCGAAACCACCAACTAATGGCCCTCTCAGTCTTACAGACGAATTGAACCACTGCGCCAGAGCTCAGGACCTCCTGTATCAAAGCCTGGCACAGTGGTCGATAAGTGTGGCTGTAGTCGCTGAGCCGTATTTCGTGCCCCCGGACGATAACTGGGTGGCTGATCTAAACGGCTCAGTGGCAATCGTGACCCCGGTTCCCCACCAATAGCCCGCCTCTAGTTGTCCTAACAAGAGGCAGGGGCGTTGCGGCGGTGCGGCTAGGAGATCTCGTGGTGGTAGGAGTATACGCCCCGCCGAGCTGGAGCCTCCTGGACTTTGAGAGGTGCCTCGCGGCCTTGGACGTCATCGTCGGCGGAGCGCAATCCCGGGCCGTCCTTGTCCTCGGCGACTTCAACGCCAAAGCGACGGTTTGGGGCTCTCCGTCTACTGATGCGAGAGGCGACGTGTTGGAGGAGTGGGCCACAACATCTGGTCTACTCGTTCTGAACAGGGGTTCAGTTCATACGTGCGTGCGGCAGCAGGGTGGGTCCATAGTGGACATCACGTTCGCTAGCCCTGCTGTTGCGCGCCGCGTGAGGGACTGGAGAGTGCTTGAGGAGGTGGAGACGTTATCGGATCACCGATACATTCGGTTTAACGTCTCCACCGAGAACTCGCCTCTGCCAGTCCCAGCGACCCCTGTCGGGACGGGTCCGCGGTGGATCCTTCGTCGCCTCGATCAAGAGGTCCTCGTCGAGGCTGCCATTGTCCAGGCCTGGGCGCTAGGGTGGTTGCCTGGCAGGCTGGGCAACGTAGATAGTGAGGCGGAGAGGCTACAAGTAGCCATGACGAGAGTCTGCGACGCCGCAATGCCTCGCGTTGGTCCGCGTCCTCCAAAACGCCAAGTGTATTGGTGGAGCGACGAGATCGCGCAATTACGAGTGGAGTGTGTCTCGTCGCGCCGCCGATACACAAGGATAAGACGAAGGAGACGGCGCACACGGTCACCTGATCCTGCAGAGTCGGGCCTTTATAGGCTGTACAGGATGGCCAAGATGGCGCTAAAACGAGCCATCGAGCAGTCGAAGGCGAGAGCCCGAGAGGAGTTCCTCGGGATGCTCAATCGGGATCCGTGGGGGCGCCCATACCGCTTGGTGCGCGGCAAACTACGTCAGTGGGCTCCCCCGGTAACCCAGAGTCTCGAGGCTCCTCTCCTGGAAGAGGTGGTGTCCGCGCTGTTCCCGGTGAGGGCACAGCATACCCCTCCCTTCATGGGTTCGTCGGCGACTGCTCCTGTAGAGGAGGTGAGCGAGGATGCACCGGAGGTAACTGCGGACGAACTTCACGCGGCTGTGCTCCGATTAAAAAAGAAGAACACCGCTCCCGGACCTGACGGGGTACCCGGTAGAGCGTGGGTTCTGGCCCAGGAGGTGTTCGGCAGCAAGTTGGTGTGGCTCTTCACCGCCTGCATTCGGCAGGGCTGTTTTCCGCAGTTGTGGAAAACGGGACGGCTCGTGTTGTTGCGAAAGCCAGGGCGCCCGGCGGATTCACCATCTGCATTCCGGCCCATTGTGCTGTTGGACGAGGTGGGCAAGTTGCTTGAGCGAGTGCTCGCGAACCGCCTCGTCCACCACCTGTCCAGCGTGGGGCCGGATCTGTCACCATGCCAGTATGGGTTTCGTACCGGGCGCTCCACCGTGGACGCTATAATGCGGGTGAAGGGCCAAGTAGAAGAAGCAGTCTCCACTGGCGGGGTGGCGTTGGCTGTATCCCTCGATATAGTCAACGCATTCAACACCCTGCCGTGGAGCTGCATCATGGAGGCACTCCGTTACCATCGTGTGCCCTCCTATATCATCCGTGTGGTCGGAGCGTACCTGTCGGGACGCGCTGTCACTTTCCCTGGGCGTAGCGGGTGGGGTAGACGGGAGATGTTTTGCGGTGTTCCACAGGGGTCGGTCCTAGGACCACTCCTGTGGAACATCGGTTATGATTGGGCCCTCAGAGGAGCCATGTTACCGGGAGTGTCCGTCACCTGCTACGCGATGACACTCTCGTCCTTGCAGTGGGTCAGTCGCACAGACGTGCCCTTGTCCTGGCGACAGCCGGCGTGGCGCAGATTGTCGCTCGTATTCGGCGGCTAGGGTTGGAGGTGGCGCTGCACAAAGTCGGAGGCCCTGTGCTTCCACGGGCCTCGGAACGCCCCTCCTCCCGGCTCCCGAATAATAGTAGGAGGTGTCCCCATCATCATCGGGACCTCAATGAAATACCTGGGGCTCACTCTCGATGGGCGCTGGGCGTTCAATACCCACTTCCGGCAGCAGACTCCCCGACTCATGGGAGCGGCGGGTGCGCTTGCGCGCTTGCTGCCCAACCTCGGGGGTCCAAACTCCGCGTGCCGGAAGCTCTATCTGGGTATTGTCAAGTCGATGGCCCTTTACGGGGCTCCTGTCTGGGCCGGTGACCTGACGGCCCACAACGTCGCACACCTGCGGAAACCGCAGAGGGCGATGGCCGTCAGGTCAATTAGAGGTTACCGAACGATATCGTTCGAGGCTGCGACGGTGTTGGCTGCTTCCCCGCCCTGGGACTTGGAGGCGAGAGCTCTCGCTTCCCTGTACCAGTGGCGGGTTGAGGCGCTGGCGCAAGGAGCTCGCCCTGCGCCTCGGGAAATCGAGGTGCGGAGGCTTGAGCTCCACTCACTGGTTATGACGGAGTGGAAACTGCGCCTGGAGCATCCCAGCTCCGGCGCAGCCACTGTGGAGGCCTTCCGGCCTCTACTCTCGGACTGGACAGCACGAAGGGGTGGCACCCTCACCTTCCGTCTGACACAGGTGCTCTCGGGGCACGGCTGCTTCGGGAGCTACCTGTGTCGGATAGGCAGGGAAACCACCCCTGAGTGCCATCACTGCGACGACAATGCACACGACAACGTGCACCACACTGTCACAGCTTGCCCAGCATGGGATACACCGCGCAGCGAATTAGTCGCCGTGGTGGGTCCCGAGCTCTCGCTCCCGTCGCTCGCGAGAGCGATGGTCGAGCTTGAGGGCGGCTGGGCAGCTGTATCCTCCTTCTGCGAGACGGTGATCCTCGCAAAGGAGGCAGCGGAGAGAGAGAGGGAGCTCAACACCCTGCTCCCCTCTCGCAGTCGACGAACCGGCAGGCGAAGGGCCGGCAACGACCTGCGCCCGCCGTAAAGAGGTCTGCACGCACTGGACTCCGGGCAGAGTCCGGTGCATTGCACGCAGGCCCGAGATGGAACGCGGCGTGAGTACTCCACGCTGCGTCTCAGGTTGGTTTCAGAGCGATGGCTCTGATCGCGTTGGGGCCCCGATCAGCAGGGGCCGGACCCTACCGGGTTAGGAGCGACGCATGCACGTTCATCGTGTGCCCCGTTCCTCCCGGTAAAGGGTCTGAGAGTACAAGTGGGGTTTTAGTCGGTAGGAGTCCGACACTGTTCCGCTCTCCTGCCCGGGAGAGCGGTTCGTCCATGTAGGATTTCCCCACTATAAAAAAAAAAAAAAAAAAAAAAAAAAAAAAAAAAAAAAAAAAAAAAAAAAAAAAAAAAAAAAAAAAAAAAAAAAAAAAAAAAAAAAAAAAAGGTTGGGGTGTGATGGGGTGCGGGGCCAGATCACCTCCACGTGGTGCACCCTGGGCAACGTCGGTCCAGTTGACCGGCGGCTGAGTATCTGGCGGGCTGAAGGGCCCTTAAAAGCTTCTAGGAGTGGCATGTGCGCGGCGCTCCTAGTACCGGGCTGAGGCGGATGAGGACCCAAGTTGGGTCCCAACGGCTCAGTACCGGACAGCGGCCGGCGGGGTTGGCTGTGTCAGGCTGACCTCGGCGGGCGTACCGCAAACTTGACGTAGGACGAAAAAGACGATGAAAGCGAACCTTACAAAAGTATTACCCCAGGAGGGTACCGGTGCCTCCGGCACCGGAGAATCCCTCCCCGGACCCTCAAAAAGTCCGGGCTGCCCCTCGTTCTCTGGGGGGGGCAAAGCTTCGCCAAAATCAGATTCCCAAACGACGACCTCGGCAACGAAAATGGACACTGACACCACACTGACGACGACCTCTGCAAGTACACGGACGAAAGACAAAGCACGAATGCTGACCAGGCAAGAACTCAGGACGGACAAAATGCCTGTAGTACTCTTAAAGAGGCTGCAGGCACTTGACCAGCTTAAACAGCTGGAAGAGATGGAGGCGGAGTTAGACGCAGAGAGCGACGCCTCGTACGCGTCTATGGAGACGGTGGGATCCGCTGAGGGGAGCGACTCTCCTCTCCCCAGCGGATTCGAACGGAAAAGAAAGGTGGATTTGTCCGAGGCGAGCTCGTGCTCCGAGGCTGAGGGTGACATGCCCCCGCCCAAAGCACGAGCCGTCCGCGGAAATTCGAAACGAGGACGAGGGCGCCCACCGACGACGGGCGAGTATGTTGGCCTGGCAAAAGCCAAGGCCGACCTTCTCCGCGTGGAGCAGGAGCAGCTCCGGCTCCAAGCGGAGAAGGAGCTGGTGGAGTTCGCCGCGGCCAGCCGTACTCGCCTGGCGCGATGGCACCTATAACACCCGGACGTGGACTAGGAGCAGTCTCCGCAGAAGAGGAGAGCCTGGAGGAGGTAGGGCTTCGCGACGTCGAAAATATCATGTACGTCGCGAAGAAGTCAGGCAACTTGAAGGGCACCTATCAGCGTGCCCTCAACGAAGCCGCCGAATCCCTCCGGGAAATACTAAGGAAGACGAAAGAGAAGGACAGCAACTGACGAGACAGCCCGCCTGGAGGCGGAAAATAACCGCCTCAAGGCGGTGCTGACTCGTCAGAAGGAGGAGACCATCCTGCTCCGCAAAGAGATTGCGGAGCTGCAGACAGCGGTGAGGGAGCTGCGCTCCCACCAACAACCGATAGTTCCTGCGCCAGTGACGCAGCGAGTGGAAAGGGGAGAATTCCCCACTCCACTCCCACCCAAACGAGGACAGGGCAGCTCCCGATCGGAGGCGGAAACGCTCTCCGAAGTGAAGGAGTTGTTCGCAGAGATGCTGCGCTCGCAAACGGCGCAGATCATGGGGATGGTGGATGCTCGCATCGAAGGGCGGCTCCTACCGGAGGAGCGTTTGCGGCCACCTTTGGCCGCGGACAGTCGAGCCGCCCCGCCAGCCCCCCCCATTGACGCAGCCCCCATTGACGCTGCCGCCGATTTGCGAGCGCAGCAGCCCGCCAAGAAGGCCGGCAATAGTAAGAAGACCAAGGGGGGGAAGACAACGGCCAAGCCAGCATCTTTTGCTGCTGCCGCCGCCGCCACCCCTATCACCAGAAGTGACATCCCGTCTGCACCCACCCGCAGATGAGTGGGTGCAGGTGGGGAAAAATGGCCGGCCAGTGTGAAGCCGGCCAACAAGGAGAAGAAGAAACCGCAGAAGAAGAAGAAGAGAGGCCTCCAATAGGAAGAAGGCCCCCAAACTCCGGCCACCGACGACAGCCGCAGTGTCGGTAACGCTGCAGCCGGCGGCGCAGGAGAGGGGCCTCACCTATTGGAGGTCCTTCAGAAGATTAGGGCTGACGTCAAACTTAACGACGTCGGCCTTACCAACATCCAGTGGCGGAGAGCGGTGACCGGGGCCTACATATTTGAGGTCCCCGGCGCCGACAATGTGAAAGCGGACGCCTTGGCCGAAAAAACTTAAGGCGGCCGTCCCCGAAGGGGTTAAAGTGGCCCGGCCCATGAGGCGCGCAGAGTTGCGCGTCTCTGGGCTGGATGAGTCGGTGACGGCGGAGGAAATAATCTCCGCCGTCGCTACGGCGACAGGGTGTCCACCGGAGCACGTAAGAACGGCCGGCGTACGTCCCGGCCTGCGGGGCCTCTACGCCGCCGTCGTGTCGTGTCCGGTGGACGCGGCGAAGAAGATGGCGGATGGCCGCCGATTGTTGGTTGGTTGGGTGTCGGCGCAGGTGCGAGTCCTGCCGCCCAGACCCAGGAGGTGCTTCAGGTGCCTCCGCGAGGGGCACCTGGGAGCCAAATGCACCTCCCAGGACGACTGTAGCGACTCCTGCTACAAGTGCAGTCGTCAGGGTCACAAGGCGGGCGAATGCACCAGCGATGTAGAGTTCTGCATACTCTGCAACGGTGCATTCAAGCCCGCCTTACACAGGTTGGGCGGCAGGACTTGCCCAAGTGTCAAGCCCGACCCGCCACCCCCTAAAGGGGGCAAGAAGAAGAAGAAGACCCCTGCGTCGTCGGCCGCCACAGCGTCGGCGACCCAGGAGATGGAAGTCGAGGAGGAGCGCACATCTTGCTCCTCCTCAGCCGCAAGTAAGCCGCAACGCAGCGGCTCATCCCTGGGGGCCCAGCAACCCAGGCCGCGAGCAAAGCGGGGCCCGGGGGCGGTGGGTGCGGGTACACCCATCGTCCCAGCAGTTAAATCTGCACGGGCTGGGAGGTCGAGGCGCACCGAGTGTCCCGGTTGCGCCTCCCATGGTCGACGTCGAGAGGGGGGTCGTATCACTCCTTGACCCCCCCCTCTGACCAACTAGACGGCGGCTCTTAGGAGCCAAGCGCGTGGCGGGGGAGCGGAGCTAATGCTAACCGCTGTATCCCGAGCCCCCGCCACTACATGCGCTGTTGAGGACACCAAGGGGTTTTAGTCGGTAGGAGTCCGACACTGTTCCGCTCTCCTACCCGGGAGAGCGGTTCGTCCATGAGGATTTCCCCTTGTAAAAAAAAAAAAAAAAAAAAAAAAAAAAAAAAAAAAAAAAAAAAAAAAAAAAAAAAAAAAAAAAAAAAAGGTTGGGGTGTGATGGGGTGCGGGGCCAGATCACCTCCACGTGGTGCACCCTGGGCAACGTCGGTCCAGTTGACCGGCGGCTGAGTATCTGGCGGTCTGGAGAGACCTAAAACACTCCTGGGCGCGGTGTGTGTGAGCGGCGCGCCCAGTACCGGGCCAGGGCGGATGAGGACCCAAGTCTGGGTCCCAACGGCTTGGTTCCGGAAAGCGGCTGGCGGGGCTGGCCGATTAGTGTCGGCTCCGGCAGGCGTACCGCGAACTGGACGAGTAGCTTACAGCGAAGATGAACAGCACAACATTTAAACGAAACTACCCCAGGAGGGTACCGGCTCCTTAGGAGTCGGAGAATCCCTCCCTGGGCCATCCGGCTCAGGCTGCCCCTCGTTTTCTGGGGGGGGCAAAATCTTGTGCGAACCCCAAAACTACGACGACCATGGCTAAGACAATGACGACCGATTCTGCTAAAACTGACGACCTCTGCATCCACACGGACACCTGATCATGCCAAAGTGTTGACCCGTGCTGCTGCCAAAAAGGATAAGTCGCCTGTGGTGCTCCTAAGGAGGCTGCAGGCGCTTGAAGAAATGAGAGCTCTCGACGCCATCTCTGCCGAGTTCTCTGATAGCGACGCCTCTTATGCGTCCATGGAGACAGTAGACTCCGCTGAGCGGATGGATACCCTGTCTCCCACCGGATATGACAGAAGAAAAAGAAAGGTAGACTTATCTGAGGTGAGCTCATGCTCAGAGGCGGAGGACGATATTCCTCCTACCAAGACACGAGCTGTCCCCGGACAACCCAAACGAGGACGAGGGCGCCCGCCGACGACAGGGGAGTACGTCGGACTCGCGAAAGCGAAGGAAGCTCTCATTCGTGCGGAGCAGGAACAACTCCGGCTCCAAGCGGAGAGAGAGCTTGCCGAGTATGTCGCGGTCAGTCGTCAGTCGTACTCGTCTGGCGTCAGCCACGCCAAGACCAACCGGAGGTGACACAGTAGAAGGAGAGGAGAATCTGGAGGAGAGAGGGCTTCGTGAGGTGGAGAATATACTTCACCTCACCAAAGAAGTCTGGAAACATAAAGGGCACCTTCCAGCGTGCCCTTAAGGAGTCCGCCCTCTCCCTCCAGACAATTATAGAGAAATTCCGGACGAGGACATCCTCTGACGAGACAGCCCGCCTGGAGGCGGAGAACAACCGCCTCAAGGCGGTGCTGACTCGTCAGAAGGAAGAGATGGTTATGCTACGCAAGGAGATGGCGGAGTTGAGGACGGCCGTCCTCGGTTCGCGACAGCAACAGCCGCCAACACCTGCGGCAGTGACAGGGGACGCCACGAGGGAGAACTTCCCACCGCTCCCCTCCCAACGAAGAAACACGACCCCTGGGTCGGATCCACTTGCCGACCTTCGGGAAGTCTTTGGAGAGATGCTGCGCTCGCAAAACGGCGCAGATAATGCGTATGGTCGATGCGCGCATTGACGGGCGGCTCCCACCGGAGGAGCGTTTGCGGCCACCACTGGCCGCGGACAGCCGAGCCGCCCAGTCGACGTCCATCGACGCTGCAGCCGTTGTGCGAGCGCAGCAGCCCACCAAAAAGGGCAAGACGAAAGGGAAGACGGCACCCAAGGCGACTACTTATGCCGCCGCTGCTGCCGTTCCCGCTCCCCCTACCGGAGATAACACGCCAACTGCGCCCACAGAAGAGTGGGTGCAGGTCGGCAAAAATGGCCGGCCGGTCAAGCCGGCCAAAGAGAAGACAAAGCCGAAGGAGAAGAAGAAGAAGGGCAAGACCTCCAAGAGGAAGAAGGCCCCCAAACTCCGGCCCCCGACGACAGCTGCGGTGTCAATCACGCTGCAGCCGGGGGCGCAGGAGAGGGGCCTCACCTACATGGAGGTCTTAAAGAAGATACGGGCCGACGTACCGCTTAAGGACGTCGGCCCTAACTGATATACAGTTCAGAAGAGCGGCGACCGGGGCCTATATCTTTGAGATCCCCGGCGCCGACCATGAGAAAGCGGACGCCCTTGCTGCGAAGTTGAAGGCGACCGTCGCACCAGAGGACATAAAGGTTGCCCGGCCCATGAGGCGCGCCGAACTGCGCGTCTCTGGGCTGGATGAGTCCATCACGGCGGAGGAAATCATCTCCGCCGTCGCAACGACGACAGGCTGCTCACCGGAGCACGTACGAACGGCCGGCGTACGCCCCGGTCTGCGAGGCCTATACGCGGCCGTGGTGTCGTGCCCGGTAGATGCGGCAAAAAAGTTGGTCGACGGTCGCCGTCTATTGGTTGGCTGGGTTTCGGCGCAGGTGCGAGTCCTGCCGCCCCGACCCAGGAGGTGCTTCCGGTGCCTCAAAGAAGGACACCTGGGGGTGAAGTGCACCTCCCAGGACGACTGCAGTGACTCATGTTACAAATGCAGTCGTCCGGGTCATAAGGCGGGCGAATGCACCAGCGAGGTTGAATTTTGCATCCTCTGCAATGGTGCATTCAAGCCCGCCTTGCACAGGTTGGGCGGCAGGACTTGCCCAAGCGTCAAGCCCGATCCGCCACCCCCGAAGGGGGCAAAGAAGAAAACCCCTGCGTCATCGGCCGCCAAAGCGCCGGCAGCGCAAGGGATGGAAGTGGAGGAGGAGCGCCCAACTTGCTCCTCCTCAGCCGTCGGAAAGCCGCGTGGCGGCGAATCCCTGGGTGCGACCCAGGCCGCTGGCAAAGCGGGGCCCGGGGGCGGTGGGTGCGGGTACACCCATCGTCCCAGCAGTTAAATCTGCACGGGCTGGGAGGTAGAGGCGCACCGAGTGTCCCGGTTGCGCCTCCCAAGGTCGACGTCAAGAGGGGGGTCTCACCACTCCTTTGACCCCCCTCAGACCATCAGGACGGCGGCTCTAACGAGCCCAACGCATGGCGAGGGAGCGGAGCCAATGCTAACGCTGTATCCCGAGCCCTCGCCATAATGCGTGTTGCGGACACCATGGGGTTTTAGTCAGTAGGAGTCTGACACTGTTTCCGCTCCCCTACCCGGGGGGGCGGTTCGTCCATGAAGGATTTCCCCATGTAAAAAAAAAAAAAAAAAAAAAAAAAAAAAAAAAAAAAAGGTTGGGGTGTGATCCGTCGGCGCCTGCGGCCTCTTCATGGGCGGAGGCGGACGATCAATTCCCGCCCCTCCCTAAGTCTAGACCCACAACAACAACGACGACATCACGGTCAGACACTGTCACCGTCGACCAATTACAGGAGATGCTGCGCTCGCAAACGGCGCAGATTATGGGGATGGTGGATGCTCGCTTTGCGGGCGTCGCCGGGCGGCTTCTACCAGAGGAGCGCCTGCGGCCGCCTCTGGCCGCAGATCGCACAGCCGCCCCACCAGACCCCACTAACTCCTGCTGCCGCTTTGCGAGCGCAGCAGCCTGCCAAGAAAGCGGGCAACAAGAAGAAGGAGAAAGGCGGTGACAAAGCCGGCAACGTTTGCTGCCAGCCGTCGCTACCCCCTCCACCACCACCGGAAGTGACATGCCGCCTGCACCCGAAGGCGAATGGGTGCAGGTCGGAAAAATGGCCGGCCTGTGAAGCCGGCCAAAGAGAAGAAAAGGGCCCAGCCTGCCAACAAAAAGCAGAAGAAGGCCTCCAAGAAAAAGAGGGCCGCCAAACTACGCCCCCCGGCTACAACGGCAGTGTCGCTAACGCTGCCGCCGGGGGCGCAGGAAGGTGGCCTCACTTACTTGGAGGTCATGAGGAAGGTGCGTGCCGACGTTCCGATTAAGGACGTCGGCATCGAAGAAATCAAGTGGCGCAGAGCGGTGACCGGGGCATACATCTTTCGAGCTCCCCGGCACCGACTCTGCAAACAGAGAAAAGGCGGATGCCTTGGCCGCCAAATTAAAGGCGGCCCTACCGGCCGAAGTCAAAATCGCCCGACCCATGCGACGTGCTGATTTGCGGGTGTCGGGCTAGATGAGTCCGTGACGGCGGAGGAACTAGTCTCCGCCGTCGCCCAGTCGACCGGCTGTCCTCCGGATGATGTGAGGACGGCTGGTGTACGCCCCGGTCTTCGTGGGTTGTACCAGGCCGTCATCACATGTCCGGTGGACGCGGCCAAGAAATTGGCCGATGGCCGAAACTGCTGGTAGGATGGGTCAGTGCGCGGGTGCAAGTCCTGCCGCCAAGGCCCAGGAGGTGCTACAGGTGCCTCCAACAGGGGCACCTGGGGGTCAACTGCACCTCCAAGGTCGACGTCAGCACCTGGTGCTTCAGGTGCAGTCGGCAGGGCCACAAGGCGGGCGAGTGCACCAGCGAGGTCGCGTACTGCGGCCTCTGTGCTGGTGCGCTCAAGCCCGCCTTGCACAAGTTGGGCGGCAAGACTTGCCCTTGCGTCGAGTCCAGCCCGCCAGCCCAGAAAAAAGGGCAAAAAGAGAGGAGTCAAAGCCTCCTGCCTCCTCGCGTCCCAAGCGCCGCAGGAAGGTGGAAATGGAGGAGCTCCCATCTCGCTCCTCCGTCGCCGGACCGAGCAGCGGCCATCCCGAGGGGAACACACCCTCCGCTGCTGCATATCGGAGCCTGGGGACGCCGGGTGCGGGCACACCCGCCGTCCCAGCAGCAAAATAGCTGCACAGGCAGAGAGGTTGAGGCGCACCGATGTGTCCCGGTGCGCCTCCCAACGGTCGACGTCAGAGGGGGGTCTTATCACTCCTTGACCCCCCTCAGACCGTAGTGGCGACGGCTCATTGAGCCCACGCACGCCGGGGGGAGCGGTAGTAATCCCATTAGGGCAATCCCCGCACCCCCGGCATCACAAGTGCGCTAGCGAGGACACCAAGGGGTTTTAGCCGGTAGGAGTCCGGCACTGTTCCACTCTCCTGCCCGGGAGAGTGGTTCGTCCATGAGGATTTCCCCAAGTAAAAAAAAAAAAAAAAAAAAAAAAAAAAAAAAAAAAAAAAAAAAAAAAAAAAAAAAAAAAAAAAAAAAAAAAAAAAAAAAAAAAAAAAAAAAAAAAAAAAAAAAAAAAAAAAAAAAAAAAAAAAAAAGGTTAGGTTAGGTTAGGTTAGGTTAGGTTAGGTTGGGGTGGGGTGCGATGCGAGGGGTGCGATGTCAGACAACCTCCTCGTGGTGCACCCTGGGCAACGGCAGCCATTCCTCCTGGCTGCCGGCTGATAGTCTGACAGGGCGGACTTCGTCCAACGCCTCCCGTTCCCTGACTGGTCGGGACACGGTGGATGGAGCGAGGCGGGCCCGTTGTGCACTTGCACTGCCATGGGCTGGTCTGCGAGTTATCTTGCAGGCCACCGTCTGTCGTAATCCCCTTTGGAGTGTCGTGGTCATGTCTCGCGGCTCTGAAGGGGACCGAGGGTCTTGGCTTAACCGCCCGGACCGCGAGGAAGAAAACCTCTATAAAAAATTACCCTCATCTCAAGCTGCGGCGCACGGCGAGGAGATGCACGGCCTCCTCCCAGAGGCCGTGTGGCTGGCGGGTTGCCAGTCGCGAGTGCGTACCGCGCCAGTGGATATGTCGGTCCACGGGGCGGCTACCCTAGACTTCTGCAGATACAGGGGGCACTGTCTGTAGTGACCGGTTATTTCCCCCATACTCGTGGGATTCATATATGGATAATAAAACTTCAAACCAAAATGACGTTTCGGAGGAGTGTGAATTGATTTCTTCTGGTTCCGGTATGCATGCGCAGACTGGAACCAACGACTCGGCTAGCTTAAGGAAAATGATGTCGCCTATCGTATCGGTTGTGCGTTTGGAGAGTTTACCGTCGCTGTCTGGCAGGTCAGGGCATGACAGTGACAGTAGTGTGGGGTCCTTCCGCACTGTGAACTCTGGTGAAGGAAGGAGCTCTCCTCTAAGGAGTAGATTCTTTAGAGAGACTAGGGATGATGGTGGAGACTCCGGCTCAGAGGAGAGTCGGATGTCTCGATGGAGTTAGCGCAAAAAGCGCGCAAGCGTGGCAGAGGTCGACCCCCTACTACAGGGGAGTACGTTGGATTAGCGGAGGCCAAAATCGCGCTAAACAAGGAAAAGGAAAAGCAGCTGCGTCTCGAGGCTGAGGAGGAGGTGGCCAATTTGGCTGCTCGTAGGCAACGAGACCGGGAGGCAAAACGGTGGAAGAAAGAGGCCAGCACGAAAGAACAGCTGGCCTCGGACATCATCAAAGAGGTTGACAACGACATCGAGGTCCTTCGTAGGATTGCCCAAAAATCGGGCAACCTCAAAGGAACGTATGTCAAGGCGCTTAAAGAGGCGGTTGAAAACATCTCTGCAAATGTGCATCATTATTGCACTAGAGACACCACCGATGATATGGCAAAGCTCCAGGCAGCGTATTCCAGCCTGGAGGCCACAAATGAGCGGCAACAGGCGGAGCTAACGCTTCTTCGCCAGGAAATTGCCGAACTAAAGGCTCATTTAACGGTCACTGGTGGTGTCTCGAATACCGAAGGAGCGGGTGCCTCTGGCACGGAAAAGATCCCAGAGTCTCGCAAAAAGAGGAAACTACGGGAAGACTCTCCTCCTCAAGTGGTAAGGGATACGGAGAGGCCCCAGCCGGCGGCAACAGAAAACGTGTTGCCCTCAAAGGATGAGGAGTTGGTGCGAGCCATATCCCTGACGGTGGGGCACATGTTGGATGCTCGCTTTGCGGCAATTGAGGACCGCCTCTTGCCGGCACCATCACCTATACGTCCCCCACTGGCTGCAGATAGGAGGAATACACCTAAAGCGGTCCAATCGTATGCAGCAGCGGTGCAAGAGGCTCCACCATCCATGAGTCCTTCGTCGCAGCAGCCTGCTGTAAATAAAAAAGGGAAGAAGAAGGCAGCCAGCCAGGCAGCCAGTACCTCGGCGCCTCCGGCTCCGGCTCCTAAGCCAGCTGCCAACGATTGGGTGGAGGTAGGGAGGAATGGCCGTCCTCTGAAGAAGCAGAAGACCGCGGCAAAGTCTAAGGCCTCAAAGGCCAAGGCCAAGAAAAAGAGTCCACCCAAACTTCGGACTCCTAAAACGGCGGCAGTCACAGTTACGTTGCGGCCGGATGCTGAGGAGAAAGGACTTTCCTACTTAAACGTCCTCAGGAAAATAAAAGAGGAGGTAAAGGTGACGGACGTGGGGATCCAGAGCATCCGGTGGAAAAAGGCAGCGTCTGGAGGTTATCTTCTGGAAATACCCGGATCCGATGGCGCCAGTAAGGCTGATGCTTTAGCAGCCAAAATAAAGGAGGCTGTCCCGGCTGATGCCGTTAAAGTATCCAGGCCCATGAAATGTGCAGACGTGCGCATCACGGGCCTGGACGAATCAGTCACGCCAGAAGAGATCATCGCTGCGGTGGCCCAAGTAGCGGAATGCCCGCCGGACCAAGTGAGGACCAATGGAGTCCGTCCAGGACCGCGAGGTCTATGGTCTTCCGTGGTTACCTGTCCGGTGGGTGCCGCGAAAAAAACTGGAGGATGGTCGTCGCCTTTTAATCGGGTGGGTGTCGGCGCAGATAAAGGTTCTGCCGCCTCGGCCCCAAAGGTGCTTCAGGTGCCTGCAAAACGGGCACCTCGGAGTTAAATGCACCTGTACGGTTGACTGCAGTAACCTGTGCTTCAGATGCAGTCAACCGGGGCACAAAGCCAGCGGATGCACAGCTGAACCGCATTGTGCTGTGTGTGCGGCTGCGGGAAAGCCCGCCGGCCATCAAGCAGGGAGCAGGACCTGTGGGAAGCCTGCGCCGACACCCAAAGAGGGTGCCAAGGAGAAAAGGAAGAGGAGAGGTAAAAACCTCTCCCAACCCTTGGTAGCGCCGGACGCAACTAGTGCGCCGGTGACACCCGCGGAGGTCTTAATGGAGTGCCAACAATAATGGCACTCCGGTTCCTACAAGGGAATCTCAACCACTGTGCCAGGGCTCAGGATCTCATGCTCCAGAGTATGGCACAGTGGTTGATTCACGTCGCCGTTGTGGCCGAGCCCTATTACGTCCAGCCCAGGGAAGACTGGGTGGGGGATGTCGAGGGCTCGGTCGCCTTAAAATTGTCAGGTGCTGCCGGCTGTCCGCCATGTACGAACATCGAAAGGGGGCAGGGCTACGCGGCAGCTCAAATTGGAGAAGTGGTGGTTGTCGGGGTATATGTGCCCCCAAGCAAGTCGATGACGGAGTTTGAGGCTCTCCTTGGGGAGTTGGAAACTGTCATCCGCCGAAGACATCCTTACCCAGTCTTACTGCTCGGGGACCTCAACGCGAAATCAACCGCTTGGGGTTCCCCGGCAACAGACGCCAGGGGCGAGGCGCTGAAGGAGTGGGTCGTAACAACTGGACTCGAGATCCTCAACAGGGGTTCGACAGACACGTGCGTGCGGCAGCAGGGGGGATCAATAATCGATGTCACCTTTGCCAGTCCAGCTGTCGCACGTCGTGTCCAAAGACTGGCGTGTCCTTGAGGAGGTGGAGACGCTATCTGATCACAGATACATCAGATTCAGCGTCTCCACCCAAACTTCGGGACCGTCGGTCCTGAGAGCCCCTGCAGAGGTGGGCCCTCGATGGGCATTAAAGCGCCTCGACCGTGAGGCGCTGCTGGAGGCGGCCACGATCCACACTTGGTTGGAGGGGGAGGCTTCGGTGGGGCCGGTTGACATCGAGGAGGAGGCGGTGTTACTCCGTGAGGCTGTGGCACGGATCTGTGACGCGGCAATGCCTCGTATCCGGGGGCCGTTACCGGCCAGGCGTCAGGTGTACTGGTGGTCGCCTGAACTTGAACAACTGCGTGCAGATTGCAGTACAGCGCAACGCCAGTACACCCGACAGCGACGCCGTCGGAGGGGCCGCCCACGGCCCGTGTCAGCCCGAGAGGCGGAACTCTACGAGGGGTACAGAGCAGCCAGAAGCGCCTTTCAAAAGGCCATTGAAAAGGCCAAGATCTTGGCCAGGGAGGAGTTATTGGGGACTCTGGATAGGGATCCATGGGGGCGCCCTTATCATATGGTCAGAGGGAAGTTACGCCCTTGGGCCCCCCCTCTTACCATGAGTCTCCAGCCGGAACTCCTCCAAGAGGTGATGGCTGCTCTGTTCCCCTCTGGAGCGGAGCATGTGCCCCCGCAGATGGCCCCACAGCCGTCGAATGGGAGTCAACAGAATGAGGATTCTGTGCCTGAGGTGACCCGGGAAGAGTTGGAAACTGCAGTATCCAAGCTGCGAGCAAAGAATACTGCCCCAGGACCCGACGGCATCCCTGGCCGGGTATGGGTCCTGGTTCAGGAGGTTCTTGAGTCCCGATTGTTGCGGCTCTTCACAGCCTGCCTTCAGCAGGGCCGGTTTCCATCAATTTGGAAATCCGGCAAACTAGTCCTGCTGAAGAAGGAGGGGCGCCCCACGGACTCACCCTCCGCGTACCGGCCCATAGTGTTGCTGGACGAGGCTGCGAAGCTCTGCGAGCGAGTCATCGCAGGCCGCCTCGTCCAGCATCTGTCTCAGATCGGGCCGGATCTGTCGAAGAACCAATTTGGTTTCCGTAGGGGGCGCTCCACAATAGATGCCATCTTGCATGTGAAGAGCCTGGTGGAGGAAGAGGTAACCCGGGGCGGGGTTGTTTTGGCTATCTCGCTGGATATAGCAAATGCCTTCAACACCCTGCCCTGGTCCACCATAAAAGAGGCACTCAGATTCCACAGAGTGCCTCCGTACCTCCGCCATATAGTCGGGGCTTACCTCGATGGAAGGGAGATACTCTTCCCGGGTCCAGAAGGATTATGTCGGCGGGAAGTCGTTTCCGGTGTTCCACAAGGGTCGGTGTTGGGTCCACTCTTGTGGAACATCGGTTATGATTGGGTGTTGCGCGGTGCGCTTCTCCGGGGTGGCAGTTTGGTGTGTTTACGCTGACGATACACTGATACTGGCCCGGGGAAAGACGCACCGCCAAGCCATGGTGTTGGCGACTGCCTGTGTCGCCCAAGTGGTCGGGCGAATTCGTCGTCTGGGACTGAAGGTGGCGCTAAACAAGTCCGAAGCCTTGTCATTTCACGGGCCTCGAAATGCGCCGCCTCCAGGTTCCCGAATTATAGTCGGAGGAGTGTCCATCGCTGTCGAGGGGTCAATGAAGTACCTTGGCCTAATCCTCGACAGTCGATGGACATTCAAGGAGCACTTCAGCCATTTGTCTCCTCGGTTAATGGGTGCAGCGGGTGCGCTCGCCCGTCTACTACCAAATTTGGGAGGACCAAACACGGCCTGTAGAAGGCTATATGAGGGCATCGTGCGGTCGATGGCCCTGTACGGAGCCCCCGTATGGGCGTGTGGCCTGACGGCATTCAACGTCGCCCAATTGCGCAAATCGCAAAGGGTGATGGCCGTCAGAGCCATACGAGGGTACCGCACGATGTCCTTCGAGGCGGCAACACTGCTGGCTGGATTTCCGCCCTGGGATCTGGTGGCTGGGGCCCACGCGGCTGTATATCAACAGCGGAAGGAGGCGCTAGAACGCGGAAATTGCCTTGTGCTGCGTGAGCTGCAAGTCATGAGGGCGGACTTCCATCAGGTCATGGTAGTAGGGGAGTGGGCTCGCAGGCTCGAGGAGCCAGGCTCCGGAGTGGCTACGATTGGGGCCATTCGACCAGTCTTGGCCGAGTGGCTTGGGAGAAGGCACGGTAGCCTCACGTTCCGGCTGACGCAGGTTCTCTCGGGGCATGGCTGCTTTGGGAGATACCTGCGTCAGATAGGCCGGGAACTAACGGACGAATGCCACCACTGTGGTGCTTTACAGGACTCTGCCCAACACACAATGGTGGAGTGCCCAGCATGGGAGGAGCCACGACGGGAACTCGTGAGGGCCATTGGCCCCGATCTGTCACTCCCGTCAATAGTGGCAAAAATATTGGAGAGTGAGACGAAGTGGATCTCCGTCGCCTCTTTCTGCGAGACAGTCATGCTCGCGAAAGAGGCGGCGGAGAGAGAAAGGGAGCAGCTCTCACAGCTCCCCTCGCGAGCGAGAAGGGTCGGGCGTCGGCGAAGACGCTATATTGCCGATGACCTTCGTCCGCCATAAATGGAGTCTGCGGGCGACCTATGCACCGCAGGTTAGTCGCCCACAGCGGTTATGCAGCTGCGCAGACGGAGGGGAGGCGTATCGTGCCGTGCGCCTCTCTAAAAAGAAGAAAGGGGGGGTCTGAATGAGACCCCTCGAACAGTTGAAGGGGTCCCTCCTCAATTGAGGGGCCGACACCGGCCGGGTCGAGCGGTAGTAGTACAATTGCAATTCCCGCTCCCCGGCCA
Organism: Samia ricini; assembly: GCA_014132275.2. Taxonomy (NCBI): domain Eukaryota; kingdom Metazoa; phylum Arthropoda; class Insecta; order Lepidoptera; family Saturniidae; genus Samia; species Samia ricini. Next base: position 29,687,531 of record AP028165.1, on the reverse strand, counting down.
AAAAGGTGTGAGAAGGCACCAAGGGGTTTTAGTGGGTATTCCCGGCCGCCCATCTTGGCCGGGCGAGTCCCACATACCCCCTCTCCGTTATAGTACGTTGAGAGGGGGATGCCTAAAAGCGGGTGTGATGTCAGAGCGCCTCCACGTGGCACACTCCGGGCAACGTCGGTCCCTCTGACCGGCGGCTAAGACTCTGACTGGGCGATTCGGGCGAAAGCCCACAAATGACGAACTCGGCTTTTCTTTACGGACTTGTCTGATTTATCCTTTTGGCGACTTGGCATTCTCTCGGTTCTTGATTGACTGCTCTTCTGACGACTTGGCTTTCCTTCTGGTTACGATCGATTGCCTTCCCGACGACCTGGCTTTTCTTACGGCTCTCTCGAACGACGACTTGGCATGCTTTGGACTCCGATGTCAACAAACATGGAAGCACGATTAAAGACGACACTACCCCAGGAGGGTACCGGCGCCTCCGGCGTCGGAGAATCCCTCCCCGGGCCCTCGGGCTCGGGCTGCCCCACCGTTTCTGGGGGGGGCAAAATTTTGCTTCGATCCCAAAAACCGACGACCCTGGCGCGAATTAGGACTTTCGATTCTGCTCGCGATCTAACAACTGACGATTCTGGAAAAACGACCATGGCGAAACTACGGACTATTGAGAAGAAAATCATGGAAGCAAGACAGTCAAGCAAACTACCCCAGGAGGGTACCGGCGTCTCTGACGCCGGAGAATCCCTTCCCGGGCCCTCGGGTCCGGGCTGCCCCACCGTTTCTGGGGGGGGCAACTTCTTGCCTAGAGTGATGATAGATAGGTGCCCATCACTGGACCGCTTGTCGGTTTTCAGTGATGCGAGTGACATATCAACGATGACGGTGGATTACATAACTGGTGATCCCCTCTACCCCAGGGCTGACCGAAAGAGGAAGAATGACGACGGATTTGTTGAGCACGAGGAGATCCGTTTCGACGAGGGTCTCTCCGATCGAGAAATATCTCTCGACTCGTGCTCAGAAGGCGAGACAAGGAAGCGGTGTCAGGCCGCTAGAGCGAAGCGCGGCAGAGGCCGCCCGCCTACCACAGGCGAATATGTCGGCCGCGCAGCCGCGAAGGCCGAAATGGTATATTCGCCTGATGGAGAAGGAGCTCGAGCTTCAAGCCGAGAAAGAGCTCTCAGAAGAGATTAGGGAGGCGAGCACGTCGCGTGCGGCCAGTAAGTCTGGTCCCGACGCCCCGCCTCAGGACATAAACGAAAGGGCGAGAGGCGACATTGAGATGATTCTCAAGGTCGCCAAGAGGTCCGGCAACCTAAAGGGCACCTTCCAGCGTGCCCTGAAGGACGCCGCGGCCTCTCTACAGGAGGCATTCGAGGAGATGCGTAACCGCACAACATCCGATGAGACAGCCCGCCTGGAAGCGGACAATAACCGCCTAAGGGCGGAGCTGTCTCAACAAAAGGCAGAAATGGAAGCGTTGAGGAGGGAGCTGGCCGACGTTAAGGCGGCGGTTCAGGGGCTACTTCCCCGAGAACTCTCCTCTCCCGTGACGCGCCAAAGAGAGGCAGTGAAAGAAGACTTCCCGCCACTCCCAAGAACGACGACAAAGTCTAAACAGACTAGACTAGCCCGGACGGAGATGCTCTCCGAAGTTGAGGAGCTGCTAGGAGAGATGCTGCGCGCCCAGACAGCGCAAATTATGACGATGGTGGAGGCCCGTTTTGAGGGGCGGCTTTTGCCGGAGACGCGTCTGCGTCCTCCATTGGCCGCGGATAGCCGATCCGCGACAGCCGTCCCTCCACCGGCCCCCGCCCCTACTGCTGCCGCTTCAGGTGTGCAGCCGCCTGCCAAAAAGGCGGGCAGGAAGAATAAGGCCAAGGCCAGTGGCGCAGCGACGACGTTTGCTGCCGCCGTCGCCACGCCTTCCACGGCGCAGACTGTGCCGCCTGCTCCCACCAACGAGTGGGTGCAGGTAGGCAAGAACGGGCGGCCAATCAAGCCGCCCAAGGAGAAAAAGAAGAAGGAGAAGAAAAAAGAAGACGAAGACTCCCAGAAAGAAGAAGGCCCCTAGACTCCGGCCTCCGACCACGACTGCAGTGTCACTTACGCTGCAGCCGGAGGCGCAGGAACAGGGCCTCTCTTATCTGGAGGTCCTTAAGACAGTCCGTACCGGCGTCAAACTTGCTGACGTCGGTATTCAGGACATAAAATGGAGGCGAGGGGTGACCGGGTCCTACATATTTGAGATACCCGGCGCCAACAATGATGACAAAGCGGACATGTTAGCCGCCAGAATTAAGGAGGTAATACCCGATGGGGTAAAGGTGGCCCGGCCCATAAGGCGCGCCGATCTGCGCGTCTTTGGGCTGGACGAGTCAATCTCGGCGGAGGAGTTGGTCTCCGCCGTCGCACTTGCGACAGGCTGTCCGCCGGAGCACGTGCGTACTGCCGGCATTCGCCCCGGATTACGGGGTCTGTGCACGGCAGTCGTATCGTGCCCGGTGGACGCCGCAAAGAAGTTGGCGGATGGCCGCCGTTTGCTAGTGGGATGGGTTTCGGCGCAGGTACGTGTCCTGCCGCCCAGGCCCAGGAGGTGCTTCCGGTGCCTCCAGGAAGGTCACCTGGGGGTGAAATGCACCTCCGGGGTCGACTGCAGCACCTGGTGCTACCGGTGCAGTCGACCGGGTCACAAGGCGGCTGAGTGCACCAATGACACGGAGTTCTGCCTCCTGTGTAATGGTGCATTCAAGCCCGCCTTGCACCGACTGGGCGGCAGGGCTTGCCCTAGCGTAAAGCCCGATCCGCCACCCCCAAAGGGGGCTAGGAAGACCCCACAACCTCCCGCACGACCGGCGGTCGCGCCACCTGCGCAGGAGGTTGAGATGGAGGAGGTGCCGCCAACACCTGTGCCCTCTTCCACGGACTCTAGGCCCGTCAGCCGTTCTTCTACGAGGGACGGCCATCCCTCGGCTGACGCGCGGCGAAGCCTGAGCTTGAGGCGGCGACCATCTGCCGCCCATGCTCCGCAGGCTTAGGAGTTGAGGTGCAATGTTGTGTCCCATTGCACCTCCTCGGGACGACGTCGAAAGACGCAAAGGCGAGGCCTGTTAAGGCTTGGCGCATGCTGGGGGGAGCGGTCGCAATGCAAACCGCATATCCCGAGCCCCCCGGCACTCTTGCGCGTTGCGGACACCTTGGAGTTTTAGTGGGTATTCTACGGCCGCCTTCTAGGCCGTAGCGAGTCCCACATACCCCCTCCCTGGCAAGGAGGGGGATGCCTAAATGCATTTCTCCAAGTAAAAAAAAAAAAAAAAAAAAAAAAAAAAAAAAAAAAAAGGTTAGGTTAGGTTGGGGTGCGGGGCCAGATCACCTCCACGTGGTGCACCCTGGGCAACGTCGGTCCAGTTGACCGGCGGCTGAGTATCTGGCGGACTGGAGAGTCCTAAAACACTCCTGGGCGCGGTGTGTGAGCGGCGCGTCCAGTACCGGGCCAGGGCGGATGAGGACCCAAGTCTGGGTCCCAACGGCTTGGTTCCGGAAAGCGGCTGGCGGGGGGGTCGGCCGATTTAGTGTCGGCCCCGGCAGGCGTACCGCGAACTTGACGGTAAAGATAGCAAAGATGGAT
>AP028165.1:29592235-29651215 GCA_014132275.2 Samia ricini | reverse complement strand
CGTATGAAGTCCGACACTGTTCCGCTCATCCTGCCCGGGAGAGCGGTTCTTCCCATGAGGATTTCCCCAAGTAAAAAAAAAAAAAAAAAAAAAGGTTGGGGGTGCGATGGGGTGTGATGTCAGAGCGCCTCCACGTGGCACACTCCGGGCAACGTCGGTCCCCCACTAGACCGGCGGCTAAGGACTGTGACCGGGCGAACCGGGCGAAAGCCCCAATTGAGCGACTCGGCTTCTGTTTTTCGGTTTTCGAACTGATTGCCTCTTTGCTCGAGCTCCCCTGCATTTGGCTTCGTTGGACTCCGATTTGGATGCAAGGTTCGTGAGGACTTCAGACTTTGGCTTATCTTACTGGTTTCTGATTAGCCTCCTTTTTGATGACTTGGCTTTCCTATGGACCCTTCGATTGACGAACTGGCTTGCTTTCTGGATTCCGATGACGACAAATATGATAGCACAATTTAAAAGAAACTACCCCAGGAGGGTACCGGTGCCTCCGGCACCGGAGAATCCCTCCCCGGTCCCTCGGGGCCGGGCTGCCCCTCGTTTTCTGGGGGGGGCAAAATTTTGCTACATCCCACTAAACCGACGACTTTGGCGCGAACTAGGACTTTCGATTCCGCACGCGATCTTTCAATTGACGACCTCGAACCAACGACCAAGGCGAGAACACGGACTTCTGAGAGTAAAATCATGAGTGCAAGACAGAAAAGAGACATACCCCAGGAGGGTACCGGCGTCACCGACGCCGGAGAATCCCTTCCCGGGCCCTCGGGCCTGGGCTGCCCCACCGTTTCTGGGGGGGGCAACTTCTTGCCACGTGTTATGGTGGAGAGGAGCTCATCGATCGACCGTATGTCGATGTACAGCGATGCGAGCGATTTCTCGAATACGACAATCGATTTTGGAGATGACGGCAGACCCTACGTCAAGAAGGTTGACCGTAAGAGGAAGAAGGGCTTTGCGAAGGGCTTTACGGAGCATGAAGAGATCCGGTTCGATGAGGATCTCTCCGATAGAGAGATCTCTCTCGAATCGGGCTCTGAAACCGAAACGCCCATAAGAAGTAGAACATCCACGGCAAAGCGTGGAAGAGGACGTCCACCCACCACGGGTGAGTACGTCGGCCGCGCAGCTGCGAAGGCCGAATACGTCCGCCTCATGGAGAGAGAGCTCCAGCTCCAGGCGGAAAAGGAGCTGACGGAGGAGACGAATGAGGCGCGAAAGGCGCGCTCGGCTGCAAAGCCAGGCGGACCCGAACCGCCTTTAAATCTGGACGAGAAGGTGAAGGCCGACGTCGACATGATAGTCAGCATTGCCAAGAGGTCCGGTAACCTGAAGGGCACCTTTCAGCGTGCCCTGAAGGAAGCCGCGGCCTCCCTAAAAGAAGCATTCGAGGAAGTTCGAAGTCGAACGACCTCAGACGAGACAGCCCGCCTGGAGGCGGAGAACGCCCGCCTAAAGGCGGAGCTGTCTCAACAAAAAAAGGATATGGAAGCAGTGAGGAGAGAGCTGGCCGACGTCAAGGCGGCGGTTCAGGGTCTGCTTCCTCGAGAGCTCTCCTCTCCCGTGGCGCGACAAAGAGAGGCGGCGAAAGAGGACTTCCCGCCACTCCCACTCCCAAAAACGACGACGACAAGGTCCAAACAGACCAGCTCCAGCTCCCGGACGGAGATGCTCTCCGAAGTCGAGGAGCTACTCGGAGAGATGCTGCGCGCCCAGACGTCGCAGATAATGACGATGGTGGAGGCCCGTTTCGAGGGGCGGCTTTTGCCGGAGACGCGTCTGCGTCCTCCATTGGCCGCGGATAGCCGATCCGCGACAGCCGTCCCTCCACCGGCCCCCGTCACTACTGCTGCCGCTCTGGGAGCGCAGCCGCCCGCCAAGAAGGCGGGCAAGAAGAATAAGGCCAAGGCCAGTGGCGCAGCAACGACGTTTGCTGCCGCCGTCGCCACGCCTTCCACGGCGCAGATTGTGCCACCTGCTCCCACCAACGAGTGGGTGCAGGTAGGCAAGAACGGGCGGCCAATCAAGCCGCCCAAGGAGAAAAAGAAGAAGGAGAAGAGAAAGAAGACGAAGACTCCCAGAAAAAAGAAGGCCCCTAGACTCCGGCCTCCGACCACGACTGCAGTGTCTCTCACGCTGCAGCCGGAGGCGCAGGAACAGGGCCTCTCATATCTAGAGGTCCTTAAGACAGTCCGTACCGGCGTCAAACTTGCTGACGTCGGCATCCAGGATATAAAATGGAGGCGAGGGGCGACCGGGTCCTATATATTCGAAATACCCGGCGCCAACAACTCGGATAAGGCAGACGCACTGGCAGCCAAAATAAAGGCTGTCGTGCCAGATACGGTGAAGGTGGCCCGGCCCATGAGACGCGCCGATCTGCGCGTCTCTGGGCTGGATGAGTCGATCTCGGCGGAGGAGCTAGTCTCCGCCGTCGCACTTGCGACAGGCTGTCCGTCGGAGCACGTGCGTACTGCCGGCATTCGCCCCGGATTACGGGGTCTGTGCACGGCAGTCGTATCGTGCCCGATGGATGCCGCGAAGAAGTTGGCGGACGGCCGCCGTTTGCTTGTGGGATGGGTTTCGGCGCAGGTGCGTGTCCTGCCGCCCAGGCCCAGGAGGTGCTTCCGGTGCCTCCAGGAAGGTCATCTGGGGGTGAAATGCACCTCCGGGGTCGACTGCAGCACTTGGTGCTACCGATGCAGTCGACCAGGTCACAAGGCGGGTGAGTGCACCAACGACACGGAGTTTTGTCTCCTGTGCAACGGTGCATTCAAGCCCGCCTTGCACCGACTGGGCGGCAGGGCTTGCCCTAGTGTGAAGCCCGATCCGCCACCCCCGAAGGGGGCCAAGAAGTCCCAACGGCCTCCCGCACGACCGGCGGTCGCGCCACCCGTGCAGGAGGTGGAAATGGAAGAGGCGCCGCCAACACCTGTGCCCTCTTCCATAGACGTAATGCCCGTCAGCCGTTCTTCTTCGAGGGACGGCCATCCCTCGGCTGACGCGCGGCGAAGCCTGAGTCTGCGGCGGCGACCATCTGCCGCCCATGCTCATCAGGCTTAGGAGTTGAGGTGCAATGTTGTGTCCCATTGCACCTCCTCAAGGCGATGTCGAAAGACCTGCAGGTGAGGCCTGTTAAGGCTTGGCGCATGCCGGGGGGAGCGGTGTCAATGCACACAGCATATCCCGAGCCCCCCGGCACTCTTGCGCGTTGCGGACACCTTGGAGTTTTAGTGGGTATTCTACGGCCGCCTTCTAGGCCGTAGCGAGTCCCACATACCCCCTCCCTGGCAAGGAGGGGGATGCCTAAATGCATTTCTCCAAGTAAAAAAAAAAAAAAAAAAAAAAAAAAAAAAGGTTAGGTTGGGGTGCGATGCCAGATCACCTCCACGTGGTGCACTCCGGGCAACGTCGGTCCCCTTGACCGGCGGCTGAGAATCTGGCGGGCTGAAGGGCCCTTAAAAGCTTCTAGGAGTGGTATGTGCGCGGCGCTCCTAGTACCGGGCTGAGGCGGATGAGGACCCAAGTTGGGTCCCAACGGCTCAGTACCGGACAGCGGCCGGCGGGGTTGGTTGTGTCAGGCTGACCTCGGCGGGCGTACCGCAAACTTGACGTAGATAGGAAGTTAAGAATGGACGCGAAACTCACAAAAGTAATACCCCAGGAGGGTACCGGTGTCTACGGCACCGGAGAATCCCTCCCCGGGCCCTCGGGTCCGGGCTGCCCCTCGTTCTCTGGGGGGGGCAAAGCTTCGCTCACTTCTGGATCCCCAACGACGACTTCGGCACGAACACTGACACCTGATACTGCTTTGACGACGACCTCAGCTTGCAAACGGACAACTGAGAAATCTAAAATGACGACCCGGCAAGGAACAAGGAAAGAGAAAGTGCCTGTAGTTCTCTTGAAAAGACTGCAGGCACTAGACGAACTGAGACAGCTGGAAGACATCGAAAAGGAATTCGGCTTCGACAGCGACACTTCATGTGTCTCCATGGACACGGTCGGATCCGCTGAGGGGAGAGACTCTCCTCTCCCCAGCGGATACGACCGAAAACGAAAGGTTGACTTGTCGGAGGCGAGCTCGTGCTCGGAGGCCGAGGAGGAGTTCCCCCCGCCCCAAAACACGAGCCGTCTCTGGAACACCCCCAAACGAGGACGAGGGCGCCCGCCGACGACAGGAGAGTACGTCGGGCTTGCGAAGGCGAAGGAGGCTCTCATCCGTGCGGAGCAGGAACAACTCCGGCTCCAAGCGGAGAGGGAGCTGGTCGAATACGTCGCGGCCAGTCGTACTCGCCTGGCGTCGGTTACGCCCAAACCAACCGGACGGGACACCGAAGGAGAGCAGGAGAACCTGGATGAGCAAGGGCTCCGCCATGTGGAGGAAATTCTCCGCATAGGCAAGGGGTCGAAAAACTTAAAGGGCACATTCCAACGTGCCCTCAAGGAGTCAGCCCTTGCTCTCCGGGAGATCCTGGATAAATATAGGACGAGGACAGTTTCTGATGAGTCAGCCCGCGTTGAAGCGGAGAACAACCGCCTCAAGGCGGTGCTGACTCGTCAAAAGGAAGAGATGATGACGCTCCGTAAGGAGATGGCGGATTTAAGGGCCTCAGTCCTTGGGCAGCGTCCTCAGCTGCCACAAACACCTGGCCAACTACCACCGGCGGACTCGGCAAGAGAGGATTTCCCGCCACTACCATCCGGGCGAGGAAATAGAATCTCTGGGTCGGAGACTCTCTCCGACATTAAGGAGATATTTGGAGAGATGCTGCGCTCGCAAACGGCGCAGATAATGCGGATGGTCGATGCACGCATTGACGGGCGGCTCCCACCTGAGGAGCGTTTGCGGCCACCATTGGCCGCGGACAGCCGAGCCGCCCCGTCAACGTCCATCGACGCTGCGGCCGTTGTGCGAGCGCAGCAGCAGCCCGCCAAAGAGGCAGGCAAGACGAAGAAAGGGAAGGCAGCGTCCAAGGCGGCGGCGACTTATGCCGCTGCTGCTTCCACTGCCCCCCTCCCCACCGAAAGCGACGTGCCGCCTGCGCCCACAGGTGAATGGGTGCAGGTCGGCAAAAACGGCCGGCCGGTCAAGCCGGCCAAACAAAAGAAGGACAAAGAACCGAAGAAGAAAAAGAAGAGCAAGACTTCCAAGAGGAAGAAGGCCCCCAAACTCCGGCCCCCGACGACAGCTGCGGTGTCAATTACGCTGCAGCCGGGGGCGCAGGAGAGGGGCCTCACGTACATGGAGGTACTAAAGAAGATACGGACCGACATACCGCTTAAGGACGTCGGCCTAACTGATATACAGTTTAGAAGAGCGGCGACCGGGGCCTATATCTTTGAGATCCCCGGCGCCGACCATGAGAAAGCGGACGCCCTTGCTATGAAGTTGAAGGCGACCGTCGCACCAGAGGACATAAAGGTTGCCCGGCCCATGAGGCGCGCCGAACTGCGCATCTCTGGGCTGGATGAGTCCATCACGGCGGAGGAAATCATCTCCGCCGTCGCAACGACGACAGGCTGTTCACCGGACCACGTCAGGACGGCCGGTGTACGTCCCGGCCTGCGGGGCCTATACGCGGCTGTGGTGTCGTGTCCGGTGGACGCGGCCAAAAAGCTGGTCGACGGTCGCCGTCTATTGGTTGGATGGGTTTCGGCGCAGGTACGAGTCCTGCCGCCCCGACCCAGGAGGTGCTTCAGGTGCCTCAAGGAAGGGCACCTGGGGGTCAAGTGTACCTCCCAGGACGACTGCAGTGACGCTTGTTACAAATGCAGTCGTCCGGGTCATAAGGCGGGCGAATGCACCAGCGAGGTTGAATTTTGCATCCTCTGCAATGGTGCATTCAAGCCCGCCCTGCACAGGTTGGGCGGCAGGACTTGTCCCAGCGTCAAGCCAGACCCGCCACCCCCGAAGGGGGCAAAGAAGAAGACCCCTACGTCATCGGCTGCCAAAGTGCCGACAGCGCAAGGGATGGAAGTGGAGGAGGAGCGCGCATCTTGCTCCTCTTCAGCCGTCGGAAAGCCGCGTGGCGGCGAATCCCTGGGTGCGACCCAGGCCGCTGGCAAAGCGGGGCCCGGGGGCGGTGGGTGCGGGCACACCCATCGTCCCAGCAGTTAAATCTGCACGGGCTGGGAGGTAGAGGCGCACCGAGTGTCCCGGTTGCGCCTCCCAAGGTCGACGTCAAGAGGGGGGTCTCACCACTCCTTTGACCCCCCTCAGACCATCAGGACGGCGGCTCTAACGAGCCCAACGCATGGCGAGGGAGCGGAGCCAATGCTAACGCTGTATCCCGAGCCCCCTCGCCATAATGCGTGTTGCGGGACACCATGGGGTTTTAGTCAGTAGGAGTCTGACACTGTTCCGCTTCCCTACCCGGGGGGGCGGTTCGTCCATGAAGGATTTCCCCATGTAAAAAAAAAAAAAAAAAAAAAAAAAAAAAAAAAAAAAAAAAAAAAAAAAAAAGGTTAGGTTAGGTTAGGTTAGGTTAGGTTAGGTTAGGTTGGGGTGTGATGTCAGAGCGCCTCCATGTGGCACACTCCGGGCAACGTCGGTCCCTCTAGACCGGCGGCTAAGACTCTGACTGGGCGATTCGGGCGAAAGCCCACAACTGACGAACTTGGCTTTTCCTCACGGACTTGTCCGATCTATCCCTTTGACGACTTGGCATTCTTTCGGTTCTGATTGACTGCTCTTCTGACGACTTGGCTTTCCTTCTGGTTATGATCGATTGCCTTTCCGACGACCTGGCTTTCCTACGGTTCTTTCGAACGACGACCTGGCTTGCTTTTGGACACCGATGACGAAAAATATATGGAAGCACGATTCAAAACAAAACTACCCCAGGAGGGTACCGGTGCCTCCGGCACCGGAGAATCCCTCCCCGGACCCTCGGGTCCGGGCTGCCCCACCGTTTCTGGGGGGGGCAAAATTTTGCTTCGATCCCTTAAACCGACGACCATGGCGCGAAACAGGACTATTGACTCTGCTCGCGATTTGGATAGTGACGATATCGATCAAACGACCACAGCGAGAGTACGGACAACTGATTCCAAAAACATGAGTGTAAGGATCCCAAACGAACTACCCCCCCAGGAGGGTACCGGTGCCTCCGGCGCAGGAGAATCCCTCCCCGGGCCTTCTGGCCTGGGCTGCCCCACCGTTTCTGGGGGGGGGGGGGGCAAATTCTTACCTAGAGTTTTACTCGAGAGGAGCCCGTCACTAGACCGCCTATCTGTCTATAGTGACGCGAGTGATGCGTCAGCGATGACGATTGATTATACGGACAACGTGAGATCATTACTCTCCAAAGTCGCCCGTAAAAGGAAGAAATCCGTCGAATTCGAAGAACACGAAGAGATTCGTTTCGACGAGGGTCTCTCTGACAGGGAAATATCCCTGGACTCTTGTTCAGAGGACGAGACCAGAAGGCGGTGCCAGATTGCGAGGTCAAAACGCGGTAGAGGACGCCCGCCTACCACAGGCGAATATGTCGGCCGCGCTGCTGCGAAGGCCGACTATATTCGCCTGTTGGAGAAGGAGTCGCAACTTCGTGCGGAAAAGGAGCTCGAAGAAGAGGCTAGTGAGATGAGGAAGCTGCGTGCGGCTGACAAGGCTGTCTCGGACCCTACCCACCCCGGGATTTACACGCGAAAGTGAAAAGCGACGTCGAGATGATACTCAGTGTCGCTAAGAGGTCCGGCAACCTGAAGGGCACCTTTCAGCGTGCCCTGAAGGAAGCCGCGGCCTCTCTACAGGAGGCTTTCGGAGAAGACTGCGCGACCGAACGACGTCGGATGAGACAGCCCGCCTGGAAGCGGACAATAACCGCCTAAGGGCGGAGCTGTCTCAATATAAGGAAGACATAGAGGCGCTGAGGAAGGAGCTGGCCGATGTAAAGGCGGCAGTTCAGGGGCCTGCTTCCCCCGGAACTCTCCGCCCCCGTGACCTCTCAGAAAGAAGTGGTGAGAGATGACTTCCCGCCACTCCCCCCCAAGAAGACAACAAGAACCAAGCAAGACAGCGCTCGCACGGAGATGCTGTCTGAGGTGCAAACCCTACTGGACGAGATGCTGCGCGCCCAGACGGCGCAGATAATGACGATGGTGGAGGCCCGTTTTGAGGGGCGGCTTTTGCCGGAGACGCGCCTGCGTCCTCCATTGGCCGCGGACAGCCGATCCGCGCCAGCCGTCCCTCCACCGGCCCCCGTCCCTACTGCTGCCGCTCTGGGAGCGCAGCCCGCCTGCCAAAAAGGCGGGCAAGAAGAATCAGGCCAAGGCCAGTGGCACAGCAACGACGTTTGCTGCCGCCGTCGCCACGCCTTCCACGGCGCAGATTGTGCCGCCTGCGCCCACAAGCGAGTGGGTGCAGGTAGGCAAGAACGGGCGGCCAGTCAAGCCGCCCAAGAAAGAAGAAAGAAAAGAAGAAGAAGAACCAGAAGAAAAAGGCCTCCAAGAAGAAGGCCCCAAGACTCCGGCCTCCGACCACGACTGCAGTGTCTCTTACGCTGCAGCCGGAGGCGCAGGAGCAGGGCCTCTCTTACTTGGAGGTCCTTAAGACAGTCCGTACCGGCGTCAAACTTGCTGACGTCGGTATTCAGGACATAAAATGGAGGCGAGGGGCGACCGGGTCCTACATATTCGAGATACCCGGCGCCAACAATGATGACAAAGCGGACATGTTAGCCGCCAAGATCAAAGAAGTAATACCCGATGGGGTAAAAGGTGGCCCGGCCCATTAGGCCGCGCCGCCGATCTGCGCGTCTTTGGGCTGGACGAGTCAATCTCGGCGGAGGAGTTGGTCTCCGCCGTCGCATTTGCGACAGGCTGTCCGCCGGAGCACGTGCGTACTGCCGGCATTCGCCCCGGATTACGGGGTCTGTGCACGGCAGTCGTATCGTGCCCAGTGGACGCTGCAAAGAAGTTGGCGGATGGCCGCCGTTTGCTAGTGGGCTGGGTTTCGGCGCAGGTGCGTGTCCTGCCGCCCAGGCCCAGGAGGTGCTTCCGGTGCCTCCAGGAAGGTCACCTGGGGGTGAAATGCACCTCCGGGGTCGACTGCAGCACCTGGTGCTACCGATGCAGTCGACCGGGTCACAAGGCGGCTGAGTGCACCAATGACACGGAGTTCTGCCTCCTGTGTAATGGTGCATTCAAGCCCGCCTTGCACCGACTGGGCGGCAGGGCTTGCCCAAGCGTGAAGCCCGATCCGCCACCCCCCAAGGGGGCAAAGAAGACCCAACGGCCTCCTCCGCACGACCGGCGGTCGCGCCACCTGTGCAGGAGGTCGAGATGGAGGAGGTGCCGCCAACACCTGCGCCCTCTTCCACGGACTCTAGGCCCGTCAGCCGAACATCCACGAGGGACGGCCATCCCTCGGCTGACGCGCGGCGAAGCCTGAGCTTGCGGCGGCGACCATCTGCCGCCCAAGTCCCTCAGGCTTAGGAGTTGAGGTGCAATGTTTGTCCCATTGCACCTCCTCGGGACGACGTCGAGAGACGCACGGGCGAGGCCTGTTAAGGCTTGGCGCATGCCGGGGGGAGCGGTCGCAATGCAGACAGCATATCCCGAGCCCCCCGGCACTCTTGCGCGTTGCGGACACCTTGGAGTTTTAGTGGGTATTCTACGGCCGCCTTCTAGGCCGTAGCGAGTCCCACATACCCCCTCCCTAGCAAGGAGGGGGGATGCCTAAATGCATTTCTCCAAGTAAAAAAAAAAAAAAAAAAAAAAAAAAAAAAAAAAAAAAAAAAAAAAAAAAAAAAAAAGTTAGGTTAGGTTAGGTTGGGGTGCGATGTCAGATCACCTCCTCGTGGTGCACCCTGGGCAACGCCGGTCCAGTTGACCGGCGGCTAAGAATCTGACCGACTGAAGGGTCGTTAAACACTCTCGGGCGATGGGCGTTTCTTGCCCCAAAATGACGACCTTGGCTTTCCCTAACGGACTTAGCTGACAGCTTCTATTCTGACGACTTTGGCATTCTTATGGACTTTGAGTGTCTTTCCTTTCTGACGACTTGGCTTCCTTTATGGATCCTTTGAACGACGACTTTGGCTTGCATACGGTTTTTCGAAAAACAAATCATCATGGAAGCACAATTAAAAACGACACTACCCCAGGAGGGTACCGGCGCCTCCGGCGTCGGAGAATCCCTCCCCGGGCCCTCGGGCTCGGGCTGCCCCACCGTTTCTGGGGGGGGCAAAATTTTGCTTCGATCCAACAAACCGACGACCCTGGCGCGAATTAGGACTTTTGATTCTGCACGCGATTTGGACAGTGACGACATCGATACAACGACCACGGCGAGATTACGGACTACTGAGAACGAAAAAATGGAAGCAGAAATTAAAACCAAACTACCCCAGGAGGGTACCGGCGTCTCTGACGCCGGAGAATCCCTTCCCGGGCCCTCGGGTCCGGGCTGCCCCACCGTTTCTGGGGGGGGCAAATTTGTGCTTACACCACCACCCGGAATGACGAAAACGACCCTGGAACTCATACGGAGATCTGAGCTTGCCCAGGGAATAGACCTTGACGATCCCGAGCAGTCGAGATATGCGAAATACAAGCATTTCGATCTGCCAACGAGCCGCTACGCTACGCTGGACGGTTTGGCCAATGGGCCCAGGAGTACCCTGACTCCGCAAACCTCCAGCCTAAAGTGGTACTTGAGAGGGTTCCCTCACTCGACCGATTATCTGTGTCGAGTGCAGGCAGCCTCATGACGGTCGATTCTGCTGAGGGGAGAGACTCCCTTTCCCCCAGCAGAGGCGATCGTAAAAGGAGACTACCAGACGAGGACATGAGTCTGAGTTCTTACTCTGATGAGGATGAGGAGGAACTACCAGCGAGACCTGGTACACCCGTTACCCAAAAGGGGGAGAGGCCGTCCGCCTACTACCGGACAATACATTGGCGTCGGTAAAGCCAGAGCGGAGCTCATACGCCTCCAACAGAAGGAGACGCTTCATCTAGAGGAGCGTGAGGAGGTGAAGAAGGCAGCCTCCACAGTCAGGATGGAGCGCCTGGCTGCCAGAGCGGCGTCTCCTGACGCCAGCGACAAAGTGGTGAGCGGTGTCAAGACGATTCTTGACATCGCTAAGAAATCGAAGAACCTGAAGGGCACATGCCAACATGCCCTGAAGGAAGCCGCAAAGGCGATTACGGAGGCGTTCGAAGACCTACGCCTCCGCACCACCAACGACGAGACAGCCCGCCTGGAGGCGGATAATGTCCGCTTAAGGGCGGAGCTGTCTCGTCAAAACGAAGACACAACGTCGCTCCGTAAGGAGCTGGCGAAACTGAAGCTGACCGTGGAGGAGCTGCGTCTGAAAAGACCGTCGGCGCCTGCGGCGTCTTCATGGGCGGAGGCGGATGTTCAATTCCCGCCCCTCCCTAAGACTGGACCTAAGACGACGACGGCACCACGGTCAGATATTGTCACCGTGGACCAGCTACAGGAGTTGCTGCGCTCGCAAACGGCGCAGATTATGGGGATGGTGGATGCTCGCTTTGCGGGCGTCGCCGGGCGGCTTCTACCGGAGGAGCGCCTGCGGCCGCCTCTGGCCGCAGATCGCACAGCCGTCCCACCAGACCCCACTAATTCCGCTGCCGCTTTGCGAGCGCAGCAGCCTGCCAAGAAAGCGGGCAACAAGAAGAAGGAGAAGGCGGTGTCAAAGCCGGCAACGTTTGCCGCAGCCGTCGCTACTCCCACTACCATCACCGGAAGTGACATGCCGCCTGCACCCGAAGGCGAATGGGTGCAGGTCGGAAAATGGCCGGCCTGTGAAGCCGGCCAAAGAGAAGAAAAAAGGCCCAGCCTGCCAACAAAAAGCAGAGGAAGGCCTCCAAGAAAAAGAGGGCCGCCAAACTACGCCCCCCGGCTACAACGGCAGTGTCGCTAACGCTGCCGCCGGGGGCGCAGGAAGGTGGCCTCACTTACTTGGAGGTCATGAGGAAGGTGCGTGCCGACGTTCCGATTAAGGACGTCGGCATCGAAGAAATAAAGTGGCGCAGAGCGGTGACCGGGGCGTATATTTTCGAACTCCCCGGCACCGACTCTGAAAATAGAGAAAAGGCGGATGCCTTGGCCGCCAAATTAAAGGCGGCCCTACCGGCCGAAGTCAAAATCGCCCGACCCATGCGACGTGCTGATTTGCGGGTGTCGGGCCTAGATGAGTCCGTGACGGCGGAGGAACTAGTCTCCGCCGTCGCCCAGTCGACCGGCTGTCCTCCGGATGATGTGAGGACGGCTGGTGTACGCCCCGGTCTTCGTGGGTTGTACCAGGCCGTCGTCACATGTCCGGTGGACGCGGCCAAGAAATTGGCCGATGGCCGTAGACTGCTGGTAGGATGGGTCAGCGCGCGGGTGCAAGTCCTGCCGCCAAGGCCCAGGAGGTGCTACAGGTGCCTCCAACAGGGGCACCTGGGGGTCAACTGCACCTCCAAGGTCGACGTTAGCACCTGGTGCTTCAGGTGCAGTCGGCAGGGCCACAAGGCGGGCGAGTGCACCAGCGAGGTCGCGTACTGCGGCCTCTGCGCTGGAGCGCTCAAGCCCGCCTTGCACAAGTTGGGCGGCAAGACTTGCCCTTGCGTCGAGTCCAGCCCGCCAGCCCACAAAAAGGGCAAAAAGAGAGGGTCACCTCCTGCCGCGTCTGCGCCGCAGGAAGTCGAAATGGAGGAGCGCCCATCTTGCTCCTCCGTCGCCGGACCGAGCAGCGGCCATCCCGAGGGGAACACACCCTCCGCTGCTGCATATCGGAGCCTGGGGACGCCGGGTGCGGGCACACCCGCCGTCCCAGCAGCGAAGTAGCTGCACAGGCAGAGAGGTTGAGGCGCACCGATGTGTCCCGGTGCGCCTCCCAACGGTCGACGTCAGAGGGGGGTCTTATCACTCCTTGACCCCCCTCAGACCGTAGTGGCGACGGCTCACTGAGCCCACGCACGCCGGGGGGAGCGGTAGTAATCCCATTAGGGCAATCCCCGCACCCCCGGCATCAGAAGTGCGCTAGCGAGGACACCAAGGGGTTTTAGTCGGTAGGAGTCCGACACTGTTCCGCTCTCCTGCCCGGGAGAGCGGTTCGTCCATGAGGATTTCCCCTTGTAAAAAAAAAAAAAAAAAAAAAAAAAAAAAAAAAAAAAAAAAAAAAAAAAAAAAAAAAAAAAAAAAAAAAAAAAAAAAAAAAAAAAAGGTTAGGTTAGGTTAGGTTAGGTTGGGGTGGGGTGCGATGCCAGATCACCTCCACGTGGTGCACTCCGGGCAACGTCGGTCCACTTGACCGGCGGCTGAGAATCTGGCGGGCTGAAGGGCCCTTAAAAGCTTCTAGTTGTGGTATGTGTGCAGCGCAACTAGTACCGGGCTGAGGCGGATGAGGACCCAAGTTGGGTCCCAACGGCTCAGTACCGGACAGCGGCTGGCGGGGTCGGCTGTGTCAGGCTGACCTCGGCAGGCGTACTGCTAACTGACGTAGGAAGCGGTTAAAGAATGGCAGCAAAAATCTCAAAAAAGAATTACCCCAGGAGGGTACCGGTGTCTCCGGCACCGGAGAATCCCTCCCTGGGCCTTCCAGTCCAGGCTGCCCCTCGTTCTCTGGGGGGGGCAAAGCTTTGCTCACATCTGGCTCAAACAACGACGACTTCGGCTCGAACAAGGACTCTGACACCACACTGACGACGACCTCTGCAAGTACACGGACGAAAGATAAGGCACGAATGTTGACCGGCAAGAACTCAGGACGGATAAAATGCCTGTAGTTCTCTTAAGAGGCTGCAGGCAATAGACCAATTGAAACAGCTCGAGGAAATGGGAGGCGGAATTAGACGCCGAAGCGACGCATCCTACGCGTCCATGGAGACGGTGGGATCCGCTGAGGGGAGTGACTCTCCTCTCCCCAGCGGATTCGAGCGAAAAGAAAGTTGACCTCTCTGAAGCGAGCTCGTGCTCCGAGGCCGAGGGAGATATGCCCCCGCCCAAGGCACGAGCCGTGCGCGGCACATCTAAACGAGGACGAGGACGCCCGCCGACGACGGGCGAGTACGTTGGCCTGGCGAAAGCCAAGGCTGAGCTTCTCCGCGTGGAGCAGGAGCAGCTCCGGCTCCAAGCGGAGAAGGAGCTGGTGGAGTTCGCCGCGGCCAGCCGTGCCCGCCTGGCGTCGATGCCGGCCACCACAACCCGGACGGGACTAGGAGGAGTCTCCGCAGAGGAGGAGAGCCTGGAGGAGATAGGGCTTCGCGACGTCGAAAACATCATGTACGTCGCGAAGAAGTCAGGCAACTTGAAGGGCACCTATCAGCGTGCCCTCAACGAAGCCGCCGAATCCCTCCGGGGAATCTTGGCCAAGACCAAGCGACGAACAGCAACTGACGAGACAGCCCGCCTGGAGGCGGAGAATAACCGCCTCAAGGCGGTGCTGACTCGTCAAAAAGAGGAGACCTTGCTGCTCCGCAAGGAAATAACGGAGCTACAGACTGCGGTGAGGGAGCTACGCTCCCAACAGCCGCCAACACCTGCGGCAACAACACCTGCAGCAGCAACAACATCTGCGGTGACCACAACAGCTGGGAAACCGGCTAGGGAAGCCTTCCCGCCTCTCCCCAGCAAACAAGGAGGCAAAACCACTGGGCCAGAGCTGCTGCCTGACCTAAGGGAAATGTTTGGAGACCTGCTGCGCTCGCAGACCGAGCAGATAATGCGGATGGTGGATGCCCGCATCGATGGGCGACTACCACCAGAGGAGCGTCTACGGCCACCATTGGCCGCGGACAGTCGAGCTGCTCCCGCCAGCCCCCGTCGATGCCGTGCCGATCTGCGAGCGCAGCAGCCCGCTAAGAAGGGGCAAGAAGATGCGGAGAAGGCGGTGGCTAAGCCAGCGAGTTTTGCTGCTGCCGTCGCCACTCCCACCTACCGGAGATGACGTTCCGCCTGCACCCACAGGTGAATGGGTGCAGGTCGGGAAGAATGGCCGGCCGGTGAAACCGGCCAACAACAAAAAGAAGACACCACCACCAAAGAAGAAGAAGGAGGCCTCCAAGAGGAGGAAGGCCCCCAGACTCCGGCCGCCGACGACAGCTGCGGTGTCAGTTACGCTGCAGCCGGCGGCGCAGGAGAAGGGCCTCACCTACTTGGAGGTCCTTCAGAAGATCCGGGCCGACGTCAAACTCCAGGACGTCGGCCTCAATGATATTTCATGGCGGAGGGCGGTGACCGGGGCCTATATATTCGAGGTTCCCGGCGCCGATAATGTGAAAGCGGACGCCTTGGCAGAGAAAGTTAAGGCGGCCGTCCCCGAAGGGGTGAAAGTGGCCCGGCCCATGAGGCGCGCAGAGTTGCGCGTCTCCGGCCTTGACGAATCGGTGACGGCGGAGGAATTAATCTCCGCCGTCGCCACGGCGACAGGCTGTCCACCGGAACATGTGGGAACGGCAGGCGTGCGCCCCGGCCTTCGGGGTCTGTACTCGGCCGTTGTCTCATGTCCGGTGGACGCCGCTAAGAAGATGGTCGACGGGCGCAGACTGCTTGTCGGATGGGTTTCGGCAAAGGTCCAGGCCCTGCCGCCCAGACCTAAAGATGTTACAGGTGCCTCCGAGAGGGGCACCTAGGAGTGAAGTGCACCTCTGAAGTCGACTGCAGCACCTGGTGCTTCCGCTGCAGTCGGCCCGGCCACAAGGTGGGGGAGTGCATCAGCGAGATCGAACACTGCGGTCTCTGCGCTGGTGCACTCAAGCCCGCCTCACACAGAATGGGCAGCAGGGCTTGCACCAGTACAAAGCCTGCGCCGCCACCCCCCGAAGGGGACGAAGAAGAAGAAGACCCCTGCGTCATCGGCCGCCACAATGCCGACGACACAGGTGATGGAAGTCGAGGAGGAGCGCCCAACTTGCTCCTCCTCCGCCGTCAGGAAGCCGCAGGGCGGCGATTCCCTGGGATTTACCCAGGCCGCTAGTTCAGCGGGGCCCGGGGGCGGTGGGTGCGGGTACACCCATCGTCCCAGCAGTTAAATCTGCACGGGCTGGGAGGTCGAGGCGCACCGAGTGTCCCGGTTGCGCCTCCCATGGTCGACGTCGAGAGGGGGGTCGTATCACTCCTTGACCCCCCTCTGACCATCAGACGGCGGCTTTTAGGAGCCGAGCGCGTGGCGGGGGAGCGGAGCTAATGCTAATCGCTGTATCCCGAGCCCCCGCCACTATATGCGCTGTTGAGGACACCAAGGGGTTTTAGTCGGTAGGAGTCCGACACTGTTCCGCTCTCCTACCCGGGAGAGCGGTTCGTCCATGAGGATTTCCCCTTGTAAAAAAAAAAAAAAAAAAAAAAAAAAAAAAAAAGGTTAGGTTGGGGTGGGGGGGGTGCGGGGCCAGATCACCTCCACGTGGTGCACCCTGGGCAACGTCGGTCCAGTTGACCGGCGGCTGAGTATCTGGCGGTCTGGAGAGACCTAAAACACTCCTGGGCGCGGTGTGTGAGCGGCGCGCCCAGTACCGGGCCAGGGCGGATGAGGACCCAAGTCTGGGTCCCAACGGCTTGGTTCCGGATAGCGGCTGGCGGGGTTGGCCGAGTTAGTGTCGGCCCCGGCAGGCGTACCGCGAACTAGACGATGGTAAACAGCGAAAAATGGAAAAGGCAAAGTTTCAAGAGTCACTACCCCAGGAGGGTACCGGCGCCTCCGGCGCCGGAGAATCCCTCCCTGGACCTTCGGGTTCAGGCTGCCCCACGTTTTCTGGGGGGGGCAAAATTTTGCACAATCCCAGTACCCCAACGACGACCCTGGCACGAACACCGGTTTCCGATTCTGCCCTAACGACGACTTCTGCAAACACACGGACGACTGATTCTGTTGCAACGACAACCAAAGCTAGATCACGGACAAAGAAGATACCATCCACAGATACGACCTTGGCATCCCTGAGGAACGTTGAGGAGGCGATGAAAGACGCAGCGGCGAAAGGACAACCACAGTCACCGGTTGTCCTCTTAGAGCGAATGAAGTTGCTCGATCAGCTTTCTGCTGATTTTGAAGCCGAGGACACTGAAGACACCTACGGGTCCAATATGTCCCTCGACACGGTGGGATCCGCTGAGTGGAGTGACTCCCCTCTCCCCAGCGGATTCGATAGGAAGAGAAAGGTGAGCCTCTCCGAGGCGAGCACATGCTCAGACGCTGAGGGCGAAATGCCCCCACCCAAGACGCGAGCCGTCTCGGGTAAACCAAAGAGAGGACGAGGACGCCCGCCGACGACGGGCGAGTACGTTGGCCTAGCGAAAGCCAAAGCTGACCTTCTGCGCGTGGAGCAGGAGCAGCTCCGGCTCCAAGCGGAGAAGGAGCTCGTGGATTTTGCCGCGGCCAGCCGTACTCGCCTGGCGTCGTTGCCGGCCACCAGACTTGGAGGAGGAGGGGTCTCCGCCGAAGAAGAGAGCCTGGAGGAGATAGGGCTACGCGACGTAGAAAATATAGTCTACGTCGCCAAAAAAATCCGGCAATCTAAAGGGCACGTATCAGCGTGCCCTCAACGAAGCCGCCCAGTCCCTCCGAGATATCCTGGCCAAGACCAGGACGAGAACGGCCACTGACGAGACAGCCCGCCTTGAGGCGGAGAATGCCCGCCTTAAGGGGGTGCTGACTCGTCAGAAGGAGGATAACATCCGGATTAGGAAGGAACTGGCGGACTTGCAGACCGCGGTAAAGGAGTTGCGCTCGCAGCAGCCGCCAGTCACAACGCCAGTAACAACGGCAACGACAAAGGGAGTGGTGAGAGAAGAGTTCCCGCCACTTCCTCCCAAAGGGAAGAAAAAACGTCTCCCAACAGCCGGAGCTCCTCTCCGGTATTCGGGAGATGTTAGAGGAGATGCAGCGCTCGCAAACGGCGCAGATAATGGGGATGGTGGATGCCCGCTTTGCAGGCATCGCCGGGCGGCTCCTACCGGAGGAGCGTTTGCGGCCGCCTCTGGCCGCGGACAGCCGAGCCGCCCCACCAGCCCCCATCGACACTGCTGCCGCTTTGCGAGCGCAGCATCCCGCCAAGAAAGCGGGAAAGAAGAAGGGGAAAGCGGGGCCTAAGCCGGCAAGTTTTGCCGATGTTGCCGCCGCTATTCCCACCCACCACCGCCCCTGGAAGCGAGATGCCGCCTGCACCCGCAGATGAATGGGTGCAGGTTGGAAAGAATGGCCGGCCTGTGAAGCCGGCCAAAGAGAAGAAAAGGGCCCAGCCCACCAACAAAAAAACGGAAGAAGGCCTCCAAGAAAAAGAGGGCCGCCAAACTACGCCCTCCGACGACAACGGCAGTGTCTATAACGCTGCCGCCGGGGGCGCAGGAAGGTGGCCTCACTTACTTGGAGGTATTAAGGAAGGTGCGTGCCGACGTTCCGCTCAAGGACGTCGGCATCGAAGAAATACAGTGGCGCAGAGCGGTGACCGGGGCATACATCGTTGAGCTCCCCGGCACCGACTCTGCCAATAGAGAAAAGGCGGATGCCTTGGCCGCCAAGCTAAGGGCGGCTCTCCCGGAGGGAGTCAAGATCTCCCGGCCCATGAGGCGCGCCGACGTGCGCGTCTCTGGGCTCGACGAGTCGGTGACGGCGGAGGAACTGATCTCCGCCGTCGCCCAGGCTACCGGCTGTTCACCGGACGATGTGAGGACGGCTGGTGTACGCCCCGGTCTTCGTGGGCTGTGCCAGGCCGTCGTCACGTGTCCGGTGGAAGCGGCCAAGAAGTTGGCCGACGGCCGGAAGCTGCTGGTCGGATGGGTCAGTGCGCGGGTGCAAGTCCTGCCGCCAAGGCCCAGGAGGTGCTACAGGTGCCTCCAACAGGGGCACCTGGGGGTCAACTGCACCTCCAAAGTCGACGTAAGCACCTGGTGCTTCAGGTGCAGTCGGCCGGGCCACAAGGCGGGCGAGTGCACTAGCGAGGTCACGTATTGTGGCCTCTGTGCTGGCGCGCTCAAGCCCGCCTTACACAAGATGGGCGGCAAGACTTGCCCTTGCGTACAGTCCGACCCGCCAGCCCGCAAAGGGGCAAACAGGAGGAAGACGAAGCCTCCTGTGTCACAGGAGGTCGAAATGGAGGAGCTCCCATCCTGCTCCTCCGCCGTCGCCGGACCGTGCAGCGGCCTACATCCTGAGGGAAACACACCCCTCGGCCGCTGCGGATCGGAGCCTGGGGACGCCGGGTGCGGGTACACCCGCCGTCCCAGCAGCAAAATAGCTGCACAGGCAGAGAGGTTGAGGCGCACCGATGTGTCCCGGTGCGCCTCCCAACGGTCGACGTCAGAGGGGGGTCTTATCACTCCTTGACCCC
This sequence comes from Samia ricini, assembly GCA_014132275.2. NCBI lineage: Eukaryota > Metazoa > Arthropoda > Insecta > Lepidoptera > Saturniidae > Samia > Samia ricini. The sequence continues at coordinate 29,631,931 of AP028165.1, read as the reverse complement.
CCTCAGACCATTTAGGCGACGGCTCATCCGAGCCTACGCACGCCGGGGGGAGCGGTAGTAATCCCAGTCGGGCAATCCCCGCACCCCCGGCATCACAAGTGCGCTCGAGAGGACACCTTGGGGTTTTAGTCGGTAGGAGTCCGACACTGTTCCGCTCTCCTGCCCGGGAGAGCGGTTCGTCCATGAGGATTTCCCCAAGTAAAAAAAAAAAAAAAAAAAAAAAAAAAAAAAAAAAAGGGTGGGGTGCGATGCCAGATCACCTCCACGTGGTGCACTCCGGGCAACGTCGGTCCACTTGACCGGCGGCTGAGAATCTGGCGGGCTGAAGGGCCCTTAAAAGCTTCTAGGAGTGGCATGTGCGCGGCGCTCCTAGTACCGGGCTGAGGCGGATGAGGACCCAAGTTGGGTCCCAACGGCTCAGTACCGGACAGCGGCCGGCGGGGTTGGCTGTGTCAGGCTGACCTCGGCGGGCGTACCGCAAACTTGACGTGTGGTGGCGAATAAGATGGACGCAAAAAAACTTTTAAGAGAATTACCCCAGGAGGGTACCGGTGTCTCCGGCACCGGAGAATCCCTCCCCGGGCCCTCGGGCTCGGGCTGCCCCTCGTTTTCTGGGGGGGGCAAAGCTTTGCAGAACTCTGGCCCTAAAACGACGACTTTGGCAAAACAAACGGACACTGACACTTCTATGACGACGACCCTAGCATGTACACGGAAGAATGAAGACGCTAAAATGATGGCCCGGCAGAAACTTAGAACGGACAAAATGCCTGTAGTCCTTCTTAAAAGGCTGCAGGCACTGGACCAGCTTAAGCAGCTGGAAGAGATGGAGGCGGAATTAGACGCCGAAAGCGACGCATCTTATGTGTCTATGGAGACGGTTGGATCCGCTGAGGGGAGTGACGTATATCCTCTCCCCAGCGGATTCGATCGTAAACGGAAAGTGAGCCTGTCCGAGGCGAGCACGTGCTCGGAGGCTGAGGGTGACATGCCCCCGCCCAAGGCACGAGCCGTCGCGGGCAAACCCAAAAGAGGACGAGGGCGCCCACCGACGACGGGCGAGTATGTTGGCCTGGCGAAAGCCAAGGCTGACCTTCTGCGCGTGGAGCAGGAGCAGCTCCGGCTCCAGGCGGAGAGGGAGCTTGTGGAGTTCGCCGCGGCCAGCCGTACTCGCCTGGCGGCGATGGCGCCCACTACACCCGGACGAGGACTGGGAGCAGTCTCCGCAGAAGAGGAGAGCCTGGAGGAGGTAGGGCTTCGCGACGTCGAAAACATCTTGTACGTCGCGAAGAAGTCAGGCAACTTGAAGGGCACCTACCAGCGTGCCCTCAACGAAGCCGCCGAATCCCTCCGGGAAATACTAGGGAAGACCAAGCGAAGGACAGCAACTGACGAGACAGCCCGCCTGGAGGCGGAAAATAACCGCCTCAAGGCGGTGCTGACTCGTCAGAAGGAGGAGACCTTATTGCTCCGCAAAGAGATTGCGGAGCTTCAGACAGCGGTGAAGGAGCTGCGCTCCCACCAGCCGCCGCCAACACCTGCGCAATACCGGCGAAGACAACCACAGTGGGGAAACCGGCCAGGGAAGCTTTCCCGCCTCTCCCCACCAAACAAGGAAGTACAACCCCTGGGCCGGAGCCATTGCCCGACCTTAGAGAAATGTTCGGAGAACTGCTGCGCTCACAGACCGAGCAGATAATGCGCATGGTAGATGCCCGCATCGATGGGCGGCTACCACCTGAGGAGCGTCTGCGGCCACCATTGGCCGCGGACAGTCGAGCTGCTCCGCCAGCCCCCGTCGATGCCGCGCCCGATCTGCGAGCGCAGCAGCCCGCCGAAAAGGCGAGCAAGAAGAAGAAGGGGAAGGCGGCACCTAAGCCGGCGACATTCGCTGCTGCTGCTGCTGCCGCCACTGTTCCCACTACCACCGGAGAAGACGCGCCGCCTGCACCCACAGGTGAATGGGTGCTGGTTGGGAAAAATGGCCGGCCGGTGAAACCGGCCAACAATAAAACGAAGACACCACCGAAGAAGAAGAAGAAGAGGCCTCCAAGAGGAAGAAGGCCCCCAGACTCCGGCCGCCGACGACAGCTGCAGTGTCTGTTACGCTGCAGCCTGCGGCGCAGGAGAAGGGCCTCTCCTACTTGGAGGTCCTACAGAAGATTCGGGCCGACGTATCGCTTAAGGACGTCGGCCTCACCAACATCCAGTGGCGGAGAGCGGTGACCGGGGCCTACATCTTCGAGGTCCCGGGCGCCGATAATTAGAAAGCCGACGCCTTGGCAGCAAAAGTCAAGGAGGTCGTCCCCGAGGGGGTAAAGGTTGCCCGGCCCATGAGGCGCGCCGAGTTGCGCATAACAGGGCTCGACGAGTCGGTGACGGCGGAGGAAATAATCTCCGCCGTCGCTACGGCGACAGGGTGTCCACCGGAGCACGTCAGAACGGCCGGCGTACGTCCCGGTCTGCGGGGCCTCTATGCCGCCGTAGTGTCGTGTCCGGTGGACGCGGCGAAGAAGATGGCGGACGGCCGCCGATTGTTGGTTGGTTGGGTGTCGGCGCAGGTGCGAGTCCTGCCGCCCAGACCCAGGAGGTGCTTCAGGTGCCTCCGCGAGGGGCACCTGGGAGTCAAATGCACCTCCCAGGACGACTGTAGCGACTCCTGCTACAAGTGCAGTCGTCAGGGTCACAAGGCGGGCGAATGCACCAGCGACGTGGAGTTCTGCATACTCTGCAATGGTGCATTTAAGCCCGCCTTGCACAGGTTGGGCGGCAGGACTTGCCCGAGCGTCAAGCCCGACCCGCCACCCCCCCGAAGAAGGGGGCCAAGAAGAAGACCCCTGCGTCGTCGGCCGCAACAGCGCCGGTGACTCAGGTGATGGAAGTTGAGGAGGAGCGCCCATCCTGCTCCTCCTCCGCCGTCAGGAAGCCGTGAGGCGGCGAATCCCTGGGGGGCTCAGCACCCCAGGCCGCTAGCAAAGCGGGGCCCGGGGGCGGTGGGTGCGGGTACACCCATCGTCCCAGCAGTTAAATCTGCACGGGCTGGGAGGTCGAGGCGCACCGAGTGTCCCGGTTGCGCCTCCCACGGTCGACGTCGAGAGGGGGGTCGTATCACTCCTTGACCCCCCTCAGACCATCTAGACGGCGGCTCGAAAGAGCCAAGCGCGTGGCGGGGGAGCGGAGCTAATGCCTACCGCTGTATCCCGAGCCCCCGCTACTATATGCGCTGTTGAGGACACCATGGGGTTTTAGTCAGTAGGAGTCTGACACTGTTCCGCTCCCCTACCCGGGGGGGCGGTTCGTCCATGAAGGATTTCCCCATGTAAAAAAAAAAAAAAAAAAAAAAAAAAGGTTAGGGGGGGTGGGGTGCGATGCCAGGGGTGTGATGTCAGAGCGCCTCCACGTGGCACACTCCGGGCAACGTCGGTCCCTCTGACCGGCGGCTAAGACTCTGACTGGGCGATGGGCGTTTTTGCCCCTAACTGACGATTTGGCTATTCTTCTCGGACTCCGATCCGATGCCTCTATGACGACCCTTGCATTCCTTACGGAATCTTGATCGATCCTCATCTGACGACTTGGCTTCTCTTACTGGACCCTCTGAACGACGACCCTGGCTTTTGACCCGGTTTATTGATGATAACAAACATGGACAGTGCAAAAATCAAAGAGAAACTACCCCAGGAGGGTACCGGCGCCCTGACCGGCGCCGGAGAATCCCTCCCCGGGCCTTCGGGTCCGGGCTGCCCCACCGTGTCTGGGGGGGGCAAATTTTTGCCACCACCTGGTATGACCAAGACGACCCTAGCGCTAATACGGAACTCCGAAATTTCCCAAGGCATTGACATAGACGACCCGGAAGTATCGAGGTACGCCCGATACAAAGACTGCGACCTACCCACGAGCCGCTACGCAGGGCGGTTTGGCCCCCCCCTGGTCTGGCCTGAGGAGGGCTCTAACATCCCAAGCCCCCAACCTCGTGTGGTTCTGGAGAGAGTTCCCTCACTCGACCGACTATCTATGTCGAGTGGGGGTAGCTTTATGACGGTCGATTCTGCTGAGGGGAGGGACTCCCCTTCCCCCAGCAGATACGATCGTAAAAGGAGACGAGGGCTCGGATCAGACGAAGAGAGCTCTGATTCGGGCGAAGAGGAGAGGAGACCTCCGGTGAGAGGTGGCACTCCGACTCCCAAAAGGGGAAGGGGGCGTCCACCCACCACCGGGGAGTACGTGGGCCTGGCCCAAGCAAAGGCCGAGATGATTCGCCTACAGGAGAAAGAGATGCAGCTCCTGGCGGAGAAAAGACATGGCGAAGAGGCTCTCTGACTCCAGAGCCGCGCGCGAGGCTTCGCGATCCGCTGCAGCTGCTGGTGGGGAGACCCTCGACGCCAGCGAGAGAGTCCTGGGCGATGTGGCGACGATCTTGCGAGTCGCCAAAACATCGCAAAACCTGAAGGGCACGTTCCAACGTGCCCTAAATGACGCGGCATCCTCAATCAAGGAAGCCTTCGAAGAGCTCCGGTCGAGGACAACTACTGACGAGTCAGCCCGCCTGGAGGCGGAAAACAACCGCCTCAAGGGGGTGCTGACTCGCCAAAAAGAAGAGACCTTAGCGCTCCGCAGAGAGCTGACGGAGCTGAGGACGAAAGTGGAGGGGATGCTCCTCCAGCAGCCGCCAACAACTGCGGCGCCGACGGGTGCAAGGCCCAGGGATAAATTCCCGCCTCTCCCCGCCAAACCAAAGGAGAAGACAGGCTCCACGGATACCATCACCGTGGAGCTATTACAGGAGATGCTGCGCTCGCAAACGGCGCAGATCATGGGGATGGTGGATGCCCGTTTTGCGGGCATCGACGGGCGGCTTCTCCCAGAGGAGCGCTTGCGGCCACCTCTGGCCGCGGACCGCAGAACCGCCCCACCAGCCCCCATCACCGCTGCAGCCGATTTGCGAGCGCAGCAGCCCGCCATAAAGGCCGGCAAAGAGAGGACCAAGAAGGGTGGCAGTGCAGTAACATTCGCTGCGGTCGCTGCCACCCCATCAAACGGACAAGACCAGCCACCTGCACCCGAAAATGAATGGGTGCAGGTCGGCAAAAAAAAAACGGCCGGCCTATTAAGCCCGCCAAGAAGAAGGCTCAAAAGAAGCCCAAAAAGAAGAAGAAGCCTCCAGGAGGAAGAAGGCCCCCAAACTCCGGCCCCCGACGACTGCTGCAGTTTCTATCACACTGCAGCCGGGAGCGCAGGAGAAGGGCCTCTCCTACCTGGAGGTCCTGAAGAAGGCCTCTGCCGAGGTCAAACTACGAGACCTCGGCATCGAGAAAGCCGAATGGAGAAGGGGGCTCACCGGGTCCTACATCTTAGAGTTACCCGGTGAACAAAACTCGGACAAGGCGGATGTCCTGGCGGCTGCCCTTAAACGGGTGGTCCCAGACATGGTGAAGGTGGCCCGGCCCATGAGACGCGCGGAACTGCGCGTCTCTGGGCTGGACGAGTCCGTGACGGCGGAGGCCCTAATCTCCGCCGTTGCTGAGGCGACAGGATGCTCGCCGGACACGGTGAGGACGGCGGTATTCGCCCCGGGCTTACGCGGGCTGTACTCGGCCGTTCTTTCGTGTCCGGTTGAGGCAGCGAAGAAGATGGCTGATGGCCGTAGATTGTTGGTAGGGTGGGTAAGCGCCAGGGTGCAAGCTCTGCTGCCCAGGCCCAAGAGGTGCTTTAGGTGCCTCCGAGAAGGACACTTGGGGGTCCACTGCACCTCCAAGGACGACTGCAGTAACTCCTGTTTCAACTGCAGTCGTCCGGGTCACAAGGCGGGCGAGTGTGACAGCGAGACGGCATTCTGCCGTCTCTGCAACGCTGAATGCAAGCCCGCCTTGCACAGGTTGGGCAGCAGGGCTTGTCCTCTACTCAAGCCCACGCCGCCAGCTCCGAAAGGGGCCAAGAAGAAGCCTCCTGCAGCATCGGCCGATAAAGGCTCAACACCGCAGGAGGTGCAGATGGAGGTGGAGCACACACCATCCAGCTCCGCCCCATCTATTGATGAGAGTAAGCGTGGCCCGCGATCGGGGGGGAAACAGCCCCCGGCCACGTCTAGACAGGCCTAACATCCAAATGGCCAAGGAGGTTGAGGCGCGCCGCTGTGTCCAGGCGCGCCTCCCAATGTCGTCGCTAGGGGGGACCTCATCTTCCCCCCAGGCCTGAAGGACGATGGCCGCAAGGCCTTGCGCACGCCAGGGGAAGCGGTAGTCGTACGATAGCAATCCCCGCACCCCTGGCTGCAATGCGCGTTGAGGACACCTTGGAGTTTTAGTGGGTATTCTACGGCCGCCCATCATGGCCGTAGCGAGTCCCACATACCCCCTCTCCGTTATTTTACGTTGAGAGGGGGATGCCTAAAAGCATTTCTCCAAGTAAAAAAAAAAAAAAAAAAAAAAAAAAAAAAAAAAAAAAAAAAAAAAAAAAAAAAAAAAAAAAAAAAATGCCAGATCACCTCCACGTGGTGCACCCTGGGCAACGTCGGTCCAGTTGACCGGCGGCTGAGTATCTGGCGGACTGGAGAGTCCTAAAAAAACTCCTGGGCGCGGTGTGTGAGCGGCGCGCCCAGTACCGGGCCAGGGCGGATGAGGACCCAAGTTGGGTCCCAACGGCCTGGTTCCGGGTAGCGGCTGGCGGGGCTGGCCGATTTAGTGTCGGCCTCGGCAGGCGTACCGCGAACCGGACGATGAAACGAAGGTGAAAACGATGAACGCATATTCTAAAGAGAAACTACCCCAGGAGGGTACCGGCGCCTCCGGCGTCGGAGAATCCCTCCCTGGGCCTTCTGGCTCAGGCTGCCCCCACGTTTTCTGGGGGGGGCAAAGGTGTGCGTAATTCTCACAAACCGACGACTTTGGCAAGCAAACTGACGACCGATACCACTAAAACGACGACCACAGCTAGCACAAGGACTTCTGATTCTGATGCCCAAATGAAGACCAATGCTAGGATTAAGTCGCCTGTAGTCTGCCTTAGCAGATCACGGGCGCTGGACGATTTTCTGTCTGCTGAAAGCGACTATTCCATCGACTCGATGGATCCATATGGAGACTTCGGTGGGAGATTCACACCCACCCTCAGCGGACTATTACGCAAGAGGAAGATAGTTCTCCCTGGGATTAGCTCAGAGGATGAAGAGGAGAGTCCGCTCGTCCTTCAAAGACCCGAGCCGTCCCCAAATCAAAAAGAGGACGAGGGCGCCCGCCGACTACGGGAGATTATGTCGGTCAGGCCAGAGCAAAGGCGGAGTTATTCCGCCTTAAAGATGAAGAGCTCCGCCTCCAGGCTGAGAAGGAGGTCGCGGAATCAGCCGCGGAGGCGAGGCAGGAGAGAGCTGCACTGAGATCTGCAGCCCCTGCAAGTGTAGAGGATCCCGGGCTGAGCGAAAGAGCGATGCGCGACATCGACATGATCGCCCAAATCGCCAAGAAGTCCGGGAATTTGAAAGGGACCTTTCAAAAGGCCCTCAAGGAAGCGGCAGCGTCCCTAAAAGAGACCCTGGAAGTTTACCGCAGCTGGACGACTACAGATGAGACAGCCCGCCTGGAGGCGGACAACAACCGCCTAAGGGCGGAGCTGTCTCAGCAAAAGGAAGAGATGGAGGTGCTGAGAAAGGAGTTAGCCGACGTGAAGGCGGCAGTCCAGGGGCTACTTCCCCCTGAGATCTCCACCTCTCCAGCACCCCAGACAGACCTCCTCTCTGAGGTTAAGGTGATGTTCGGCGAGATGCTGCGCTCGCAGAGGGTCCAGATAATGGAGATGGTGGATGCCCGCTTTGCGGGCGTCGATGGGCGACTTTTGCCCGAGAGGCGTCTGCGGCCTCCGTTGGCTTCGGACAACCTGGCCGCTCCAGGCGCCCCACCATCCTCCATCAATGCTGCTCCGCAACCGCGAGCGCAGCCAGCCGCCAAAAAGGCGGCCAAAGGGAAAGGGGGGAAAAAGGTAGGCAAAACTGCCTCCTCTACCGCTGCCGCAGTTGTGGCCGCTCCCCCCCATCCCAGTACATCGGAGGACAAGCCACCTACCCCCACTAACGAGTGGGTCCAAGTGGGCAAGAATGGCCGGCCGGTCAAGCCGGCCAAAGAGAAGAAAAAGGAAAAAGAAGAAGGAGAAAAGCCAAAAAGGCTAAAAAGAAGGCCTCCAAGAAGAAGAAGGCCCCCAAACTCCGGCCCCCGACGACACAACAGCGGTGTCGCTAACACTGCAGCCGGGGGCGCAGGAGAAGGGCCTCTCTTACTTGGAGGTCCTAAAGAAGGTACGTACCGAGGTCAATCTCTCTGACCTCGGTATTAAAGATTTCAAGTGGCGAAGGACAGCCACCGGGGGGTACCTGTTTGAACTCCCCGGTGCCAACAACGATCACCAGGCGGATGCTTTAGCCACTAGGCTTAAAGAGACTGTCTCCAACGAGGAGGTAAAGATATCCCGGCCCGTGAGGCGCGCAGAAATGCGCGTCCATGGGCTGGATGAATCTATAACGGCGGAGGAATTAATCTCCGCCGTCGCCAATGCGACGGGCTGTCCACCGGAGCACGTTTGTTAGGACGCCCGGGATACGCCCTGGCTTGCGAGGGCTATTCACGGCCGTCATATCATGCCCGGTGGACGCCGCGAAGAAGCTGGCGGATGGCCGCCGCTTACTAGTCGGTTGGGTGTCGGCACAGGTCAAAGCCCTGTCGCCCAGGCCCAAGAGGTGCTATAGGTGCCTCAAGGAGGGACATCTGGGTGTGAAATGCACCTCAGAGGTCGACTGTAGCACCTGGTGCTTTCGATGCAGTCGACCGGGTCACAAGGCGGGCGAATGCATCAGTGAGGCCGAATTTTGCGGCCTCTGCAGTGGTGCATCCAAGCCCGCCTCGCACAGACTGGGCGGTAGGGCTTGCCCTTGTGTGAAGCCCGCTCCTAAGGGGGCAAAAAGGTCCCGTAGGCCTCCTGCACCTCAGGCTGCTTCTGCGCCACTCGTGCAGGAGGTGGAGATGATGGAGGTGCCGCCAACACCTGGCCCACCATCCGTCCATCCCGATACTTCGCCGGGCAGTCACTCTCTACGAAGGTAGGCCAACCTTCGACTGCCCAAAGGCGAAGCCTGAGCCTGAAGCCGCGCACATCTGCGGCTCCGAAGCACTCAGGCACGGGAGATGAGACGAGCTGACGTGTCCCAGCTCGTCTCCCACAGTCGACGTCAGAGGGCGACCAACTGCCCTCAGACCCGAAGACGAGGCCTGTATAGGCTTGGCGCATGCCAGGGGGAGCGGTAGCAATGCACACCGCATATCCCGAGCCCCCTGGCACTCTTGCGCGTTGCGGACACCAAGGAGTTTTAGTGGGTATTCTACGGCCGCCTTCTAGGTCGTAGCGAGTCCCACATACCCCCTCTCCGTTATTTTACGTTGAGAGGGGGATGCCTAAAAGCATTTCTCCTTGTAAAAAAAAAAAAAAAAAAAAAAAAAAAAAAAAAAAAAAAAAAAAAAAGTTAGGTTGGGGTGCGATGGGGTGTGATGTCAGAGCGCCTCCACGTGGCACACTCCGGGCAACGTCGGTCCCTCTGACCGGCGGCTAAGACTCTGACTGGGCGACTCGGGCGAAAGCCCACAACTGACGAACTCGGCTTTTCTTTACGGACTTGTCTGTTCTATCCTTTTGGCGACTTGGCATTCTCTCGGTTTTGATTGACTGCTCTTCTGACGACTTGGCTTTCCTTCTGGTTACGATCGATTGCCTTCCCGACGACCTGGCTTTCCTATGGCTCTTTCGAACGACGACCTGGCATGTTTCTGGATTCCGATGACGAAAAATCATGAAAGCACATTTGAAAGAGAAACTACCCCAGGAGGGTACCGGCGCCTCTGGCGCCGGAGAATCCCTCCCCGGTCCCTCGGGACCGGGCTGCCCCTCGTTTTCTGGGGGGGGCACAAATTTGCTCTCTATACCCAAACCGACGACTCTGGCGCGAAATAGGATTTTCGATTCTGCACGCGATCTAGTAATTGACGATTCTGATAAGACGACCTCGGCGAAACAACGGACAACCGATAAAACCAATATGAATGCAAGAAAGTTAAGCAAACTACCCCAGGAGGGTACCGGCGTCTCCGACGCCGGAGAATCCCTTCCCGGGCCCTCGGGTCCGGGCTGCCCCACCGTTTCTGGGGGGGGCAACTTCTTGCCAAAAGTGGTACTAAGTAGATGCCCGTCGCTGGACCGCTTGTCGGTTTACAGCGACGCAAGTGATATGTCATCTAGGACGATTGACTTCACAGACTTTGGGAGAGATTTCCTCACTTCAACTGATAGGAAGAGGAAACAGATGGATGATTTCGAGGAGCACGAGGAGATAAGATTTGACGAGGGCCTCTCTGATAGGGAGATCTCCTTGGACTCGTGCTCAGAAGGCGAAAAACGGCCCGTAGGTGTCAGGCAGCGAGGGCGAAGGCGAAACGTGGCAGAGGACGCCCGCCTACCACAGGCGAATATGTCGGCCGCGCAGCTGCGAAGGCTGACTATATTCGCCTGATGGAAAAAGAAATGCAACTTCAGGCGGAGAAGGAGCTTGCAGAGGAAGTAAAGCGAGGTGAGGAAATTGCGTTCGACTGATAGGTCTGGACCAACCAACCCGCCTCGGGATTTACACGAGAAGGTGAAAAGCGACGTCGACATAATACTCAGTGTCGCTAAGAGGTCCGGCAACCTGAAGGGCACCTTTCAACGTGCCCTGAAGGAAGCCGCGACCTCCCTACAGGAGGCCTTCGAAGAATTGCGCGACCGAACGACGTCGGATGAGACAGCCCGCCTGGAAGCGGACAATAACCGCCTAAGGGCGGAGCTGTCTCAGTACAAGGAAGATATGGAGGTGTTGAGGAAGGAGCTGGCCGATGTAAAAGCGGCAGTTCAGGGTTTGCTTCCCTCGGAACTCTCCGCCCCCGTGACCTCTCAGAAAGAAGTGGTGCGAGATGATTTCCCGCCACTCCCCCCCAAGAAGACAACAAGGACCAAGCCAGACAGCGCTCGCACGGAGATGCTGTCTGAGGTGCAAACCCTACTGGACGAGATGCTGCGCGCCCAGACGGCGCAGATAATGACGATGGTGGAGGCCCGTTTTGAGGGGCGGCTTTTGCCGGAGACGCGTCTGCGTCCTCCATTGGCCGCGGACAGCCGATCCGCGCCAGCCGTCCCTCCACCGGCCCCCGTCCCTACTGCTGCCGCTCTGGGAGCGCAGCCGCCTGCCAAAAAGGCAGGCAAGAAGACGAAGGCCAGCAACAAAGCAGCGACTTTTGCTGCTGCGGTAGCTACACCTGCCAACGGATCGGACGTGCCGCCTGTGCCCACGAGCGAGTGGGTGCAGGTAGGCAAGAACGGGCGGCCAGTCAAGCCGCCCAAGAAGAAGAAGAAGGAGAGAAAAACAGAAGAAAAAGGCCTCCAAAAAGAAGAAGGCCCCAAGACTCCGGCCTCCGACTACGACTGCGGTATCTCTCACGCTGCAGCCGGAGGCGCAGGAACAGGGCCTCTCTTATTTGGAGGTCCTTAAGACCGTCCGTACCGGCGTCAGCCTCGCGGATGTCGGCATCTCGGACATAAAATGGAGGCGTGGGGCGACCGGGTCCTACATCTTCGAGATACCCGGCGCCAACAATGGCGAAAAAGCAGACATGCTAGCCGCCAGAATTAAGGAGGTAATACCCATGGGGGTAAAGGTGGCCCGGCCCATGAGGCGCGCCGATTTGCGCGTCTCTGGGCTGGATGAGTCGATTTCGGCGGAGGAGTTAGTCTCCGCCGTCGCACTTGCGACAGGCTGTCCGCCGGAGCACGTGCGGACTGCCGGCATTCGCCCCGGACTACGGGGTCTGTGCACGGCAGTCGTATCGTGCCCGGTGGACGCCGCAAAGAAGTTGGCGGACGGCCGCCGTTTATTAGTGGGATGGGTTTCGGCGCAGGTGCAAGCTCTGCCGCCCAGGCCCAGGAGGTGCTTCCGGTGCCTCCAGGAAGGTCACCTGGGGGTGAAGTGCACCTCCGGGGTCGATTGCAGCACCTGGTGCTACCGATGCAGTCGACCGGGTCACAAGGCGGGCGAGTGCACCAGTGACACGGAGTTCTGTCTCTTGTGTAACGGTGCATTCAAGCCCGCCTTGCATCGACTGGGCGGCAGGGCTTGCCCCAGCGTGAAGCCCGATCCGCCACCCCCTAAAGGGGCGAAGAAGTCCCAAAAACCTCCCGCACGACCGGCGGTTGCGCCACCCGTGCAGGAGGTTGAGATGGAGGAGGCGCCACCAACACCTGTGCCCTCCTCCACGGACGCCATGCCCGTCAGCCGTTCTTCTTCGAGGGACGGCCATCCCTCGGCTGACGCGCGGCGAAGCCTGAGCCTGCGGCGGCGACCATCTGCCGCCCATGCTCCTCAGGCTTAGGAGTTGAGGTGCAATGTTGTGTCCCATTGCACCTCCTCGGGACGACATCGAGAGACGCACGGGCGAGGCCTGTTAAGGCTTGGCGCATGCCGGGGGGAGCGGTCGCAATGCAGACAGCATATCCCGAGCCCCCCGGCACTCTTGCGCGTTGCGGACACCTTGGAGTTTTAGTGGGTATTCTACGGCCGCCTTCTAGGCCGTAGCGAGTCCCACATACCCCCTCCCTGGCAAGGAGGGGCATGCGTAAAGGCATTTCTCCAAGTAAAAAAAAAAAAAAAAAAAAAAAAAAAAAAAAAAAGGTTGGGGTGCGATGCCAGATCACCTCCACGTGGTGCACTCCGGGCAACGTCGGTCCACTTGACCGGCGGCTGAGAATCTGGCGGGCTGAAGGGCCCTTAAAAGCTTCTAGGAGTGGTATGTGCGCGGCGCTCCTAGTACCGGGCTGAGGCGGATGAGGACCCAAATTGGGTCCCAACGGCTCAGCTCCGGAAAGCGGCTGGCGGGGCTGGCCAATTTAGTGTCAGTCCCGGCAGGCGTACCGCAAACTTGTGGTGTTAAACGAATGACGATGGATTCGGCAAAGATTAAAGAATTATTACCCCAGGAGGGTACCGGCGCCTCCGGCGCCGGAGAATCCCTCCCTGGGCCATCCGGCTCAGGCTGCCCCTCGTTTTCTGGGGGGGGCAAATTTTTGCGCAGTTCCCAATCACCGACGACCATGGCAAGAAACTTGACGACCGATACAAAATCCCAAACGATGACACTCGCTAGCCCACGGACTTCTGAGACAGATGCCCAAATGAAGACCCGGGCAAGCACAAAGTCGCCTGTAGTTCTCTTAACGAGGCTGCAGGCGCTGGATCAGCTGCGTCAGCTCGACGAGCTCCAGGCGGAGTTTGACGCAGAAATGGGAGACATCAGCGACGCCGACAGTTGTGCGTCGATGGAGACGGTGGGTTCGGCTGCGGGGAGTGATACTCCTTCCTGCAGCGGATCCCGCCGTAAACGAAAGGGAACACTGTCCGATGCGAGCTCAGGACAGGAGGAGGAGGGATCAACCCGTTCGGCTAAGGTGCGAGCCACTGCCGCACCCAAGAGGGGACGAGGGCGCCCGCCGACGACCGGCGAATACGTCGGCCTGGCGAAGGCGAAGGCGGAACTGCTCCGCGCGGAGGAGGAGGAGCTCAAACTCCGCGCGAAGCAGGAGCTCATCGACTTTGCCGTACAGAGTCGTATTCGCCTGTCGTCGATGCCCCCAATCACCGGACAAGACAACGAGGAAAAAGCCCTGGATGAGAGAGGGCTTCTGCACGTGGAGGACATCCTCCACATAGCAAAGAAATCCGGCAACCTGAAGGGCACATATCAACGTGCCCTGAAGGAAGCCGCCCTCTCTCTCCGGGAAATATTGGAGAGGTTTAGGGTCAGGACATCCTCTGACGAGACAGCCCGCCTGGAGGCGGAGAATAACCGCCTAAGGGCGGTGCTGACTCGTCAGAAGGAGGATACGGTGATGCTTCGCAAGGAGCTCGCCGACTTAAGGGCGAAAGTGCACGGGCTGAGTATACAACAACTGCCAGCCCCTGCAACACCATCACAGGGAGTGGCCCGGGAAGAGTTCCCGCCGCTCCCTTCCAAAGGAAGGAAAAACGTCACCCAGCAGCCGGAGCTCCTCTCCGGTATTCGGGAGATGCTCGAGGAGATGCAGCGCTCGCAAACGGCGCAAATCATGGGGATGGTGGATGCCCGCTTTGCGGGCATCGCCGGGCGGCTCCTACCCGAGGAGCGTTTGCGGCCACCTCTGGCCGCGGACAGCCGAGCCGCCCCACCAGCCCCCATCGACACTGCTGTCGCTTTGCGAGCGCAGCAACCCGCATCTAAAGCGGGCAAAGGAAAGAAGGCGCCGGCCAAAGCACCAAGCTATGCTGCTGCCGCTGCCGCGCCCATGGAGGAGGTCCAGCCGCCTGCGCCCACGGAGGAGTGGGTGCAGGTCGGCAAGAATGGCCGGCCTGTCAAGCCGGCCAAGAAGCAGAAGGCCAAGGCCAAGGAAAAGGCCAAGAAGAAAAAGAAGAAGGCCTCTAGGAAGAAGAAGGCCCCCAAACTCCGGCCCCCGACGACAGCCGCAGTGTCTATTACGCTGCAGCCGGGGGCGCAGGAGAAGGGTCTCTCTTACCTAGAGGTCCTCAAGAAGGCGTCTGCCGAGGTCAAACTATCCGACCTCGGCATAACAGGCACAAAATGGAGGAGAGGTGTCACCGGGTCGTATATCCTAGAGATACCCGGTGGCGATAATGCCCAAAAAGCAGACACCCTTGCGGCTGCCCTGAAAGGGGTAGTCCCAGAGGGCGTTAAGGTGGCTCGGCCCATACAGCGCGCAGAGTTGCGCGTGGTGGGGCTCGATGAGTCCGTGACGGCGGAGGACTTAATCTCCGCCGTTGCCAGTGCGACGGATTGTCCACCGGACAACGTCCGGACGGCCGGTATACGCCCCGGTTTACGCGGGCTGTACTCGGCCGTCATATCGTGTCCGGTGGACACAGCGAAGAGGTTGGCTGATGGCCGTAGATTGTTGGGTGGGCTGGGTGAGCGCACGGGTTCAGGCCCTGCCACCAAGGCCCAGGAGGTGCTTCAGGTGCCTCCGGGAAGGACACCTGGGGGTACACTGCACCTCCAAGGACGACTGCAGCACTTCGTGCTACAAATGCAGTCGTCCGGGCCACAAGGCGGGCGAATGCGACAGCGAGGTGGCGTTCTGCCGCCTCTGCAATGCTGATTGCAAGCCCGCCTTGCACAGGTTGGGTAGCAGGGCCTGTCCGACGATCAGACCCGTGCCGCCGCCCCCCAAGGGGGCCAGGAAGAAGCGGCCTCAAGCGGCAACGTCTGCCGCAAGCGCACCGGCGCCGCAAGAGGCGCAGATGGAGGTGGAGCCAACTCCATCCTGCTCCACCCCATCCAGTACAGCAACATCTAAGGGTGGCCCAAGTTCGGGGGGGAAACAGCCCCCGGCCACCCTTAAGAAGGCCTGAATGCCAGGCCAAGGAGGTTGAGGCGCGCCGCTGTGTCCAGGCGCGCCTCCCAATGGACGTCGTCAGGGGGGGACCTCATCTTCCCCCCAGACCTGAAGGACGATGGCCGTAAGGCCTAGCGCACGCCAGGGGAAGCGGTTGTAGTACAGTCGCAATTCCCGCACCCCTGGCTGCAATGCGCGTTGAGGACACCTTGGAGTTTTAGTGGGTATTCTACGGCCGCACATCTTGGCCGTAGCGAGTCCCACATACCCCCTCTCCGTTATTTTACGTTGAGAGGGGGATGCCTAAAAGCATTTCTCCAAGTAAAAAAAAAAAAAAAAAAAAAAAAAAAAAAAAAAAAAAAAAAAAAAAAAAAAAAAAAAAAAAAAAAAGGTTAGGTTAGGTTAGGTTGGGGTGCGATGGGGTGCGGGGCCAGATCACCTCCACGTGGTGCACCCTGGGCAACGTCGGTCCAGTTGACCGGCGGCTGAGTATCTGGCGGACTGGAGAGTCCTTAAAAACTCCTGGGCGCGGTGTGTGAGCGGCGCGCCCAGTACCGGGCCAGGGCGGATGAGGACCCAAGTCTGGCTCCCAACGGCTTGGTTCCGGAAAGCGGCTGGCGGGGTTGGCCGATTTAGTGTCGGCCCCGGCAGGCGTACCGCGAACTGGTAGATGACTTATAAAGACGCAATGGATAAGGCAAAATTACAACAGTATCTACCCCAGGAGGGTACCGGCTTAGCCGGAGAATCCCTCCCTGGGCCTTCGGGCTCAGGCTGCCCCACGTTCTCTGGGGGGGGCAAAGTTTTGCACGACTCCGAACCCAAGAAACCGACGACCCGAGCGCGAACACGGAAAACCGATTCAGCTATTGATACGACTTTGGCATCCCTACGGACTCTCGAAGATTCCATGATGGCAACCCAGGCGAGTGGAAAGGACCAATCCCCTGTAGTTCTTCTGCAGAGGATGCACATGTTGGACCAGCTCTCTGCTGAGTTTGAGGCGGAGGACAGCTTCGGTTCGGTTCAGCATGTCCTTGGATACGGTGGGATCCGCTGAGGGGAGCGACTATCCTCTCCCCAGCGGATTCGAACGGAAAAGAAAGGTGAGCCTCTCTGAGGCTAGCACTTGCTCGGAGACTGAGGGCGAAATGCCCCCACCCAAGACGCGAGCCGTCTCGGGTAAACCGAAGAGAGGAAGAGGACGCCCGCCGACGACGGGCGAGTACGTTGGCCTGGCGAAAGCCAAGGCTGACCTTCTCCGCGTGGAGCAGGAGCAGCTCCGGCTGCAAGCGGAGAAGGAGCTGGTGGAGTTCGCCGCGGCCAACCGTGCTCGCCTGGCGTCGAGGCCACCCATCAGATCCGGCGGAGGAGGAGTCTCCGCCGAGGAGGAAAGTCTAGAGGAGACAGGGCTGCGCGATATAGAAAATATCGTTTATGTCGCGAAAAAATCGGGCAATCTGAAGGGCACGTACCAGCGTGCCCTCAACGAAGCCGCTGATTCCCTTCGGGGCATACTGGCCAAGACCAGATTGAGAACGGCCACTGACGAGACAGCCCGCCTTGAGGCGGAGAACGCCCGCCTTAAGGGGGTGCTGACTCGTCAGAAAGAAGACAACATTAGGATCAGAAAGGAACTGGCGGACCTCCAGACCGCTGTGAGGGAGCTGCGCTCTCAGCAGCCACCAGTTACCACGCCAACTACACCGGCAACGAAGAAGAAGGGAGTGGTGAGAGAGGAGTTCCCGCCGCTCCCCTTACGTCGAGAACAAAACACATCCCAGCCGGAGCTCATCACCGGCATTAGGGAAATGCTGGAAGAATTAACGCGCTCTCAAACGGAGCAAGTGATGAAGATGGTGGATGCCCGATTTGCAGGCATACAAGGGCGACTGCTGCCGGAGGAGCGTCTGCGACCTCCCTTGGCCGCAGACAGCAGAGTCGCTCCACCACCACCACCGTCGTCGTCAAGTGCCCCCGTGTTGGGAGCACAGCCCGTCTCCAAAAAGGCGGGCAATAAGAAGGAAAAGACGCAGGCAGCAGCGAAGGCGACCACCTATGCCGCTGTTGTCACAAGCCCCCCATGGATGTGACGAGCCGCCTGCACCCGAAGGAGAATGGGTGCAGGTCGGAAAGAATGGCCGGCCTGTGAAGCCGGCCAAAGAGAAAAAAAGGCCCAGCCTAAAAAGAAGAAGGCCTCCAAGAAAAAGAGGGCCGCCAAACTACGCCCTCCGGCGACAACGGCAGTGTCGTTAACGCTGCCGCCGGGGGCGCAGGAAGGTGGCCTCACTTACTTGGAGGTAATGAGGAAGGTGCGTGCCGACGTTCCGATTAAGGACGTCGGAATTAAAGAGGTGAAGTGGCGCAGAGCGGTGACCGGGGCGTATATTTTCGAACTCCCCGGCACCGACTCTGAAAATAGAGAAAAGGCGGACGCCTTGGCCGCCAAATTAAAGGCGGCCCTACCGGCCGAGGTAAAAATTGCTCGACCAATGCGACGCGCTGATTTGCGTGTGTCGGGCCTAGACGAGTCGGTGACGGCGGAGGAACTGATCTCCGCCGTCGCCCAGACGACCGGCTGTCCACCGGAGGATGTGAGGACGGCTGGCGTACGCCCCGGCCTACGTGGGTTGTACCAGGCCGTCATCACATGTCCGGTGGACGCGGCCAAGAAGTTGGCTGATGGCCACAAACTATTGGTAGGATGGGTCAGCGCGCGGGTGCAAGTCCTGCCGCCGAGGCCCAGGAGGTGCTACAGGTGCCTCCAACAGGGGCACCTGGGGGTCAACTGCACCTCCAAGGTCGACGTTAGCACCTGGTGTTTCAGGTGCAGTCGGCCGGGCCACAAGGCGGGCGAGTGCACTAGCGAGGTCGCGTACTGTGGCCTCTGTGCTGGTGCGCTCAAGCCCGCCTTGCACAAGATGGGCGGCAAGACTTGCCCTTGCGTACAGTCCGACCCGCCAGCCCGCAAAGGGGCTAACAGGAGAAAAGTCAAACCTCCTGTGTCGCAGGAGGTTGATATGGAGGAGCTAACATCTTGCTCCTCCTCCGTCGCCGGACCGTGCAGCGGCCAACGTTCCGAGGGGCACATTCCCTCGGCCGCTGCTGATCGGAGCCTGGGGACGCCGGGTGCGGGCACACCCGCCGTCCCAGCAGCAAAGTAGCTGCACAGGCAGGAGAGGTTGAGGCGCACCGATGTGTCCCGGTGCGCCTCCCAACGGTCGACGTCAGAGGGGGGTCTTATCACTCCTTGACCCCCCCTCAGACCATGATGGCGACGGCTCATCCGAGCCTACGCACGCCGGGGGGAGCGGTAGTAATCCCAGTCGGGCAATCCCCGCACCCCCGGCATCACAAGTGCGCTCGAGAGGACACCTTGGGGTTTTAGTCGGTAGGAGTCCGACACTGTTCCGCTCTCCTGCCCGGGAGAGCGGTTTCGTCCATGAGGATTTCCCCAAGTAAAAAAAAAAAAAAAAAAAAAAAAAAAAAAAAAAAAAAAAAAAAAAAAAAAAAAAGGGGTGCGGGGCCAGATCACCTCCACGTGGTGCACCCTGGGCAACGTCGGTCCAGTTGACCGGCGGCTGAGTATCTGGCCGACCGAAGGGTCGTAAAATACTTCTAGTTGTGGTATGTGTGCAGCGCAACTAGTACCGGGCTGAGGCGGATGAGGACCCAAGTCTGGGTCCCAACGGTTCAGTACCGGACAGCGGCTGGCGGGGTCGGCTGTGTCAGGCTGGCCTCGGCAGGCGTACTGCTAACTGACGATGGTAGCGGTTTAAGAATGGCAGCAAATCTTAAAAAAGAATTACCCCAGGAGGGTACCGGTGTCTCCGGCACCGGAGAATCCCTCCCTGGACCTTCCAGTCCAGGCTGCCCCTCGTTTTCTGGGGGGGGCAAAGCTTTGCTCACATCTAGCTCAAACACGACGACTTCGGCTCGAACCAAGGACTCTGACACCACTCTGACGACGACCTTTGCAAGTACACGGACGGATGATACAAGAATGAAGACCCGGCAAAGCCTACGAACGGACAAAATGCCTGTGGTACTCCTAAAGAGACTGCAGGCACTGGACGAATTGAAACAGCTGGAGGAGATGGAAGCTGAATTCGGTTTCGAGAGTGACGCCTCATATGCGTCAATGGACACGGTGGGATCCGCTGAGGGGAGCGACTCTCCTCTCCCCAGCGGATTCGACCGAAAACGGAAGGTGGACCTGTCCGACGTGAGCTCATGCTCTGAGGCTGAGGGTGATATGCCCCCGCCCAAGGCGCGAGCCGTCCGCGGATCATCCAAAAGAGGACGAGGACGCCCGCCGACGACGGGCGAGTACGTTGGCCTGGCGAAAGCCAAGGCTGAGCTTCTCCGCGTGGAGCAGGAGCAGCTCCGGCTCCAAGCGGAGAAGGAGCTGGTGGAGTTCGCCGCGGCCAGCCGTACTCGCCTGGCGTCGATGCCGGCCATCAAACCTGGCGGAGGAGGAGTCTCCGCTGAGGAGGAAAGCTTGGAGGAGGTAGGGCTACGCGACGTAGAAAACATCATCTACGTCGCAAAGAAGTCTGGTAACTTGAAGGGCACATACCAGCGTGCCCTCAATGAGGCTGCCGAATCCCTTCGGGGTATCCTGGCCAAGACGAAGCGACGGACAGCAACTGACGAGACAGCCCGCCTGGAGGCGGAGAATAACCGCCTCAAGGCGGTGCTGACTCGTCAGAAAGAGGAGACACTTTTGCTCCGTAAAGAGATTACGGAGCTACAGACGGCGGTGAGAGAGCTGCGCTCCCAACAGCCGCCAACACCTGCGGCAACAACAACACAACAACACCTACGCGGCGACACCAACAGTGGGGAAATCGGCCAGGGAAGCCTTCCCGCCTCTCCCCACCAAACAAGGAGGCAAAACCTCTGGGCCGGAGTCGCTCCCCGACCTGAGAGAGATGTTCGGAGAACTGCTGCGCTCGCAGACCGAGCAGATAATGCGGATGGTCGATGCCCGCATCGATGGGCGGCTCCCACCGGAGGAGCGTCTGCGGCCACCTCTGGCCGCGGACAGCCGAGCCGCTCCGCCAGCCCCCGTCGATGTCGTGCCCGATCTGCGAGCGCAACCGCCCTCCAAACAGGGCAAAAAGAAGAAGGAGAAGGCGGCACCTAAGCCGGCGACATTCGCTGCAGCTGCCGCCACTACTCCCACCACCACTGTAGAGGACACGCCACGCGCCTGCACCCACAGGTGAATGGGTGCAGGTCGGGAAGAATGGCCGGCCGGTGAAACCGGCCAACAACAACAAAAAGAATATTCCACCAAAGAAGAAGAAGGAGGCCTCCAAAAGGAAGAGGGCCCCCAGACTCCGGCCCCCGACGACAGCTGCGGTGTCAATAACGCTGCAGCCGGGGGCGCAGGAGAGGGGCCTCACCTATACGGAGGTTTTAAAGAAGATCAAGACTGATGTTCCACTCAAGGACGTCGGTCTTACCGACATTCAGCTGAGAAGGGCGGCGACCGGGGCCTACATCCTTGAGATCCCCGGCGCCGACCATGAGAAAGCGGACGCCTTGGCCGCGAAAATCAAGGCGACCGTCCTCCCTGAGGATCTAAAGGTGGCCCGGCCCATGAGGCGCGCCGAATTGCGCCTCACGGGACTCGATGAGTCGGTGACGGCGGAGGAACTTATCTCCGCCGTCGCAACGGCGACAGGGTGCCCACCGGAGCATGTGAGAACGGCAGGCGTGCGCCCCGGCCTACGGGGTCTGTATGCGGCCGTTGTCTCATGCCCGGTGGACGCCGCGAAGAAGATGGCGGATGGCCGCCGATTGTTGGTGGGTTGGGTGTCGGCGCAGGTGCGAGTCCTGCCGCCCAGACCCAGGAGGTGCTTCAGGTGCCTCCGCGAGGGACACCTGGGGGTGAAGTGCACCTCCCAGGAT
Source organism: Samia ricini (assembly GCA_014132275.2). Classification (NCBI taxonomy): domain Eukaryota; kingdom Metazoa; phylum Arthropoda; class Insecta; order Lepidoptera; family Saturniidae; genus Samia; species Samia ricini. The sequence goes on along the minus strand of AP028165.1, from coordinate 29,610,568 downwards.
GACTGCAGCACCTCGTGCTATAAATGCAGTCTCCAGGGTCACAAGGCGGGCGAATGCACGAGCGATGTAGAGTTCTGCATGCTCTGCAACGCTGCATTCAAGCCCGCCTTGCACAGGATGGGCGGCAGGACTTGCCCAAGTGTCAAGCCCGACCCGCCCCCCCGAAGGGGGCCAAGAAGAAGGCACCTGCACCATCGGTGCAGAGTATGGAAGTGGAGGAGGGGCGCCCATCCGGCTCCTCCTCAGCCGTCAGTAAGCCGCGTGGCGGCAAATCCCTGGGGTCAACCCAGGCCGCTGGCACAGCGGGGCCCGGGGGCGGTGAGTGCGGACACACTCATCGTCCCAGCAGTTAAATCTGCACGGGCTGGGAGGTCGAGGCGCACCGAGTATCCCGGTTGCGCCTCCCACGGTCGACGTCGAGAGGGGGGGTCGTATCACTCCTTGACCCCCCCTCAGACCATCTAGACGGCGGCTCGAAAGAGCCAAGCGCGTGGCGAGGGAGCGGCGTCAATGCGCGAGCTGTATCCCGAGCTCTCGCCAAACATGCGCTGTAGAGGATACCAAGGGGTTTTAGTCGGTAGGAGTCCGACACTGTTCCGCTCTCCTGTCCGGGAGAGCGGTTCGTCCATGAGGATTTCCCCTTGTAAAAAAAAAAAAAAAAAAAAAAAAGGTTAGGTTAGGTTAGGTTAGGTTGGGGGGGTGCGATGCCAGATCACCTCCACGTGGTGCACTCCGGGCAACGTCGGTCCACTTGACCGGCGGCTGAGAATCTGGCGGGCTGAAGGGCCCTTAAAAGCTTCTAGTTGTGGTATGTGCGCAGCGCAACTAGTACCGGGCTGAGGCGGATGAGGACCCAAGTTGGGTCCCAACGGCTCAGTTCCGGAAAGCGGCTGGCGGGGTTGGCTGCGTCAGGCTGACCCCGGCAGGCGTACTGCAAACTGACGGTAGAAGGAAAGATAAGATGCCAGCGAACCTTCCAAAAGTAATACCCCAGGAGGGTACCGGTGTCTCCGGCACCGGAGAATCCCTCCCCGGACCCTCAACAAGTCCGGGCTGCCCCTCGTTTTCTGGGGGGGGCAAAGCTTCGCTCTCTTCTGATCCCCAAACGACGACTTCGGCACGAAAAATGGAAACTGACGCTTCTTCGACGATGATCCCTGCTATCTCTAAAAGGACGATGGAACGATCCAAACTGGCGACCCGGCAAAGTACAAGGACGGATAAAGTGCCTGTAGTGCTCCTGAAAAGACTACAGGCACTCGACGAATTAAGACAACTGGAAGACATAGAAGCAGAATTCGGCTTCGACAGTGACACTTCGTGTGTGTCTATGGAGACGGTCGGATCCGCTGAGGGGAGAGACTCTCCTCTCCCCAGCGGATTCGATCGAAAAAGAAAAGTGGACCTGTCTGAGGCGAGCTCGTGCTCCGAAGCGGAGGGAGATCTGCCTCCCCCCAAGACACGAGCCGTCGCCGGCAAAACCAAACGAGGACGAGGACGCCCGCCGACGACGGGCGAGTACGTTGGCCTAGCGAAGGCAAAGGCTGAGCTTCTCCGCGTGGAGCAGGAGCAGCTCCGGCTCCAAGCGGAGAAGGAGCTGGTTGAGTTTGCTGCGGCCAGCCGTACTCGCCTGGCGTCGACGCCACCCTGTTTTCCGGACGAGACATTGCTGATGCGGAGGGGCTTGATGAGAAAGGGCACCGCAATGTGGAGGATATTCTCCACATAGCCAAAAAAAAATCAGGCAACTTGAAGGGCACATATCAGCGTGCCCTCAAGGAGTGTGCTCTTTCTCTCAAGAAATACTACAAAAGTATAAAACGACGACATCATCTGACGAGACAGCCCGCCTGGAGGCGGAAAATAACCGCCTCAAGGCGGTGCTGACTCGTCAGAAGGAAGAAACAATGATACTCCGCAAGGAGATTAGAGAGTTACAGACGGCGGTGAGAGAGCTGCGCTCTCAGCAGCCAATAGCCGCTCCGTCATCATCAAAAGGAGTGGAAAGGGGAGAATTCCCACCACTTCCACCCAAACGAGGACAGGACAGCTCCCGTACGGAGGCGGGAACACTCGTCGAAGTTAGGGAGATGTTCGCGGAGATGCTGCGCTCGCAGACCGATCAAATAATGCGGATGGTGGATGCCCGCATTGATGGGCGGCTCCCACCGGAGGAGCGTATGCGGCCACCACTGGCTGCAGACAGCCGAGCCGCTCCGTCAGCCTCCACCGATGCCACGCTAGATTTGCGAGCGCAGCCGCCCGCCAAAAAAAAGCGGGCAAGAAGAGGAAGGAGAAGGTGGCGACAAAGCCAGCGACATTCGCCGCTGCAGCCGCCACTCCCATTACCACTGGAAGTGACGCGCCGCCCGCGCCCTCAGATGAATGGGTGCAGGTGGGCAAAAAAAACGGCCGGCCGGTCAAGCCGGCTAAAGAAAAAAAGAAGAAGTCCACACCCAAAAAGAAGAGGACCCCAAAGAAGAAGAAGGCCCCCAAACTCCGGCCCCCGACGACAGCTGCGGTGTCAATAACGCTGCAGCCGGGGGCGCAGGAGAGGGGCCTCACCTACACGGAGGTGCTGAAGAAGATTAAGACCGATGTCCCACTCAAGGACGTCGGTCTTACCGACATCCAGCTTAGAAGGGCGGCGACCGGGGCCTACATCCTTGAGATCCCCGGCGCCGATCATGAGAAAGCGGACGCCTTGGCCGCAAAAATCAAGGCGACCGTCCTCCCTGAGGACCTAAAGGTGGCCCGGCCCATGAGACGCGCCGAATTGCGCCTCACGGGGCTCGATGAGTCAGTGACGGCGGAGGAACTCATCTCCCGCCGTCGCATCGGTGACAGGGTGCCCACCGGAGCATGTGAGAACGGCAGGCGTGCGCCCCGGTCTACGGGGTCTGTATGCGGCCGTTGTCTCATGTCCGGTGGACGCCGCGAAGAAGATGGCGGATGGCCGCCGATTGTTGGTGGGTTGGGTGTCGGCGCAGGTACGAGTCCTGCCGCCCAGACCCAGGAGGTGCTTCAGGTGCCTCCGTGAGGGGCACCTGGGGGTCAAGTGCACCTCCCAGGACGACTGTAGCGACTCCTGCTACAAGTGCAGTCGTCAGGGTCACAAGGCGGGCGAATGCACCAGCGACGTAGAGTTCTGTATACTCTGCAATGGTGCATTCAAGCCCGCCTTGCACAGGTTGGGCGGTAGGACTTGTCCCAGCGTCAAGCCAGACCCGCCACCCCCAAAAGGGGCAAAGAAGAAAACACCTGCGTCGTCGGCCGCCAAAGTGTCGACAGCGCAGAGTATGGATGTGAGGAGGGGCGACCAGCTGACCCCTCCTCAGCCGTCAGGAAGCCGCGTGGCGGCGAATCCCTGGGGATAACCCAGGCCGCTAACACAGCGGGGCCCGGGGGCGGTGAGTGCGGACACATTCATCGTCCCAGCAGTTAAATCTGCACGGGCTGGGAGGTCGAGGCGCACCGAGTATCCCGGTTGCGCCTCCCACGGTTGACGTCGAGAGGGGGGTCGTATTCTCCTTGACCCCCCCTCTGACCAACTAGACGGCAGCTCTTAGGAGCTAAGCGCGTGGCGAGGGAGCGGCGTCAATGCGCGAGCTGTATCCCGAGCTCTCGCCAAACATGCGCTGTAGAGGATACCAAGGGGTTTTAGTCGGTAGGAGTCCGACACTGTTCCGCTCTCCTGTCCGGGAGAGCGGTTCGTCCATGAGGATTTCCCCTTGTAAAAAAAAAAAAAAAAAAAAAAAAAAAGGTTAGGTTAGGTTAGGTTAGGTTGGGGTGCGATGCCACAAGGCGGGCGAATGCGACAGCGAGCGAGGTGGCGTTCTGCCGCCTCTGTAATGCTGATTGCAAGCCCGCCTTGCACAGGTTGGGTAGCAGGGCCTGTCCTACGATAAGACCCGCGCCGCCAGCCCCCAAAGGGGCCAGGAAGAAAAAGCCTCAAACGGCATCGTCTGCCGCCAGCGCACCCGCGCCGCAAGAGGCGCCAATGGAGGTGGAGCAAACTCCATCATGCTCTGCCCCATCACCGGGAACATCTAAGGGTGGCCCAAGTTCAGGGGGGGAAACAGCCCCCGGCCACCCTTAAGAAGGCCTGAATGCCAGGCCAAGGAGGTTGAGGCGCGCCGCTGTGTCCAGGCGCGCCTCCCAATGGACGTCGTCAGGGGGGACCTCATCTTCCCCCCAGACCTGAAGGACGATGGCCGCAAGGCCTAGCGCACGCCAGGGGAAGCGGTAGTAGTACAGATCGCAATTCCCGCACCCCTGGCTGCAATGCGCGTTGAGGACACCAAGGAGTTTTAGTGGGTATTCTACGGCCGCTCATCTTGGCCGTAGCGAGTCCCACATACCCCCTCTCCGTTATTTTACGTTGAGAGGGGGATGCCTAAAAGCATTTCTCCTTGTAAAAAAAAAAAAAAAAAAAAAAAAAAAAAAAAAAAAAAAAAAAAAAAAAAAAAAAAAAAAAAAAAAAAAAAAAAAAAAAAAAAAAAAAAAAAAAAGTTGGGGTGCGATGTCAGATCACCTCCTCGTGGTGCACCCTGGGCAACGCCGGTCCAGTTGACCGGCGGCTGAGTATCTGACCGACCGAAGGGTCGTTAAACACTCTCGGGCGATGGGCGTATTTGCCCCCAATTGACGACTTGGCTTTCTTCTCGGACTCCGATTCGATGCCTCCATGACGACCCCCCTGCATTCCTTATGGAATCACGACCGTTCTTTTCTGACGACCTGGCTTTCCCTACTGGATCTTCCGATTGACGACTCTGGCTTTGCATACGGTTTTCTGAAACTAGCAACAATGGAAGTACAATTTAAAACTACACTACCCCAGGAGGGTACCGGCGCCTCCGGCGTCGGAGAATCCCTCTCCGGACCCTCGGGTCCGGGCTGCCCCACCGTTTCTGGGGGGGCAAAATTTTTACTTCGACCACCAACACCGACGACTCTGGCGCGAAACAGGACTTTTGATTCTGCACGCGATTTGGACGAAGACGACTCTGATAAAACGACCACAGCGAGATCACGGACTTCTGATAAAAAGAAGATGACAGCAAGGATTCAAGAGACACTACCCCAGGAGGGTACCGGCGCCTCCGGCGCCGGAGAATCCCTCCCCGGACCCTCGGGTCCGGGCTGCCCCACCGTTTCTGGGGGGGGCAAATCGTTGCTAAAACCACCACCCGGAATGACGAAAACGACCCTGGAACTCATACGGAGATCTGAGCTTGCCCAGGGAATAGACCTTGACGATCCCGAGCAGTCGAGATATGCGAAATACAAGCATTTCGATCTGCCAACGAGCCGCTACGCTGGACGGTTTGGCCAATGGGCCCAGGAGTACCCTGACTCCGCAAACCTCCAGCCTAAAGTGGTACTTGAGAGGGTTCCCTCACTCGACCGATTATCTGTGTCGAGTGCAGGCAGCCTCATGACGGTCGATTCTGCTGAGGGGAGAGACTCCCTTTCCCCCAGCAGAGGCGATCGTAAAAGGAGATTACCAGACGAGGACATGAGTCTGAGTTCTTACTCTGATGAGGATGAGGAGGAACTACCAGTGAGACCTGGTACACCGTTACCCAAAAGGGGGAGAGGCCGTCCGCCTACTACCGGACAATACATTGGCGTCGGTAAAGCTAGAGCGGAGCTCATACGCCTCCAACAGAAGGAGACGCTTCATCTAGAGGAGCGTGAGGAGGTGAAGAAGGCAGCCTCCACACAGTCAGGATGGAGCGCCTGGCTGCCAGAGCGGCGTCTCCTGACGCCAGCGACAAAGTGGTGAGCGGTGTCAAGACGATTCTTGACATCGCTAAGAAATCGAAGAACCTGAAGGGCACATGCCAACATGCCCTGAAGGAAGCCGCAAAGGCGATTACGGAGGCGTTTGAAGACCTACGCCTCCGCACCACCAACGACGAGACAGCCCGCCTGGAGGCGGATAATGTCCGCTTAAGGGCGGAGCTGTCTCGTCAAAACGAAGACACAACGTCGCTCCGTAAGGAGCTGGCGAAACTGAAGCTGACCGTGGAGGAGCTGCGTCTGAAAAGACCGTCGGCGTCTGCGGCGTCTTCATGGGCGGAGGCGGATGTTCAATTCCCGCCCCTCCCTAAGACTGGACCTAAGACGACGACGGCACCACGGTCAGATGTTGTCACCGTGGACCAGCTACAGGAGTTGCTGCGCTCGCAAACGGCGCAGATTATGGGGATGGTGGATGCTCGCTTTGCGGGCGTCGCCGGGCGGCTTCTACCGGAGGAGCGCCTGCGGCCGCCTCTGGCCGCAGATCGCACAGCCGCCCCACCAGTCCCCATCGACACTGCTGCCGTTTTGCAAGCGCAGCAACCCGCGACCAAGGCGGGTAAAAGAAGAGGAAGAAGGCCGCGCCGGCCAAAGCAGCTAGTTATGCCGCTGCCGCCGCCGCCCCCCACTGATAAAGACCAGCCGCCTGCGCCTACGAGCGAGTGGGTGCAGGTCGGCAAAAACGGCCGGCCTTTAAAGCCGGCCAAGGAGAAGAAAGAGGGCCCAGCCCCCCAAAAAGAAGAAGGCCTCCAAGAAAAAGAGGGCCGCCAAACTTCGCCCCCCGGCAACAACGGCAGTGTCGCTAACGCTGCCGCCGGGGGCGCAGGAAGGTGGCCTCACTTACTTGGAGGTCATGAGGAAGGTACGTGCCGACGTTCCGCTCAAGGACGTCGGCATTGAAGAAGTGAAGTGGCGCAGAGCGGTGACCGGGGCATACATCTTTGAGCTCCCCGGCGCCGACTCTGCAAACAGAGAAAAGGCCGATGCCTTGGCCGCCAAACTGAAGGCGGCCCTCCCGGCGGAGGTTAAAATCTCCCGGCCCATGAGACGCGCCGACCTGCGCGTCTCTGGGCTCGACGAGTCCGTGACGGCGGAGGAATTGATCTCCGCCGTCGCCCAGTCGACCGGCTGTCCACCGGATGATGTGAGGACGGCCGGTGTACGCCCCGGTCTTCGTGGGTTGTACCAGGCCGTCATCACATGTCCGGTGGACGCGGCCAAGAAATTGGCCGATGGCCGAAAGTTGCTGGTAGGATGGGTCAGTGCGCGGGTGCAAGTCCTGCCGCCAAGGCCCAGGAGGTGCTACAGGTGCCTCCAACAGGGGCACCTGGGGGTCAACTGCACCTCCAAAGTCGACGTAAGCACCTGGTGCTTCAGGTGCAGTCGGCCGGGCCATAAGGCGGGCGAGTGCACTAGCGAGGTCACGTATTGTGGCCTCTGTGCTGGCGCGCTCAAGCCCGCCTTACACAAGATGGGCGGCAAGACTTGCCCTTGCGTACAGTCCGACCCGCCAGCCCGCAAAGGGGCAAACAGGAGGAAGACGAAGCCTCCTGTCGACAGGAGGTCGCAGGAGGTCGAAATGGAGGAGCTCCCATCCTGCTCCTCCGCCGTCGCCGGACCGTGCAGCGGCCTACATCCTGAGGGAAACACACCCTCGGCCGCTGCGGATCGGAGCCTGGGGACGCCGGGTGCGGGTACACCCGCCGTCCCAGCAGCAAAATAGCTGCACAGGCAGAGAGGTTGAGGCGCACCGATGTGTCCCGGTGCGCCTCCCAACGGTTGACGTCAGAGAGGGGTCTTATCACTCCTTGACCCCCCTCAGACCATAATGGCGACGGCTCATCCGAGCCTACGCACGCCGGGGGGGAGCGGTAGTAATCCCAGTCGGGCAATCCCCGCACCCCCGGCATCACAAGTGCGCTCGAGAGGACACCTTGGGGTTTTAGCCGGTAGGAGTCCGGCACTGTTCCACTCTCCTGCCCGGGAGAGTGGTTCGTCCATGAGGATTTCCCCAAGTAAAAAAAAAAAAAAAAAAAAAAAAAAAAAAAAAAAAAAAAAAAAAAAAAAAAGGTAGTTAGGTTGGGGTGCGATGGGGTGCGGGGCCAGATCACCTCCACGTGGTGCACCCTGGGCAACGTCGGTCCAGTTGACCGGCGGCTGAGTATCTGGCGGACTGGAGAGTCCTAAAAAACTCCTGGGCGCGGTGTGTGAGCGGCGCGCCCAGTACCGGGCCAGGGCGGATGAGGACCCAAGTCTGGGTCCCAACGGCTTGGTTCCGGAAAGCGGCTGGCGGGGCTGGCCGATCTAGTGTCGGCCCCGGCAGGCGTACCGCGAACTGGTAGATGATCTTTGATGAAGACAATGGATAGCGCAAAATCTAAAGAGAAAAACTACCCCAGGAGGGTACCGGCTTAGCCGGAGAATCCCTCCCTGGGCCTTCGGGCTCAGGCTGCCCCACGTTCTCTGGGGGGGGCAAAGTTTTGCACGATTCCCCACATACGACGACCCTTGCAAGAACACCGGTAACCGATTCTTCTCCAATGACGACCTCTGCACGCTCACGGACTGATGAGAGCGCAAAAAAAAACGACGACAAAGGCTAGAACTAGGAAATCGAAATCTGCTTGTGATGCGACCCTGGACAGCTTAAGGAAAATTGAAGATAGGATGATGGAGGCTGAAGCCAAAGGGCAGCAGCCATCTCCCGTAGTCCTTTTGGAAAGGTTGAAGGTGCTCGACCAGCTCTCCGCTGATCTTTCGGCGGAGAGCAGTTATGGGTCGAATATGTCATTAGACACGGTCGGATCCGCTGACGAAAGTGACGTTCCTTCTCTCAGCGGATTCGACCGTAAAAGGAAAGTACAGTTGTCAGAGGTGACCTCTGACTCTGAGGCGGAGGAGTGTACTCGTTCGCCCAAGGTCCGAGCCACCTCTGGCTCCCCAAAACGAGGAAGAGGCCGGCCGCCGACCACCGGCGAGTATGTCGGCCTTTACAAGGCGAGGATGGAGGCGAGTCGCCTACAAGACGAGGAAATACGCCTCATGGCTGAGAAGGAGGCCAGCAAAAGACTCCCGACGCCAGGCAAATGCGTCTGGCCTCGCGGCCCGACGCAACCTCCGGGCGTCGGAGAGACCAGCGACCTCAACGAGAGAGCGATGCGCGACTTGGACGCAATCTTCCATGTCGCGAAAAGGTCCGGCAACCTGAAGGGCACTTTTCAACGTGCCCTGAAGGACGCCGCGGCCTCACTAAAAGTGACGATCGAGGCATTTCGAACCAGGACCGCCTCTGATGAGACGGCCCGCCTCGAGGCCGAAAACAACCGCCTCAAGGTGGAGATGTCGGCCCAACAAAAGGTGTTAACAGATCTCCTGAGGGAGATGGCTGACCTGAAGGCGGAGGTGTTGGGGAGACGCCCCCAGGAGCAGCCAGCTCCCTCAGAGCAACAATCCACGACGAGACAGGATGTCAGCTCAGAACTCCGTGAGCTACTCGGCGAATTACTGCGCTCTCAGACAGCGCAAGTGATGGAGATGGTGGATGCCCGATTCCAGGGCATCCAAGGGCGACTGCTGCCGGCCGGAGGAGCGTCTGCGACCACCCCTGGCCGCAGACAGCAGAGCCGCCCCACTACCACCACCACCATCTTCATCAAATGTTGCTGCGCTGGGAGCGCAGCCCTCTGCCAAGAAAAAGGCGGAGAAGAAGAAGACAGTGGCGAAGGCGGCGACATATGCCGCTGCCGCCGCTACACCAACCCGGACGCGACGAGCCCCTGCCCCCAACCCTGATACGGGTGAGTGGGTCCAGGTGGGGAAAAATGGTCGGCCTCAAAAGCCGGCCAAAGATAAGAAGAAGGCCCAGCCTAAAAAGAAGAAGAAGCCTCCAAGAAAAAGAGGGCCGCCAAACTACGCCCCCGGCGACAACGGCAGTGTCGTTAACGCTGCCGCCGGGGGCGCAGGAAGGTGGCCTCACTTACTTGGAGGTAATGAGGAAGGTGCGTGCCGACGTTCCGATTAAGGACATCGGCATCGAAGAAGTCAACAGTTTCGCAGAGCGGTGACCGGGGGATACATTTTTGAGCTCCCCGGCACCGACTCCGATAATAGAGACAAGGCGAACGCCTTGGCCGCCAAGTTGAAGGCGGCACTTCCAGCCGAAGTAAAAAGGTAGCCCGGCCTATGAGGCGCGCCGATCTGCGTCTGTCGGGATTAGACGAGTCCGTGACGGCGGAGGAACTTATCTCCGCCGTCGCCCAGTCGACCGGCTGTCCACCGGAGGATGTGAGGACGGCTGGTGTACGCCCCGGTCTTGCGTGGGTTGTACCAGGCCGTCATCACATGTCCGGTGGACGCGGCCAAGAAATTGGCGACGGCCGTAGACTATTAGTAGGATGGGTCAGCGCGCAGGTGCAAGTCCTGCCGCCAAGGCCCAGGAGGTGTTATAGGTGCCTCCAGCAGGGGCACCTGGGGTCAATTGCACCTCCCAGGTAGACGTCAGCACCTGGTGCTTTCAGGTGCAGTCGGCCGGGCCACAAGGCGGGCGAGTGCACCAGCGAGGTCACGTATTGTGGCCTCTGTGCTGGCGCGCTCAAGCCCGCCTTGCACAAGATGGGCGGCAAGACTTGCCCTTGCGTAAAGTCCACCCGCCAGCCCGCAAAGGGGCAAACAGGAGAAAGGTCAAACCCCTGCTTCGTCGGCCACCCAAGCGCCGACATCGCAGGAGGTTGATATGGAGGAGCTCCCATCCTGCTCCTCCGCCGTCGCCGGACCGTGCAGCGGCCTACATCCTGAGGGAAACACACCCTCGGCCGCTGCGGATCGGAGCCTGGGGACGACGGGTGCGGGCACACCCGCCGTCCCAGCAGCAAAATAGCTGCACAGGCAGGGAGGTTGAGGCGCACCGATGTGTCCCGGTGCGCCTCCCAACGGTCGACGTCAGAGGGGGGTCTTATCACTCCTTGACCCCCCTCGGACCATAATGGCGACGGCTCATCCGAGCCTACGCACGCCGGGGGAGCGGTAGTAATCCCAGTCGGGCAATCCCCGCACCCCCGGCATCACAAGTGCGCTCGAGAGGACACCTTGGGGTTTTAGTCGGTAGGAGTCCGACACTGTTCCGCTCTCCTGCCCGGGGGGGAGCGGTTCGTCCATGAGGATTTCCCCAAGTAAAAAAAAAAAAAAAAAAAAAAAAAAAAAAAAAAAAAAAAAAGGTTGGGGTGCGATGTCAGATCACCTCCTCGTGGTGCACCCTGGGCAACGCCGGTCCAGTTGACCGGCGGCTGAGTATCTGACCGACCGAAGGGTCGTTAAACACTACCGGGCGATGGGCGTATTTGCCCCAAAAACGACGACCTTGGCTTTCCCTAACGGACTTAGCTGACAGCTTCTTTTCTGACGACTTTGGCATTCTTCTGGACTTAGAGTGTCTCCTTTCCCGACGACTTGGCTTTCTTTATGGATCCTTCGAACGACGACTTTGGCTTTGCATACGGTTTTTCTGAGAAAATCATCATGGAAGCACGATTCAAAACGAAACTACCCCAGGAGGGTACCGGCGCCTCCGGCGCCGGAGAATCCCTCCCCGGGCCCTCGGGCTCGGGCTGCCCCACCGTTTCTGGGGGGGGCAAAATTCTGCTTCGACCACAAAACCCGACGACTCTGGCACGTAACAGGACTTTCGATTCTGCACGCGATCTGGACAGTGACGATATCGATACAACGACCACGGCGAGATTATGGACCACTGATAGAGAAAATATGGAAGCAGAAATTAAAAACAAACTACCCCAGGAGGGTACCGGCGTCTCAGACGCCGGAGAATCCCTTCCCGGGCCCTCGGGTCCGGGCTGCCCCACCGTTTCTGGGGGGGGCAAATTTGTGCTTACACCACCACCCGGAATGACGAAAACGACCCTGGAACTCATACGGAGATCTGAGCTTGCCCAAGGATTGGATATTGACGACCCCGAGCAGTCGAGATATGCTCAATATAAGCATCTCGACCTGCCAACGAGCCGCTACGCTGGACGGTTCGGCCAATGGGCCCAGGAGTACCCTGACTCCGTAAACCTCCAGCCAAAAGTGGTGCTTAAGAGGATTCCCTCACTCGACCGGCTATCTGTGTCGAGTGCAGGCAGCCTCATGACGGTCGATTCTGCTGAGGGGAGAGACTCCCCTTCCCCCAGCAGACTTGATCGCAAAAGGCGAATACTGGATGAGGACATGTGTCTGAGTTCCTACTCTGACGAGGAGGAGGAGGAACTACCTGACGAGACGAGACCCGGTACACCGTTACCCAAGAGGGGGAGAGGTCGGCCACCAACTACCGGCCAATACATAGGAGTCGGCAAAGCTAGAGCGGAGCTCATCCGCCTCCAGCGAAAGGAGACGCTTCACCTGGAGGAGCGTGAGGAGGTGAAGAAGGCAGCCTCCACAGTCAGGATGGAGCGCCTGACTGCCAGAGCGGCGTCTCCTGACGCCAGCGACAAAGTGGTGAGCGGTGTCAAGACGATTCTTGACATCGCCAAGAAATCGAAGAACCTGAAGGGCACATGCCAACATGCCCTGAAGGAAGCCGCAAAGGCGATTACGGAGGCGTTCGAAGACCTACGCCTCCGCACCACCAACGACGAGACAGCCCGCCTGGAGGCGGATAATGTCCGCTTAAGGGCGGAGCTGTCTCGTCAAAACGAAGACACAGCGTCGCTCCGTAAGGAGCTGGCGAAACTGAAGCTGACCGTGGAGGAGCTGCGTCTGAAAAGACCGTCGGCGTCTGCGGCGTCTTCATGGGCGGAGGCGGATGTTCAATTCCCGCCCCTCCCTAAGACTGGACCTAAGACGACGACGGCACCACGGTCAGATATTGTCACCGTGGACCAGCTACAGGAGTTGCTGCGCTCGCAAACGGCGCAGATTATGGGGATGGTGGATGCTCGCTTTGCGGGCGTCGCCGGGCGGCTTCTACCGGAGGAGCGCCTGCGGCCGCCTCTGGCCGCAGATCGCACAGCCGCCCCACCAGACCCCACTAATTCCGCTGCCGCATTGCGAGCGCAGCAGCCTGCCAAGAAGGCGGGCAACAAGAGGAAGGAGAAGGCGGTGACAAAGCCGGCAACGTTTGCTGCAGCCGTCGCTACTCCCACTACCCACCACCGGAAGTGACATGCCGCCTGCACCCGAAGGCGAATGGGTGCAGGTCGGAAAGAATGGCCGGCCTGTGAAGCCGGCCAAAGAGAAGAAAAAGGCCCAGCCTGCCAACAAAAAGCAGAGGAAGGCCTCCAAGAAAAAGAGGGCCGCCAAATTACGCCCCCCGGCTACAACGGCAGTGTCGCTAACGCTGCCGCCGGGGGCGCAGGAAGGTGGCCTCACTTACTTGGAGGTAATGAGGAAGGTGCGTGCCGACGTTCCGATTAAGGACGTCGGCATCGACGAAATCAAGTGGCGCAGAGCGGTGACCGGGGCGTATATTTTCGAACTCCCCGGCACCGACTCTGAAAATAGAGAAAAGGCGGATGCCTTGGCCGCCAAATTAAAGGCGGCCCTACCGGCCGAGGTCAAGATCGCCCGACCCATGCGACGTGCTGATTTGCGGGTGTCGGGCCTAGATGAGTCCGTGACGGCGGAGGAACTAGTCTCCGCCGTCGCCCAGTCGACCGGCTGTCCTCCGGATGATGTGAGGACGGCTGGTGTACGCCCCGGTCTTCGTGGGTTGTACCAGGCCGTCATCACATGTCCGGTGGACGCGGCCAAGAAATTGGCCGATGGCCGTAGACTGCTAGTCGGATGGGTCAGCGCGCGGGTGCAAGTCCTGCCGCCAAGGCCCAGGAGGTGCTACAGGTGCCTCCAACAGGGGCACCTGGGGGTCAACTGCACCTCCAAAGTCGACGTTAGCACCTGGTGCTTCAGGTGCAGTCGACAGGGCCACAAGGCGGGCGAGTGCACCAGTGAGGTCGCGTACTGCGGCCTCTGCGCTGGTGCGCTCAAGCCCGCCTTGCACAAGTTGGGCGGCAGGACTTGCCCTTGCGTCGAGTCCAGCCCGCCAGCCCACAAAAAGGGCAAAAGAGGAGGAAAGCCTCCTGCCGCCTCGGCGCCGCAGGAAGTTGAAATGGAGGAGCTCCCATCTCGCTCCTCCGTCGCCGGACCGAGCAGCGGCCATCCCGAGGGGAACACACCCTCCGCTGCTGCATATCGGAGCCTGGGGACGCCGGGTGCGGGCACACCCGCCGTCCCAGCAGCGAAATAGCTGCACAGGCAGGGAGGTTGAGGCGCACCGATGTGTCCCGGTGCGCCTCCCAACGGTCGACGTCAGAGGGGGGTCTTATCACTCCTTGACCCCCCTCAGACCGTAGTGGCGACGGCTCACTGAGCCCACGCACGCCGGGGGGAGCGGTAGTAATCCCATTAGGGCAATCCCCGCACCCCCGGCATCAGAAGTGCGCTAGCGAGGACACCTTGGGGTTTTAGTCGGTAGGAGTCCGACACTGTTCCGCTCTCCTGCCCGGGAGAGCGGTTCGTCCATGAGGATTTCCCCAAGTATAAAAAAAAAAAAAAAAAAAAAAAAAAGGTTAGGTTAGGTTGGGGTGCGATGCCAGATCACCTCCACGTGTGCACTCCGGGCAACGTCGGTCCACTTGACCGGCGGCTGAGAATCTGGCGGGCTGAAGGGCCCTTAAAAGCTTCTAGTTGTGGTATGTGTGCAGCGCAACTAGTACCGGGCTGAGGCGGATGAGGACCCAACTATTGGGTCCCAACGGCTCAGTTCCGGACAGCGGCTGGCGGGGTTGGCTGTGTCAGGCTGACCTCGGCAGGCGTACTGCTAACTTGACGTAGATAGGAAGTTAACAATGGAAGCGAACCTTCAAAAAGTATTACCCCAGGAGGGTACCGGTGTCTCCGGCACCGGAGAATCCCTCCCCGGACCCTCGGGTCCGGGCTGCCCCTCGTTTTCTGGGGGGGGCAAAGTTTCGCTAACTTCTGGATCCCAAACGACGACCTCTGCACGCTCACGGACTGACGATGAAGCCAAAATGAAGACGAAAGCCAGGACAAGGAAACCGAAACCTGCGATCGATGTGACCTTGGACAGTCTAAAGGAAATTGAAGATAGGATGAGGGACGCTGAAGCTAAGGGACAGCAGCCGTCCCCCGTAGTCCTATTGGAGAGGATGAAAGTCCTCGACCAGCTCTCCGCTGATCTTTCGGCGGAGAGCAGTTTTGGATCGAATATGTCCCTAGACACGGTCGGATCCGCTGACGAAAGTGACGTTCCTTCCCTCAGCGGATTCGACCGTAAAAGGAAGGTACAGTTGTCAGAGGTGACCTCTGACTCTGAGGCGGAGGAGTGTACTCGTTCGCCCAAGGTCCGAGCCACCTCTGGCTCCCCGAAACGAGGAAGAGGCCGGCCGCCGACCACCGGCGAGTACGTCGGCCTTTACAAGGCGAGGATGGAGGCGAGTCGCCTACAAGACGAGGAGATACGCCTCATGGCTGAGAAGGAGGCCAGCAAAAAGACTCCCGACGCCAGGCAAATGCGCCTGGCCTCGCGGCCCGACGCATCTCCGGGCGCCGGAGAGACCAGCGACCTCAACGAGAGGGCGATGCGCGACTTGGACGCAATCTTCCATGTCGCGAAAAGGTCCGGCAACCTGAAGGGCACTTTTCAACGTGCCCTGAAGGACGCCGCGGCCTCACTAAAAGTGACCATCGAGGCGTTTCGCACCAGGACCGCCTCTGAAGAGACGGCCCGCCTCGAGGCCGAAAACAACCGCCTTAAGGTGGAGATGTCGGCCCAACAGAAGGTGCTGACCGATCTCCTGAGGGAGATGGCTGACCTGAAAGCGGAGGTGATGGGGAGACGCCCTCAGGGGCAGCCAGCTCCCTCAGAGCAACAAACCAGGACGGGACAAGATGTCAGCTCGGAACTCCGCGAGCTACTCGGTGAATTACTGCGCTCTCAGACAGCGCAGGTGATGGAGATGGTGGATGCTCGATTCCAGGGCATCCAAGGGCGACTACTGCCGGAGGAGCGTCTGCGACCACCCCTGGCCGCAGACAGCAGAGCCGCCCCACCACCACCACCACCACCATCTTCATCAAATGCTGCTGGCCGGGAGCGCAGCCCTCTGCCAAGAAAAAGGCGGAGAAAAAAGAGTAAAACAGTGGCGAAAGCGGCGACATATGCCGCTGCCGCCGCTGTCCCAACCGGACGTGACGATCCCCCTGCCCCCAACCCTGATACGGGCGAGTGGGTCCAGGTGGGGAAAAATGGTCGGCCTCTAAAGCCGGCCAAAGATAAGAAGAAGGCCCAGCCTAAGAATAAGAAGAAGGCCTCCAAGAAAAAGAGGGCCGCCAGACTGCGTCCCCCCGGCGACAACGGCAGTGTCGTTAACGCTGCCGCCGGAGGCGCAGGAAGGTGGCCTCACTTACTTGGAGGTCATGAAGAAGGTACGTGCCGACGCCCCGCTCGCGGACGTCGGCATAAAGGAAGTGACTTGGCGCAGAGCGGTGACCGGGGGATACATATTCGAGCTCCCCGGCACCGACTCTGCAAACAGAGAAAAGGCCGATGCCTTGGCCGCCAAATTGAAGGCGGTCCTCCCGGCGGAGGGTTAAGATCTCCCGGCCCATGAGACGCGCCGACCTGCGCGTCTCTGGGCTCGACGAGTCCGTAACGGCGGAGGAACTAGTCTCCGCCGTCGCCCAATCGACCGGCTGTCCACCGGATGATGTGAGGACGGCTGGTGTACGCCCCGGTCTTCGTGGGTTGTACCAGGCCGTCATCACATGTCCGGTGGATGCGGCCAAGAAATTGGCCGACGGCCGTAGACTTCTGGTCGGATGGGTCAGTGCGCGGGTGCAAGTCCTGCCGCCAAGGCCCAGGAGGTGCTACAGGTGCCTCCAACAGGGGCACCTGGGGGTCAACTGCACCTCCAAAGTCGACGTAAGCACCTGGTGCTTCAGGTGCAGTCGGCCGGGCCACAAGGCGGGCGAGTGCACCAGCGAGGTCACGTATTGTGGCCTCTGTGCTGGCGCGCTCAAGCCCGCCTTGCACAAGATGGGCGGCAAGACTTGCCCCTGCGTACAGTCCGACCCGCCAGCCCGTAAAGGGGCTAACAGGAGAAAGATCAAACCTCCTGCTTCGTCGGCCACCCAAGCGCCGACATCGCAGGAGGTTGACATGGAGGAGCTCACATCTCGCTCCTCCGCCGTAGCCGGACCGAGCAGCGGTCAACGCCTTGAGGGGACCATCCCCTCGGCCGCTGCTGATCGGAGCCTGGGGACGACGGGTGCGGGCACACCCGCCGTCCCAGCAGCAAAATAGCTGCACAGGCAGGGAGGTTGAGGCGCACCGATGTGTCCCGGTGCGCCTCCCAACGGTCGACGTCAGAGGGGGGTCTTATCACTCCTTGACCCCCCTCAGACCATAATGGCGACGGCTCATCCGAGCCTACGCACGCCGGGGGGAGCGGTAGTAATCCCAGTCGGGCAATCCCCGCACCCCCGGCATCACAAGTGCGCTCGAGAGGACACCTTGGGGTTTTAGCCGGTAGGAGTCCGGCACTGTTCCACTCTCCTGCCCGGGTGAGTGGTTCGTCCATGAGGATTTCCCCAAGTAAAAAAAAAAAAAAAAAAAAAAAAAAAAAAGGTTAAGGTTAGGTTAAAGGTTAGGTTAGGTTAGGTTAGGTTGGGGTGGGGTGCGATGTCAGATCACCTCCTCGTGGTGCACCCTGGGCAACGCCGGTCCAGTTGACCGGCGGCTGAGTATCTGACCGACCGAAGGGTCGTTAAACACTACCGGGCGATGGGCGTATTTGCCCCAAAAAACGACGACCTTGGCTTTCCCTAACGGACTTAGCTGACAGCTTCTTTTTCTGACGACTTTGGCATTCTTCTGGACTTAGAGTGTCTCCTTTCCCGACGATTTGGCTTTTCTTTATGGATCCTTCGAACGACGACTTTGGCTTTGCATACGGTTTTTCGAAGCAAAACGAATCATGGAAGCACAATTAAAAACGACACTACCCCAGGAGGGTACCGGCGCCTCCGGCGCCGGAGAATCCCTCCCCGGGCCCTCGGGCCCGGCTGCCCCGCCGTTTCTGGGGGGGGCAAAATTTTGCTTCGGCCTGATAACCAACCGACGACTTTGGCACGAAATAGGACTCACGATTCTGCTCGTGACTTGGCATATGACGACATCGATACAACGACCACGGCGAGATTATGGACTACCGAGAATAAAAAAACATGGAAGCAGAAGTCACTAACAAACTACCCCAGGAGGGTACCGGCGTCTCTGACGCCGGAGAATCCCTTCCCGGGCCCTCGGGTCCGGGCTGCCCCACCGTTTCTGGGGGGGGCAAACTTGTGCTTACACCACCACCTGGAATGACGAAGACGACCCTGGAGCTCATTCGGAGATCTGAGCTTGCCCAGGGACTGGACATTGACGACCCGAGCAGTCGAGATATGCACGCTACAAACATCTCGATCTGCCAACGAGCCGCTACGCTGGACGGTTTGGCCAAT
>AP028165.1:29352509-29426968 GCA_014132275.2 Samia ricini | reverse complement strand
CAGGAGTGGTACGCTCCATGGCTTTGTATGGAGCCCCAGTATGGCACGGGGCCCTGACGGTTGATAATTCTGCGGTACTGCGCAGATTGCACAGAATGATGGCCGTCAGGGTGGTACGTGGCTATCGTACCATCTCATATGAAGCGGCGTGCATACTGGGGAGCTCCCCACCGTGGGAGTTAGTAGCCTACATTCAGGCGGCTGTGTATGAGTGGAGGGTGGATATGGCCACTCGCGGTGTTTTAGTCGCACCGCGAGAGAGGGATGCACAAAAGGCTGTCATCCAACAGTCTGTGCTTCAGATGTGGAAGCAGAAGCTGGAAACAGCCAGTGCTGGCTTACGAACGGTGGAGGCCATCCGACCGGTTCTGGTGGAATGGGTGGAAAGGCGACATGGGCCACTCACCTTCCGGCTGGTGCAAATGCTTACCGGCCACGGCGGGAAACGGGAAGTATTTGCACCAAATAGCCGGCAAGGAGGAAACATCAAGATGTCATCACTGCGAAGGGTGCGATGCTGACACAGCTCAGCACACCCTAGAGCAGTGTCCAGCATTCGCACAGCATCGCAGGGAGCTAACTACAGTGGTTGGCGGCGACCTCTCGCTGCCAGCCTTGGTCAAGTCCATGGTTGACAGCGAGAGATCGTGGCAGGCTGTGCTGGCTTTCTGCGAGGCTGTGCTCCTGGTTAAGGAGGAGGCCGAAAGGGCCAGGGAGAGGAATCCTGAAGCTCCTGCTGCTCGCCGACAGAGAGCGGGGCGCGGAAGACGGAGAGGTGGTGGGCAATTCCACCAAATGCCGCCATAGAGAGTCGCCAGGTAGCGGATGCGGGGGCGTCCGTTACCGATGACTGCTACCCGAGCAGGAGAGGCGACTAATGCCGCTGCTTCTCAGAAGAAGAAGAAGAAGCATGGGTAGAGGTACTTTCCTCTCTACCCGAGACGAGGGTCCCCGCAAGCCGTATGCGGGCGACCCAGGCGCGTGGACAGGGTTGCGGAAGTAATGCTCACGCAGATACCGTGACCCTGTTCCACATACGCGCCGATGCGGCCGTGGGGTTTTTTTTTTTTTTTTTTTTTTTTTTTTTTTTTTTTTTTTTTTTTTTTTTTTTTTTTTTTTTTTTTTTTTTTTAGCCGGTAAGAGTCCGGCACTGTTCCCCTCTCCCGAGCACAGGATGATCGTTTCCCTGTGCTCGGGAGAGGGGTTCGTCCATGAGGATTTCCCCACGTTAAAAAAAAAAAAAAAAAAAAAAAAAAAAAAAAAAAAAAAAAAAAAAAAAAAAAAAAAAAAAAAAAAAAAAAAAAAGGTTAGGTTGGGGTGGGGTGGTACGGGGTGTGATGTCAGAGCGCCTCCACGTGGCACACTCCGGGCAACGTCGGTCCCACTAGACCGGCGGCTAAGACTCTGACCGGGCGAACCGGGCGAAAGCCCACAATTGACGACTCGGCTTCTGTTTTTTTTCGGTTTTCGAACTGATTGCCTCTTTGCTGACCCCTGCATTCTTTTGGACTCCGATTGGATGCAATTGTGACGACTTTGGCTTATCTTACTGGTTTCTGATTAGCCTCCTTTTTGATGACTTGGCTTTCCCTATGGACCCTTCGATTGACGACCTGGCTTGCTTTCTGGATTCCGATGACGACAAATATGCTAGCACAATTTAAAAAGAAACTACCCCAGGAGGGTACCGGTGCCTCCGGCACCGGAGAATCCCTCCCCGGTCCCTCGGGGCCGGGCTGCCCCTCGTTTTCTGGGGGGGGCAAAATTTTGCTACATCCCACTGAACCGACGACTTTGGCGCGAACTAGGACTTTCGATTCCGCACGCGATCTTTCAATTGACGACCTCGAACCAACGACCAAGGCGAGAACACGGACTTCTGAGAGTAAAATCATGAGTGCAAGACAGAAAAGAGACATACCCCAGGAGGGTACCGGCGTCACCGACGCCGGAGAATCCCTTCCCGGGCCCTCGGGCCTGGGCTGCCCCACCGTTTCTGGGGGGGGCAACTTCTTGCCACGTGTTATGGTGGAGAGGAGCTCATCGATCGACCGTATGTCGATGTACAGCGATGCGAGCGATTTCTCGAATACGACAATCGATTTTGGAGATGACGGCAGACCATACGTCAAGAAGGTTGACCGTAAGAGGAAGAAGGGCTTTGCGAAGGGCTTTACGGAGCATGAAGAGATCCGGTTCGATGAGGATCTCTCCGATAGAGAGATCTCTCTCGAATCGGGCTCTGAAACCGAAACGCCCATAAGAAGTAGAACATCCACGGCAAAGCGTGGAAGAGGACGTCCACCCACCACGGGTGAGTACGTCGGCCGCGCAGCTGCGAAGGCCGAATACGTCCGCCTTATGGAGAGAGAGCTCCAGCTCCAGGCGGAAAAGGAGCTGACGGAGGAGACGAATGAGGCGCGAAAAGGCGCGCTCGGCTGCAAAGCCAGGCGGACCCGAACCGCCTTTAAATCTGGACGAGAAGGTGAAGGCCGACGTCGACATGATAGTCAGCATCGCCAAGAGGTCCGGTAACCTGAAGGGCACCTTTCAGCGTGCCCTGAAGGAAGCCGCGGCCTCCCTAAAAGAAGCATTCGAGGAAGTTCGAAGTCGAACGACCTCAGACGAGACAGCCCGCCTGGAGGCGGAGAACGCCCGCCTAAAGGCGGAGCTGTCTCAACAAAAGAAGGATATGGAAGCAGTGAGGAGAGAGCTGGCCGACGTCAAGGCGGCGGTTCAGGGTCTGCTTCCTCGAGAGCTCTCCTCCCCCGTGGCGCGACAAAGAGAGGCGGCGAAAGAGGACTTCCCGCCACTCCCACTCCCAAAAAACGACGACGACAAGGTCCAAACAGACCAGCTCCAGCTCCCGGACGGAGATGCTCTCCGAAGTCGAGGAGCTACTCGGAGAGATGCTGCGCGCCCAGACGGCGCAGATAATGACGATGGTGGAGGCCCGTTTCGAGGGACGACTTTTGCCGGAGACGCGTCTGCGTCCTCCATTGGCCGCGGATAGCCGATCCGCGACAGCCGTCCCTCCACCGGCCCCCGTCTCTACTGCTGCCGCTCTGGGAGCGCAGCCGCCCGCCAAAAAGGCGGGCAAGAAGGCAAAGGCCAGCACCAAAGCAGCGAGTTTTGCTGCTGCGGTAGCTGCGCCTACTCATGGACAGGACGTGCCACCTGCGCCCACGAACGAGTGGGTGCAGGTAGGCAAAAATGGGCGGCCAGTCAAGCCGCCCAAGACGAAGAAACAGAAAAAGAAGAAGAAGGAAAAGACGCCCAAAAGGAAGAAGGCCCCCAGACTCCGGCCCCCGACGACGGCTGCGGTATCTATCACACTGCAGCCGGGGGTGCAGGAGAGGGGCCTCACCTATTTGGAAGTTTTGAAGAAGGTGCGTGCCGACGTCAAACTAAGTGACGTCGGCATAAAAACGATATAAAATGGCGTAGGGCGGCTACCGGGGGGCCTATATTTTTGAGGTTCCCGGCGCCGAAAATGAAGCTAAAGCTGATGCTCTGGCCGCTAAAATAAAGGCGGCCCTTTCTCCATCGGAGGTAAAAGTCGCCAGGCCTATGAGGCATGCAACCTTACGCGTGTCGGGCCTGGACGAGTCCGTGTCGGCGGAGGAGTTGGTCTCCGCCGTCGCCCAGGCGGCAGGCTGTCCACCGGAGCACGTTACGACGGCCGGTATACGCCCCGGCCTTCGAGGTCTGTACATGGCCATCGTATCGTGCCCGGTGGCAGCAGCAGCAAAGAAGTTGGTGGATGAGCGCCGACTGTTGGTCGGATGGGTTGCGGCGCAGGTACAAGTCCTGCCGCCCAGGCCCAGGAGGTGCTATCGGTGCCTCAAAGAAGGTCACCTGGGGGTGAATTGCACCTCCGAGACCGACTGCAGCACCTGGTGCTTCAGATGCAGTCGGTCGGGCCACAAAGCGGGCGAGTGCACCAGCGAGGTCGAATATTGCGGCCTCTGCAGTGGTGCACTCAAGCCCGCCCTGCACAGATTGGGCGGTAGGGCTTGTCCCAGTGTCAAGCCCGACCCGCAAGCCCCGAAGGGCAAAAGGAAGCCCCAAAGGCCTCCAGCACGACCGGCGGTAGCGCCACCCGTGCAGGAGGTGGAAATGGAAGAGGTGCCGCCAACACCTGTGCCCTCTTCCACGGACTCTAGGCCCGTCAGCCGTTCTTCTACGAGGGACGGCCATCCCTCGGCTGACGCGCGGCGAAGCCTGAGCTTGCGGCGGCGACCATCTGCCGCCCAAGTCCCTCAGGCTTAGGAGTTGAGGTGCAATGTTGTGTCCCATTGCACCTCCTCAAGGCGATGTCGAAAGACCTGCAGGTGAGGCCTGTTAAGGCTTGGCGCATGCCGGGGGGAGCGGTCGCAATGCAGACGCATATCCCGAGCCCCCCGGCACTCTTGCGCGTTGTGGACACCTTGGAGTTTTAGTGGGTATTCTACGGCCGCCCCCTTTGGCTGTAGCGAGTCCCACATACCCCCTCCCTGGCAAGGAGGGGGATGCCTAAATGCATTTCTCCAAGTAAAAAAAAAAAAAAAAAAAAAAAAAAAAAAAAAAAAAAAAAAAAAAAAAAAAAAAAAAAAAAAAAAAAAAAAAAAAAAAAAAAAAAAAAAAAAAAAAAAAAAAAAAAAAAAAAAAAAGGGGTGGGGGGTACCGCAAACTTGACGGCAGAAATTAGCAAGATGGAAAGTACAAAGTTTAAAAAAATCACTACCCCAGGAGGGTACCGGCTCCTCAGGAGTCGGAGAATCCCTCCCTGGGCCATCCGGCTCAGGCTGCCCCTCGTTTTCTGGGGGGGGCAAAATTTTGTGCAATACCAAATCAACGACGACCTTGGCAAGAACTCTGACGACCGATTCCCAAACGACGACACACGCTAGCCCACGGATCTCCGAGATGGATGCCAAATTGATGACCAGAGCTAGCTCTAAGTCGCCTGTAGTCCTACTTCAAAGGCTGCAGGCGCTCGACCAGCTGAGACAGTTGGATGAAATGCAGGCGGAATTTGACGCCGAAATGGGCGACGACGATTTTAGCGACGTTGACAGTTGCGCGTCAATGGAGACGGTGGGATCAGCTGCGGGGAGCGACACTCCTTCCTGCAGCGGATCCCGCCGTAAACGGAAGGGTACCCTGTCTGAGACCAGCTCTGGACAGGAAGAGGAGGGATTATCCCCCTTAGCGAAAGTGCGAGCCACAACCTCCGCACAAAAAAAGAGGAAGAGGGCGCCCGCCGACGACGGGCGAGTACGTTGGCCTGGCGAAAGCTAAGGCTGACCTTCTCCGCGTGGAGCAGGAGCAACTCCGGCTCCAAGCGGAGAAGGAGCTGGTAGAGTTCGCCGTGGCCAGCCGTGCTCGCTTGGCGTCTATGCCCCCCATATCAGGACGTGACATCGCGGAAGCGGAGGGACTGGATGAGCGAGGGTTGCGCTGCGTGGAGGATATTCTCCACGTAGCCAAAAAGTCAGGAAACTTGAAGGGCACGTATCAGCGTGCCCTCAAGGAGTCGGCCCTTGCTCTCCGGGAGATACTGGACGGGTACAAAAGTAGGACGTCCTCTGACGAGACAGCCCGCCTGGAGGCGGAGAACAACCGCCTAAGGGCGGTGCTGACTCGTCAGAAGGAGGAGAACATTCTCATACGAAAGGAAGTGGCGGAGCTGCAGGCTGCGGTTAGGGAGCTGCGCACTGGTCAGTTGCCAGCCCCTGCAGCGGCAAACCTGCAGCCTGCAGCAAAGGGAGTGCCTAGGGAAAGTTTCCCCCCACTCCCCTCAAAACGAGGACAAAACACCTCCCAGCCAGAGCTGCTGGCCGAAATACGGGACATGTTTATGGAGATGCAGCGCTCACAAACGGCGCAAATAATGGGGATGGTGGATGCCCGCTTCGCGGGTATCTCAGGGCGACTCCTACCTGAGGAGCGTTCGCGGCCACCGTTGGCCGCGGACAGCCGAGCCGCCCCACCAGCCCCCATCGACACTGCTGATCTGCCGTTTTGCGAGCGCAGCAACCCGCGACCAAGGCGGGTAAAGGGAAGAAGGCCGCGCCGGCCAAAGCAGCTAGCTATGCCGCTGCCGCCGCCGCCCCCGCTGATGAAAACCAGCTGCCTGCATCCACGGAAGAGTGGGTGCAGGTCGGCAAGAATGGCCGGCCTGTCAAGCCGGCCAAGGAGAAGGCCAAGGCCAAAAAGAAGGCCAAAAAGAAGAAAGCCTCCAGAAAGAAGAAGGCCCCTAAGCTTCGGCCCCCGACGACAGCTGCTGTGTCGATAACACTGCAGCCGGAGGCGCAGGAGAAGGGCCTTTCTTATCTGGAGGTGTTAAAGAAGGCTGCCGCTGGGGTTCGACTTTCCGACCTCGGAATCAGTGGCACACAGTGGAGGAGAGGAGTCACCGGCTCCTATATTTTGGAGATCTCCGGTGATGATAAAGCCGAGAAGGCTAACACCCTCGCGGACGCCTTAAAGGGCATTGTTCCCGAGGGTGTCAAGGTGGCTCGGCCCATGCAGCGCGCAGAGTTGCGTGTTGTGGGGCTCGACGAGTCCGTGACGGCGGAGGACCTAATCTCCGCCGTCGCTAGTGCGACGGATTGTCCACCGGACAACGTCAGGACGGCCGGTATACGCCCCGGATTACGCGGGCTGTACTCGGCCGTCATATCGTGTCCGGTGGACACAGCGAAGAGGCTGGCCGATGGCCGTAGACTGTTGGTGGGCTGGGTGAGCGCACGGGTTCAGGCCCTGCCACCAAGGCCCAGGAGGTGCTTTAAGTGCCTCCGGGAAGGACACCTGGGGGTACACTGCACCTCCAAGGACGACTGCAGCATGTCATGCTACAAATGCAGTCGTCCGGGCCACAAGGCGGGCGAATGCGACAGCGAGGTGGCGTTTTGCCGCCTCTGTAATGCTGATTGCAAGCCCGCCTTGCACAGGTTGGGTAGCAGGGCCTGTCCTACCATCAGACCCGTGCCGCCGCCCCCCAAGGGGGCAAGGAAGAAGCGGCCTCCAGCGGCTACGCCTGCCGCCAGCGCAGCAGTACCGCAAGAGGTGCAGATGGAGGTGGAGCCAACTCCATCGTGCTCCACCTCATCGCCTGCCATATCTAAGGGTGGCCCAAGTTCGGGGGGGAAACAGCCCCCGGCCACCCTTAAGAAGGCCTGAATACCAGGCCAAGGAGGTTGAGGCGCGCCGCTGTGTCCAGGCGCGCCTCCCAATGGACGTCGTCAGGGGGGACCTCTTCTTCCCCCCAGACCTGAAGGACGATGGCCGTAAGGCCTAGCGCACGCCAGGGGAAGCGGTAGTCGTACGATAGCAATCCCCGCACCCCTGGCTGCAATGCGCGTTGAGGTTTTTTTTTTTTTTTTTTTTCTTTTCTTTTTCTCAGGTTGGGGTGGGGTGGGGTGCGATGCCAGATCACCTCCACGTGGTGTACTCCGGGCAACGTCGGTCCACTTGACCGGCGGCTAAGAATCTGGCGGGCTGAAGGGCCCTTAAAAGCTTCTAGGAGTGGTATGTGCGCGGCGCTCCTAGTACCGGGCTGAGGCGGATGAGGACCCAAGTTGGGTCCCAACGGCTCAGTACCGGACAGCGGCCGGCGGGGTTGGCTGTGTCAGGCTGACCTCGGCGGGCGTACCGCAAACCTGACGTGTAGTAGGAAACGAAGATGAAAGCGAATCTCAAAAAAGTATTACCCCAGGAGGGTACCGGTGCCTCCGGCACCGGAGAATCCCTCCCCGGACCCTCAAAAAGTCCGGGCTGCCCCTCGTTCTCTGGGGGGGGCAAAGCTTCGCCAACCTCTGATCCCCAAATGACGACTTCGGCTCGAAAAATGGATACTGACACTGCTTCGACGACAACTTTGGCTTGCAAACGGACTGACGATAACTCACGAATGGAGACACGGCATAGATCACGGACTGAGAAAATGCCTGTGGTCCTACTAAAAAGACTACAGGCAATAGACCAACTGCGTCAACTAGAGGAGATGGAGGCGGAACTGGACGCTGACAGTGACGCATCATTCGCGTCTATGGAGACTGTGGGATCCGCTGAGGGGAGTGACTTATTTCCTCTCCCCAGCGGATTTGACCGGAAAAGGAAGGTGAGCCTATCAGAGGCAAGCACGTGTTCCGAGGCTGAGGGCGATATGCCTCCGCCTAAGACACGTGCTGTTCCCGGAAGGACGAAAAGAGGACGAGGACGCCCGCCGACGACGGGCGAGTATGTTGGCCTGGCGAAAGCCAAGGCTGAGCTTCTCCGCGTGGAGCAGGAGCAGCTCCGGCTCCAAGCAGAGAAGGAGCTGGTGGAGTTCGCCGCGGCCAGCCGTACTCGCCTGGCGTCGATGCCGGCCCCCAGACCTGGCGGAGGAGGAGTCTCCGCAGAAGAAGAGAGCCTGGAGGAGGTGGGGCTTCGAGACGTAGAGAATATTCTCTACGTCGCCAAAAAATCTGGCAATCTGAAGGGCACCTATCAGCGTGCCCTCAACGAAGCCGCCGAATCCCTCCGGGAAATTTTGGCCAAGACCAAACGGCGGACAGCAACTGACGAGACAGCCCGCCTGGAGGCGGAGAATAACCGCCTCAAGGCGGTGCTGACTCGTCAGAAGGAGGAGTCACTTTTGCTCCGTAAAGAGATTACGGAGCTGCAGATAGCGGTAAAGGAGCTGCGCTCCCACCAGCCGCCAACACCTGCGGCAACAACACCTGCAGCAACAACACCTGCGGTGACACCAACGGTGGGGAAATCGGCCAGGGAAGCCTTCCCGCCTCTCCCCACCAAACAAGGAGGCAAAACTTCTGGGCCGGAGTCGCTCCCCGACCTTAGAGAGATGTTCGGAGAATTGCTGCGCTCGCAGACCGAGCAAATAATGCGCATGGTAGATGCCCGCATCGATGGGCGGCTACCACCTGAGGAGCGTCTGCGGCCACCATTGGCCTCGGACAGCAGAGCTGCTCTGCCAGCCCCCGTCGATGCCGCGCCTGAATTGCGAGCGCAGCAGCCCGCCGAAAAAGCGGGCAAGAAGAAAAAAAAGGGGAAGGCGGCACCTAAGCCGGCGACATTCGCTGCTGCTGCCGCCACCGTTCCCACTACCACCGGAGGAGACACGCCGCCTGCACCCACAGGTGAATGGGTGCAGGTCGGGAAGAATGGACGGCCGGTAAAACCAGCCAACAACAAGAAGAAGTCACCAACAAAGAAGAAGAAGGAGGCCTCCAAGAGGAAGAAGGCCCCCAGACTCCGGCCGCCGACGACAGCTGCGGTGTCAGTTACGCTGCAGCCGGCGGCGCAGGAGAAGGGCCTCACCTACTTGGAGGTCCTTCAGAAGATCCGGGCCGACGTCAAACTCCAGGACGTCGGCCTCAATGATATTTCATGGCGGAGGGCGGTGACGGGGGCCTATATATTCGAGGTTCCCGGCGCCGATAATGTGAAAGCGGACGCCTTGGCGGAGAAAGTCAAGGCGGCCGTCCCCGAAGGGGTGAAAGTGGCCCGGCCCATGAGGCGCGCAGAGTTGCGCGTCTCCGGCCTTGACGAATCGGTGACGGCGGAGGAATTAATCTCCGCCGTCGCCACGGCGACAGGCTGTCCACCGGAACATGTGGGAACGGCAGGCGTGCGCCCCGGCCTTCGGGGTCTGTACTCGGCCGTTGTCTCATGTCCGGTGGACGCCGCTAAGAAGATGGTCGACGGGCGCAGACTGCTCGTCGGATGGGTTTCGGCAAAGGTCCAGGCCCTGCCGCCCAGACCTAAAAGATGTTACAGGTGCCTCCGGGAGGGGCACCTAGGAGTGAAGTGCACGTCCGAGGTTGACTGCAGCACCTGGTGCTTCCGCTGCAGTCGGCCCGGCCACAAGGTGGGGGAGTGCACCAGCGAGATCGAACACTGCGGTCTCTGCGCTGGTGCACTCAAGCCCGCCTCACACAGAATGGGCAGCAGGGCTTGCACCAGCACGAAGCCTGCGCCGCCACCCCCAAAGGGGGCAAAGAAGAAGACGTCTGCGTCGTCGGCCGCCACAATGCCGACGACACAGGTGATGGAAGTTGAGGAGGAGCGCCCAACTTGCTCCTCCTCCGCCGTCAGGAAGCCGCAGGGCGGCGATTCCCTGGGATTTACCCAGGCCGCTACTTCAGGGGGGCCCGGGGGCGGTGGGTGCGGGTACACCCATCGTCCCAGCAGTTAAGTCTGCACGGGCTGGGAGGTCGAGGCGCACCGAGTGTCCCGGTTGCGCCTCCCATGGTCGACGTCGAGAGGGGGGTCGTATCACTCCTTGACCCCCCTCTGACCATCTAGACGGCGGCTCCTAGGAGCCGAGCGCGTGGCGGGGGAGCGGAGCTAATGCTAATCGCTGTATCCCGAGCCCCCGCCACTACATGCGCTGTTGAGGACACCAAGGGGTTTTAGTCGGTAGGAGTCCGACACTGTTCCGCTCTCCTACCCGGGAGAGCGGTTCGTCCATGAGGATTTCCCCTTGTAAAAAAAAAAAAAAAAAAAAAAAAAAAAAAAAGGTTGGGGTGGGGTGGGGTGGGGTGGGGTACCACATGGAGGAGAGGCGTCACCGGGTCATACATCCTAGAGATACCCGGTGGCGATAATGCCCAGAAGGCAGATACCCTCGCGGCTGCCCTGAAAGGGGTAGTCCCTGAGGGTGTGAAGGTGGCCCGGCCCATGCGGCGCGCAGAACTGCGCGTCGTTGGGCTGGATGAGTCGGTGACGGCGGAGGATCTTATCTCCGCCGTCGCCGGAGCGACGGATTGTCCACCGGACAACATCCGGACGGCCGGTATTCGCCCCGGTTTGCGCGGGCTGTACTCGGCCGTCATATCGTGTCCGGTGGACACAGCGAAGAGGTTGGCTGATGGCCGTAGATTGTTGGTGGGCTGGGTGAGCGCACGGGTTCAGGCCCTGCCACCGAGGCCCAGGAGGTGCTTCAGGTGCCTCCGGGAAGGACACCTGGGGGTCCAATGCACCTCCAAGGACGACTGCAGCATTTCATGCTACAAATGCAGTCGTCCGGGCCACAAGGCGGGCGAATGCGACAGCGAGGTGGCGTTCTGCCGCCTCTGCAATGCTGATTGCAAGCCCGCCTTGCACAGGTTGGGTAGCAGGGCCTGTCCTACAATCAGACCCGTGCCGCCGCCCCCCAAGGGGGCAAGGAAGAAGCGGCCTCCAGCGGCTACGCCTGCCGCCAGCGCAGCAGTGCCGCAGGAGGTGCAGATGGAGGTGGAGCCGGCTCCATCGTGCTCCACCTCATCGCCTGCCACATCTAAGGGTGGCCCAAGTTCGGGGGGGAAACAGCCCCCGGCCACCCTTAAGAAGGCCTGAATGCCAGGCCAAGGAGGTTGAGGCGCGCGCCGCTGTGTCCAGGCGCGCCTCCCAATGGACGTCGTCAGGGGGGACCTCATCTTCCCCCCAGACCTGAAGGACGATGGCCGTAAGGCCTAGCGCACGCCAGGGGAAGCGGTTGTAGTACAGATCGCAATTCCCGCACCCCTGGCTGCAATGCGCGTTGAGGACACCTTGGAGTTTTAGTGGGTATTCTACGGCCGCCCATCATGGCCGTAGCGAGTCCCACATACCCCCTCTCCGTTATTTTACGTTGAGAGGGGGATGCCTAAAAGCATTTCTCCAAGTAAAAAAAAAAAAAAAAAAAAAAAAAAGGGGTGGGGGGGTGGGGTGCGATGCCAGATCACCTCCACGTGGTGCACTCCGGGCAACGTCGGTCCACTTGACCGGCGGCTGAGAATCTGGCGGGCTGAAGGGCCCTTAAAAGCTTCTAGGAGTGGTATGTGCGCGGCGCTCCTAGTACCGGGCTGAGGCGGATGAGGACCCAAGTTGGGTCCCAACGGCTCAGTACCGGACAGCGGCCGGCGGGGTTGGCTGTGTCAGGCTGACCTCGGCGGGCGTACCGCAAACTTGAAGGAAGATAATAGCAAGATGGATAACGCACAATTCAAAAAAGTATTACCCCAGGAGGGTACCGGCGTCTCCGGCGCCGGAGAATCCCTCCCCGGGCCATCTGGTCCGGGCTGCCCCTCGTTTTCTGGGGGGGGCAAAATTCTGCGTGACACCAAAACAACGACGACCTTGGCAAAAACCCTAATGACTGAATCCGATTCCCAAACGACGACACATGCTAGCCCACGGATTTCCGAAAGTGATGCCAAACTGATGACCAGAGCTAGCTCTAAGTCGCCTGTAGTCCTTCTTCAGAGGCTGCAGGCGCTCGACCAGCTAAGACAGCTGGACGAGATGCAGGCGGAATTTGACGCCGAAATGGGCGACGATTTTAGTGACGCCGACAGTTGCGCGTCAATGGAGACGGTGGGATCGTCTGCGGGGAGTGACACTCCTTCCCGCAGCGGATCCCGCCGCAAAAGGAAGAGCATACTGTCCGAGGCGGACTCGGAACAGGAAGAGGAGGGGTTATCCCCCTCGCCGAAAGTGCGAGCCACTGCCGCACCCAAAGAGAGGACGAGGGCGCCCGCCGACGACAGGCGAATACGTCGGCCTGGCGAAGGCGAAGGCGGAACTGCTTCGCGCGGAGGAGGAGGAGCTGAAACTCCGCGCGAAGCAGGAAATCATCGACTTTGCCGTGCAGAGTCGTGTGCGCCTGTCGTCGATGCCCCCAATCACCGGACGAGACAATGAAGGAGAGGAAGCTCTGGACGAGAGAGGGCTCCAGAACATCGCGGATATCCTTCACATCGGGAAAAAATCCGGCAACTTAAAGGGCACGTATCAGCGTGTCCTCAAGGAAGCTGCCCTCTCTCTCCGAGAGATCTTGGAGAAATACAAGGGTAGGACATCCTCTGACGAGACAGCCCGCCTGGAGGCGGAGAACAACCGCTTAAGGGCGGTGCTGACTCGTCAGAAGGAGGACACGGTCATGCTCCGCAAGGAGTTGGCCGACCTGAAGACGAAAGTGCAGGGGCTGAGTCTCCAACAACTGCCAGCCCCTGCACCAACAACAGCAAGGGATGCGGGCAGGGAGGATTTCCCACCGCTCCCAACCACCAAAAGGCGACTAAACACCTCCCAGCCGGAGCTCCTGGCCAACATCAGGGAGATGTTCGAAGAGATGCAGCGCTCGCAAACGGCGCAGATCATGGGGATGGTGGATGCCCGCTTTGCAGGCATCGCCGGGCGGCTCCTACCCGAGGAGCGTTTGCGGCCACCTCTGGCCGCGGACAGCCGAGCCGCCCCACCAGTCCCCATCGACACTGCTGCCGCTTTGCGAGCGCAGCAGCCCGCATCAAAAGCGGGCAAAATGAAGAAGGCGCCGGCCAAAGCGGCTAACTACGCCGCTGCAGCTGCCGCCCCAATTGAGGAGGACCAGCCGCCTGCGCCCACGGAGGAGTGGGTGCAGGTCGGCAAGAATGGCCGGCCGGTCAAGCCGGCCAAAAAGAAGGAGAAGAAGAAGGGTGAGAAACCCAAAAAGAAGAAGAAGGCCTCCAGGAGGAAGAAGGCCCCCAAACTCCGGCCCCCGACCACTGCCGCAGTGTCTATTACGCTGCAGCCGGGGGTGCAGGAGAAGGGCCTCTCCTACCTGGAGGTTTTACGGAAGGCGTCTGCCGAGGTCAAACTATCCGACCTCGGCATAACAAACACCACATGGAGGAGAGGCGTCACCGGGTCATACATCCTGGAGATACCCGGTGGCGATAATGGTGCACCACGTGGAGGTGATCTGGCCCCGCACCCCAACCTAACCTAACCTTTTTTTTTTTTTTTTTTTTTTTTTTTTTTTTACAAGGAGAAATGCTTTTAGGCATCCCCCTCTCAACGTAAAATAACGGAGAGGGGGTATGTGGGACTCGCTACGGCCAGGATGGGCGGCCGTAGAATACCCACTAAAACTCCTTGGTGTCCTCAACGCGCATTGCAGCCAGGGGGTGCGGGGATTGCAACTGTACGACTACCGCTTCCCCTGGCGTGCGCTAGGCTCTACAGCCACCTTCTGTTAGGCCTGGGGGGGAAGATGAGGTCCCCCCCTGGCGACGTCCAACGGGAGGCGCGCCTGGACACAGCGGCGCGCCTCTACCTCCTTGGCCAACGGATGTTAGGCCAGCTTCGACGTGGCCGGGGGCTGTTTCCCCCCCGATCGCGGGCCACGCTTGCTTTCGTCGATAGATGGGGCGGAGCTGGATGGTGTGTGCTCCACCTCCATCTGCACCTCCTGCGGTGCTGAGCCTTTATCGGCCGATGCTGCAGGAGGCTTCTTCTTGGCCCCTTTCGGAGCTGGCGGCGTGGGCTTGAGAAGAGGACAAGCCCTGCTGCCCAACCTGTGCAAGGCGGGCTTGCATTCAGCGTTGCAGAGACGGCAAAACGCCGTCTCGCTGTCACACTCGCCCGCCTTGTGACCCGGACGACTGCAGTTAAAACAGGAGTTACTGCAGTCGTCCTTGGAGGTGCAGTGGACCCCCAAGTGTCCTTCTCGGAGGCACCTAAAGCACCTCTTGGGTCTGGGCAGCAGGGCTTGCACCCTTGCACTAACCCACCCCACCAACAATCTACGGCCATCGGCCAGCTTTTTCGCCGCCTCAACCGGACACGAAAGAACGGCCGAGTACAGCCCGCGCAGACCGGGGCGAATACCGGCCGTCCTCACCGTGTCCGGTGAGCATCCCGTCGCGTCGGCAACGGCAGAGATTAGGGCCTCCGCCGTCACCGACTCATCCAGCCCAGAGACGCGCAGTTCCGCGCGCCTCATGGGCCGGGCCACCTTCACCAATTCTGGGACCACCCGTTTAAGGGCAGCCGCCAGGACATCTGCCTTATCGGAGTTTTGCTCACCGGGTAACTCCAGGATGTAGGACCCGGTGAGCCCCCTTCTCCATTCGGCCTTCTCAATGCCGAGGTCCCGTAGTTTGACCTCGGCAGAGGCCTTCCTCAGGACCTCCAGGTAGGAGAGGCCCTTCTCCTGCGCTCCCGGCTGCAGCGTGATGGAGACTGCAGCAGTCGTCGGGGGCCGGAGTTTGGGGGCCTTCTTCCTCCTGGAGGCCTTCTTCTTCTTTGGCTTGTCTTTAGCCTTCTTTTTGGCCGGCTTTATAGGCCGGCCGTTTTTGCCGACCTGCACCCATTCGCCTGCGGGTGCAGGTGGCTGGTCTTGACCAGTGGCAGGAGTGGCGGCAACATCAGCGAAAGTCGTCGCCTTGCCACCCTTCTTCGTCTTCTCTTTCCCAGCCTTTCTGGCGGGCTGCTGCGCTCGCAAATCGGCCGCAGCGGTGATGGGGGTTGATGGGGCAGTTCTGCGGTCTGCGGCCAAAGGTGGCCGCAATCGCTCCTCTGGGAGAAGCCGCCCGTCGATGCCCGCAAAACGGGCATCCACCATCCCCATAATCTGCGCCGTTTGCGAGCGCAGCATCTCCTGTAATAGCTCCACGGTGATGGTATCCGTGGAGCCTGTCTTCTCCTTCGATTTGGCGGGGAGAGGCGGGAACTTGTCCCTAGGCCTTGCACCCGTCGGCGCCGCAGTTGTTGGCGGCTGCTGGGAGAGCATCCCCTCCACTTTCGTCTTCAGCTCCCGTCAGCTCTCTGCGAAGCGCTAGTGTCTCCTCCTTTTGGCGAGTCAGCACCCCCTTGAGGCGGTTGTTTTCCGCCTCCAGGCGGGCTGACTCGTCAGTGGTTGTCCTCGACCGGAGCTCCTCGAAAGCTTCCTTGATCGAGGATGCCGCGTCATTTAGGGCACGTTGGAACGTGCCCTTCAGGTTTTGCGATTTTTTGGCGACTCGCAAAATCGTCGCCACATCGTCCAGGACCCTCTCGCTGGCGTCAAGGGTCTCCCCACCAGTAGCTGTCGCGGACCGCGAAGCCTCACGCGCGGCTCTGGAGTCGGAGAGCCTCTTCGCCATGTCTTTCTCCGCCAGGAGCTGCATCTCCTTCTCCTGTAGGCGGATCATCTCGGCCTTTGCTTGGGCCAGGCCCACGTACTCTCCGGTGGTGGGCGGGCGCCCCCTTCCCC
Source organism: Samia ricini (assembly GCA_014132275.2). Lineage (NCBI taxonomy): Eukaryota > Metazoa > Arthropoda > Insecta > Lepidoptera > Saturniidae > Samia > Samia ricini. Next base: position 29,411,001 of record AP028165.1, on the reverse strand, counting down.
TTTTGGGAGTCGGGGTGCCGCTTCTCACCGGAGGTCTCATCTCCTCTTCGTCCGAATCGGAGCTCTCTACCTCGCCCGATCCGAGCCCTCTTCTCCTTTTGCGGTCGAGTCTGCTGGGGGAAGGGGTGTTCCTCCCCTCAGCAGAATCGCCCGTCATGAAACTGCCCTCACTCGACATGGATAGACGGTCGAGTGAGGGAACTCTCTCTAAGACCACACGAGGTTGGGGGCTTGGGGTGATAGAGCCCTCCTCAGGCCAGACCAGGGGGGGGCCAAACCGCCCTGCGTAGCGGCTCGTGGGTAAGTCGCAGTCCTTGTATCGAGCGTATCTCGACACTTCCGGGTCGTCGATATCGATTCCTTGTGAAATCTCGGAGTTCCTTATCAAAGCCAGGGTCGTCTTGGTCATACCAGGTGGTGGCAAAACTTTGCCCCCCCCAGAAACGGTGGGGCAGCCCGAGCCCGAAGGCCCGGGAAGGGATTCTCCGACGCCGGTCAGGGCGCCGGTACCCTCCTGGGGTAGTCGATGTTTTAGCTTTGCACTTTTCATGTTTCTGTCGTCATCGGTTGTCCGTAATCTAGCCATGGTCTTTTGTTCGAGATCATCAAAATCCAGATCGCGGGCAAAATCAGAAGTCCAGGTGGAAGCCTTGGTCGTCGGTATGTTAGAATGAAGCGGAATTTTGCCCCCCCCAGAAGACGAGGGGCAGCCCGGACCCGAGGGCCCGGGGAGGGATTCTCCGGCGCCGGTCAGGGCGCCGGTACCCTCCTGGGGTAGATCATTTTTAAATCCAGCTTTTTTCATCTTTGTTATCATCGGTGTCCAAAAACAAGCCAAATCGTCAATCAGTAGGTTCCGAAAATAGGGAAGCCAGGTCGTCGTTTGAGCAATCGTTCGAAATCAGGGAAGAAAGCCAAGTCGTCAATTACGGGCAAAACGCCCATCGCCCTGTCAGACTATTAGCCGGCAGTCAGGAGGACTGCCGTTGCCCAGGGTGCACCACGTGGAGGTTGTCTGACATCGCACCCCTTTTTTTTTTTTTTTTTTTTTTTTTTTTTTTTTTACTTGGAGAAATGCTTTTAGGCATCCCCCTCTCAACGTAAAATAACGGAGAGGGGGTATGTGGGACTCGCTACGGCCATGATGGGCGGCCGTAGAATACCCACTAAAACTCCAAGGTGTCCTCAACGCGCATTGCAGCCAGGGGTGCGGGGATTGCTATCGTACGACTACCGCTTCCCCTGGCGTGCGCAAGGCCTTGCGGCCATCGTCCTTCAGGCCTGGGGGGGAAGATGAGGTCCCCCCTAGCGACGACATTGGGAGGCGCGCCTGGACACAGCGGCGCGCCTCAACCTCCTTGGCCATTGGATGTTAGGCCTGTCTAGACGTGGCCGGGGGCTGTTTCCCCCCCGATCGCGGGCCACGCTTACTCTCATCAATAGATGGGGCGGAGCTGGATGGTGTGTGCTCCACCTCCATCTGCACCTCCTGCGGTGCTGAGCCTTTATCGGCCGATGCTGCAGGAGACTTCTTCTTGGCCCCTTTCGGAGCTGGCGGCGTGGGCTTGAGTAGAGGACAAGCCCTGCTGCCCAACCTGTGCAAGGCGGGCTTGCATTCAGCGTTGCAGAGACGGCAGAATGCCGTCTCGCTGTCACACTCGCCCGCCTTGTGACCCGGACGACTGCAGTTAAAACAGGAGTTACTGCAGTCGTCCTTGGAGGTGCAGTGGACCCCCAAGTGTCCTTCTCGGAGGCACCTAAAGCACCTCTTGGGTCTGGGCAGCAGGGCTTGCACCCTTGCGCTGACCCACCCCACCAACAATCTACGGCCATCGGCCAACTTCTTTGCAGCCTCCACCGGGCACGAAAGAACGGCCGAGTACAGCCCGCGTAAGCCGGGGCGAATACCGGCCGTCCTCACCGTGTCCGGCGGGCATCCTGTCGCGTCGGCAACGGCAGAGATTAGGGCCTCCGCCGTCACCGACTCGTCCAGCCCAGAGACGCGCAGTTCCGCGCGTCTCATGGGCCGGGCCACCTTAACCATCTCTGGCACTACCCGTTTAAGGGCAGCCGCCAGAACATCCGCCTTGTCGGAGTTTTGCTCACCGGGTAACTCCAAAATGTAGGACCCGGTGAGCCCCCTTCTCCACTCTGCTTTCTCAATGCCGAGGTCCCGTAGTTTGACCTCGGCAGAGGCTTTCTTCAGGACCTCCAGGTAGGAGAGGCCCTTCTCCTGCGCTCCCGGCTGCAGTGTGATGGAGACTGCAGCAGTTGTCGGGGGCCGGAGTTTGGGGGCCTTCTTCCTCCTGGAGGCCTTCTTCTTCTTGTTGGTCTTCTTCTTTTCCGTCTTCTTCTTGGCCGGCTTAATAGGCCGGCCGTTTTTTGCCAACCTGCACCCATTCGCCTGTGGGTGCAGGTGGCTGTTCTTGTCCGATTATGGGAGTGGCAGCGGCCTCAGCGAATGTCGCCGCATTGCCACTACTCTTGTTCCTCTTCTTATTGTCTGCCCTTCTGGCAGGCTGCTGCGCTCGCAAATCGGCTGCAGCGGTGATGGGGGCTGGGTGGGGCGGTTCTGCGGTCCGCGGCCAAAGGTGGCCGCATGCGCTCCTCTGGGAGAAGCCGCCCGTCGATGCCCGCAAAACGGGCATCCACCATCCCCATAATCTGCGCCGTTTGCGAGCGCAGCATCTCCTGTAATAGCTCCACGGTGATGGTATCCGTGGAGCCTGTCTTCTTCTTTGATTTGGCGGGGAGAGGCGGGAACTCATCCCTGGGCCTTGCACCCGTCGGCGCCGCAGTTGTTGGCGGCTGCTGGGAGAGCATCCCCTCCACTTTCGTCCTCAACTCCGTCAGCTCTCTGCGGAGCGTTAGTGTCTCCTCCTTTTGGCGAGTCAGAACCGCCTTGAGGCGGTTGTTTTCCGCCTCCAGGCGGGCTGACTCGTCAGTGGTTGTCCTCGACCGGAGCTCCTCGAAGGCTTCCTTGATCGAGGATGCCGCGTCATTTAGGGCACGTTGGAACGTGCCCTTCAGATTTTGCGATGTTTTGGCGACTCGCAAGATCGTCGCCACATCGTCTAGGACTCTCTCGCTGGCGTCGAGGGTCTCCCCACCAGCAGCTGCAGCGGATCGCGAAGCCTCGCGCGCGGCTCTGGAGTCAGAGAGCCTCTTCGCCATGTCTTTCTCCGCCAGGAGCTGCATCTCTTTCTCCTGTAGGCGAATCATCTCGGCCTTTGCTTGGGCCAGGCCCACGTACTCCCCGGTGGTGGGTGGACGCCCCCTTCCCCTTTTGGGAGTCGGAGTGCCACCTCTCACCGGAGGTCTCCTCTCCTCTTCGCCCGAATCAGAGCTCTCTTCGTCTCTGATCCGAGCCCTCGTCTCCTTTTACGATCGTATCTGCTGGGGGAAGGGGAGTCCCTCCCCTCAGCAGAATCGACCGTCATAAAGCTACCCCCACTCGACATAGATAGTCGGTCGAGTGAGGGAACTCTCTCCAGGACCACATGAGGTTGAGGGCTTGGGATGTTAGAGCCCTCCTCAGGCCAGACCAGTGGGGGGCCAAACCGCCCTGCGTAGCGGCTCGTGGGTAGGTCGCAGTCCTTGTACCGAGCGTATCTCGATACTTCCGGGTCGTCTATGTCAATGCCTTGGGAAATTTCGGAGTTCCGTATTAGCGCTAGGGTCGTCTTGGTCATACCAGGTGGTGGCAAAAATTTGCCCCCCCCAGACACGGTGGGGCAGCCCGGACCCGAAGGCCCGGGGAGGGATTCTCCGGCGCCGGTCAGGGCGCCGGTACCCTCCTGGGGTAGTTTCTCTTTAATTTTTGCGTTTTTCATGGTTGATATCATCAATAAACCGGGTCAAAAGCCAGAGTCGTCGTTCAGAGGGTCCAGTAAGAGAAGCCAAGTCGTCAGATGAGGATCGATCAAGATTCCGTAAGGAATGCAAGGGTCGTCATAGAGGCATCGGATCGGAGTCCGAGAAGAATAGCCAAATCGTCAGTTAGGGGCAAAAACGCCCATCGCCCAGTCAGAGTCTTAGCCGCCGGTCAGAGGGACCGACGTTGCCCGGAGTGTGCCACGTGGAGGCGCTCTGACATCACACCCCTGACATCGCACCCCAACCTAACCTAACCTAACCTTTTTTTTTTTTTTTTTTTTTTTTTTTTTTTTTTTTTTTTTTTTTTTTTTTTTTTTTTTTTTTTTTTTTTTTTTTTTTTACAAGGGGAAATCCTCATGGACGAACCGCTCTCCCGGGCAGGAGAGCGGAACAGTGTCGGACTCCTACCGACTAAAACCCCTTGGTGTCCTCGCTAGCGCACTTGTGATGCCGGGGGTGCGGGGATTGCCCTAATGGGATTACTACCGCTCCCCCCGGCGTGCGTGGGCTCAATGAGCCGTCGCCACTACGGTCTGAGGGGGGTCAAGGAGTGATAAGACCCCCCTCTGACGTCGACCGTTGGGAGGCGCACCGGGACACATCGGTGCGCCTCAACCTCCTTGCCTGTGCAGCTACTTTGCTGCTGGGACGGCGGGTGTGCCCGCACCCGGCGTCCCCAGGCTCCGATATGCAGCAGCGGAGGATGTGTTCCCCTCGGGTGGCCGCTGCTCGGTCCGGCGACGGAGGAGCATGATGGGAGCTCCTCCATTTCTACTTCCTGCGGCGGCCGACGCGGCAGGAGGCTTTCCTCCTCTTTTGCCCTTTTTGTGGGCTGGCGGGCTGGACTCCACGCACGGGCAAGTCTTGCCGCCCAACTTGTGCAAGGCGGGCTTGAGCGCACCAGCGCAGAGACCGCAGTACGCGATCTCACTGGTGCACTCGCCCGCCTTGTGGCCCTGCCGACTGCACCTGAAGCACCAGGTGCTGACGTCGACCTTGGAGGTGCAGTTGACCCCCAGGTGCCCCTGTTGGAGGCACCTGTAGCACCTCCTGGGCCTTGGCGGCAGGACTTGCACCCGCGCACTGACCCAACCGACTAATAATTTTCGGCCGTCGACCAATTTCTTAGCCGCGTCCACCGGACATGTGACGACGGCCTGGTACAACCCACGAAGACCGGGGCGTACACCAGCCGTCCTCACATCATCCGGAGGACAGCCGGTCGACTGGGCGACGGCGGAGACTAGTTCCTCCGCCGTCACGGACTCGTCGAGCCCAGAGACGCGCAGGTCGGCGCGTCTCATGGGTCGGGAGATTTTAACCTCCGCCGGGAGGGCCGCCTTCAGTTTGGCGGCCAAGGCATCGGCCTTTTCTCTGTTTGCAGAGTCGGTGCCGGGGAGCTCGAAGATGTATGCCCCGGTCACCGCTCTGCGCCACTTCACTTCTTCTATGCCGACGTCCTTGAGCGGAACGTCGGCACGCACCTTCCTCATGACCTCCAAGTAAGTGAGGCCACCTTCCTGCGCCCCCGGCGGCAGCGTAAGCGACACTGCCGTTGTTGCCGGGGGGCGAAGTTTGGCGGCCTTCTTTTTCTTGGAGGCCTTCTTCTTTTTGATGGGCTGGGCCCTCTTCTTCTCTTTGGCCGGCTTTACAGGCCGGCCGTTTTTGCCGACCTGCACCCACTCCTCTGTGGGGGCAGGTGGCTGGTCATCATTGGTGGGAGCGGCGGTGACGGCGGCGTAAGTGGCCGTCTTGCCTTTCGCTGTCTTCTTCTTGCCTGATTTTGAGGCAGGCTGCTGCGCTCGCAAAGCGGCAGCGGAGTTAGTGGGGTCTGGTGGGGCGACTGTGCGATCTGCGGCCAGAGGCGGCCGCAGGCGCTCCTCTGGTAGAAGCCGCCCGGCGACGCCCGCAAAACGAGCGTCCACCATCCCCATAATCTGCGCCGTTTGCGAGCGCAGCATCTCCTGTAGCAGCTCCACGGAAACTGTGTCTGTCGGGGAGCTCGCCGGTCGCGTCCTGGTATTTGGGAGAGGTGGAAACTCATCCCTATTCTCCTGCCTTGGTGGTGCTGCAGATGCTGCCGGTCTCTTCAAGCGAAGTTCTTCCACCGTTAACTTCACTTTCGCGAGGTCTTTGCGGAGAGCCGTCATATCTTCATTTTGACGAGACAGCTCCGCCTTTAGGCGGAGATTCTCCGCCTCCAGGCGGGCTGTCTCGTCGTTGGTGGTACGGAGGCGTAGCTCCTCGAACGCCTCCTTGATCACGTCGGCGGCCTCTTTCAGGGCACGTTGACACGTGCCCTTTAAGTTTTTCGACTTTTTAGCGACGCCGAGAATAATCTCGACGCCGCTCGCTACCTTCTCGCTAGCGTCCGGAGTCTTCGACCTTGCGAGAATTCGGTCTACCCTGGCAACAGAAGCAGGCTGCACTTCCTTGCGCTCCTCCATGTGGATCATCTCCGTTTTTTTTTTTTTTTTTTTTTTTTTTTTTTTTTTTTTTTTTTTTTACTTGGGGAAATCCTCATGGACGAACCGCTCTCCCGGGCAGGAGAGCGGAACAGTGTCGGACTCCTACCGACTAAAACCCCAAGGTGTCCTCTCGAGCGCACTTGTGATGCCGGGGGTGCGGGGATTGCCCGACTGGGATTACTACCGCTCCCCCCGGCGTGCGTAGGCTCGGATGAGCCGTCGCCATTATGGTCTGAGGGGGGGGTCAAGGAGTGATAAGACCCCCCTCTGACGTCGACCGTTGGGAGGCGCACCGGGACACATCGGTGCGCCTCAACCTCTCTGCCTGTGCAGCTATTTTGCTGCTGGGACGGCGGGTGTACCCGCACCCGGCGTCCCCAGGCTCCGATCCGCAGCGGCCGAGGGTGTGTTTTCCCTCAGGATGTAGGCCGCTGCACGGTCCGGCGACGGCGGAGGAGCAGGATGGGAGCTCCTCCATTTCGACCTCCTGTGACACAGGAGGCTTCGTCTTCCTCCTGTTTGCCCCTTTGCGGGCTGGCGGGTCGGACTGTACGCAAGGGCAAGTCTTGCCGCCCATCTTGTGTAAGGCGGGCTTGAGCGCGCCAGCACAGAGGCCACAATACGTGACCTCGCTAGTGCACTCGCCCGCCTTGTGGCCCGGCCGACTGCACCTGAAGCACCAGGTGCTTACGTCGACTTTGGAGGTGCAGTTGACCCCCAGGTGCCCCTGTTGGAGGCACCTGTAGCACCTCCTGGGCCTTGGCGGCAGGACTTGCACCCGCGCACTGACCCATCCGACCAGCAGCTTCCGGCCGTCGGCCAACTTCTTGGCCGCTTCCACCGGACACGTGACGACGGCCTGGCACAGCCCGCGAAGACCGGGGCGTACACCAGCCGTCCTCACATCGTCCGGTGAACAGCCGGTTGCCTGGGCGACGGCGGAGATCAGTTCCTCCGCCGTCACCGACTCGTCGAGCCCAGAGACGCGCAAGTCGGCGCGCCTCATGGGCCGGGAGATCTTGACTCCCTCCGGGAGGGCCGCCCTTAGCTTGGCGGCCAAGGCATCCGCCTTCTCTTTATTTGCAGAGTCGGTGCCGGGGAGCTCAACGATGTATGCCCCGGTCACCGCTCTGCGCCACTGTATTTCTTCGATGCCGACGTCCTTGAGCGGAACGTCGGCACGCACCTTCCTTAATACCTCCAAGTAAGTGAGGCCACCTTCCTGCGCCCCCGGCGGCAGCGTTATAGACACTGCCGTTGTCGTCGGAGGGCGTAGTTTGGCGGCCCTCTTTTTCTTGGAGGCCTTCTTCGCTGGCTTCTTTTTCTTCTTGTTGGCCGGCTTCACAGGCCGACCATTCCTTCCGACCTGCACCCATTCACCTGTGGGTGCAGGCGGCATGTCGCTTCCGGTGGTGGTGGTGGGAGTAGCGGCAGCAGCAGCAAAAGATGCCGGCTTAGCCACCTCTTTCCCCTTCTTCTTTCCCGCTTTCTTGGCGGGCTGCTGCGCTCGCAAAGCGGCAGCAGTGACGGTGGGGGCTGGTGGGGCGGCTCTGCTGTCCGCGGCCAGAGGAGGCCGCAAACGCTCCTCCGGTAGGAGCCGCCCGGCGATGCCTGCAAAGCGGGCATCCACCATATGTGGATCATCTCCGTAACCTTTTTTTTTTTTTTTTTTTTTTTTTTTTTTTTTTTTTTTTTTTTTTTTTGGAGAAATGCTTTTAGGCATCCCCCTCTCAACGTAAAATAACGGAGAGGGGGTATGTGGGACTCGCTACGGCCATGATGGGCGGCCGTAGAATACCCACTAAAACTCCAAGGTGTCCTCAACGCGCATTGCAGCCAGGGGTGCGGGAATTGCGATCTGTACTACTACCGCTTCCCCTGGCGTGCGCAAGGCCTTGCGGCCATCGTCCTTCAGGCCTGGGGGGAAGATGAGGTCCCCCCCTGACGACGTCCATTGGGAGGCGCGCCTGGACACAGCGGCGCGCCTCAACCTCCTTGGCCTGGCATTCAGGCCTTCTTAAGAGTGGCCGGGGGCTGTTTCCCCCCCGAACTTGGGCCACCCTTGGATACGGCAGGTGATGAGGTGGAGCACGATGGAGTTGGCTCCACCTCCATCTGCACCTCTTGCGGCACCGGTGCACTGGCGGCAGGCGTTGCCGCTGGAGGCCGCTTCTTCCTACCCCCCTTTGGGGGCGGCGGCACGGGTCTGATTGTCGGACAGGCCCTGCTACCCAACCTGTGCAAGGCGGGCTTGCAATCAGCATTGCAGAGGCGGCGGCAGAACGCCACCTCGCTGTCGCATTCGCCCGCCTTGTGGCCCGGACGACTGCATTTGTAGCATGAAATGCTGCAGTCGTCCTTGGAGGTGCATTGTACCCCCAGGTGACCTTCCCGGAGGCACCTATAGCACCTCCTGGGCCTTGGTGGCAGGGCCTGAACCCGTGCGCTCACCCAGCCCACCAACAATCTTCGGCCGTCAGCGTCAGCCAATTTCTTCGCTGTGTCCACCGGACACGAAATGACGGCCGAGTACAGCCCGCGTAAACCGGGGCGTATACCGGCCGTCCTGACGTTGTCCGGTGGACAATCCGTCGCTCTGGCGACGGCGGAGATTAAGTCCTCCGCCGTCACTGACTCATCGAGTCCCACAACGCGCAACTCTGCGCGCCGCATGGGCCGGGCCACTTTAACGCCCTCTGGGACTACCCCTTTCAGGGCAGCCGCAAGGGAGTCTGCCTTTTGGGCATTATCGCCACCGGGTATCTCTAGGATGTACGACCCGGTGACGCCCCTCCTCCATGCAGTGTTTGATATGCCGAGGTCTTTTAACTTGACCCCGGCAGCCGCCTTCCGTAGGACCTCCAAGTAGGAGAGGCCCTTCTCCTGCGCCCCCGGTTGCAGTGTAATAGACACTGCAGCTGTCGTCGGGGGCCGGAGTTTGGGGGCCTTCTTCCTCTTGGAGGCCTTCTTCTTTTTCTTGGGTTTTTCACCTTCTTCTTCTCCTTCTTTTTGGCCGGCTTGACAGGCCGGCCATTCTTGCCGACCTGCACCCACTCCTCCGTGGGCGCAGGCGGCTGGTCCTCCTCAATTGGGGCGGCAGCTGCAGCGGCGTAGTTAGCCGCCTTTCCTGTCGCCTTCTTTCTCTGGCCCGCTTTAGAAGCAGGCTGCTGCTGCGCTCGCAAAGCGGCAGCAGTGTCGATGGGGAATGGTGGGGCGGCTCGGCTGTCCGCGGCCAGAGGTGGCCGCAAACGCTTCTCGGGTAGGAGCCGCCCGGCGATGCCTGCAAAGCGGGCATCCACCATCCCCATGATCTGCGCCGTTTGCGAGCGCTGCATCTCTTCGAACATCTCCCTGATGTTGGCCAGGAGCTCCGGCTGGGAGGTGTTTAGTCGCCTTTTGGTGGTTGGGAGCGGTGGGAAATCCTCCCTGCCCGCATCCCTTGATGTTGTTGGTGCAGGGGCTGGCAGTTGTTGGAGACTCAGCCCCTGCACTTTCGTCTTCAGGTCGGCCAACTCCTTGCGGAGCATGACCGAGTCCTCCTTCTGACGAGTCAGCACCGCCTTTAGGCGGTTATTCTCCGCCTCCAGGCGGGCTGTCTCGTCAGAGGATGTCCTGTCCTTGAACCTTTCCAGGATTTCCCGGAGAGAGAGGGCGGCTTCCTTCAGGGCACGTTGATATGTGCCCTTCAGGTTGCCAGACTTCTTCGCTATGTGGAGGATGTCCTCCACGTGGAGAAGCCCTCTCTCATCCAGGGCTTCTTCTCCCTCAGTGTCACGTCCGGTGGAGAGCGGGGGCATCGACGACAGGCGAATTCGACTCTGCACGGCAAAGTCGATGAGTTCTTGCTTCGCGCGGAGTTTGAGCTCCTCCTCCTCCGCGCGAAGCAGTTCCGCCTTCGCCTTCGCCAGCCAGGCCGACGTATTCGCCGGTCGTCGGCGGGCGCCCACGTCCTCTCTTCGGTGCGGCAGTGGCTCGCACTTTCGGCGAGGGGGATAATCCCTCCTCTTCCTGTTCCGAGTCCGCCTCGGACAGTATTCCCTTCCTTTTACGGCGGGATCCGCTGCAGGAAGGAGTGTCACTCCCCGCAGCTGACCCCACCGTCTCCATCGACGCACAACTATCGGCATCGCTCATCTCTCCCATTTCTGCGTCAAACTCCGCTTGGAGCTCGTCGAGCTGACGCAGCTGGTCCAGCGCCTGCAGCCTCGTTAAGAGCACCACAGGCGACTTTACGCTAGCGCGGGTCCTCATTTTGGCATCTTTATCAGAAGTCCTAGGGCTAGCAGTGGTCGTCGTTGTAATTTTCTCGGTCGTCCGTGTTCTTGCCAAAGTCGTCAGGTTAATCGTGGGATCTTGCAAAATTTTGCCCCCCCCAGAAAACGAGGGGCAGCCTGAACCCGAGGGTCCAGGGAGGGATTCTCCGGCGGAGCCGGTACCCTCCTGGGGTAGTGATTTTTCAAACTTTGCCTTTTCCATCATGCTAATTCTTAATACCACCAGTTCGCGGTGCGCCTGCCGGAGCCGACACTAAATCGGCCAGCCCCGCCAGCCGCTACCCGGAACCAAGCCGTTGGGACCCAACTTGGGTCCTCATCCGCCCTGGCCCGGTACTGGGCGCGCCGCTCACACACCGCGCCCAGGAGTGGTTTTAGGTCTCTCCCAGACCGCCAGATACTCAGCCGCCGGTCAACTGGACCGACGTTGCCCAGGGTGCACCACGTGGAGGTGATCTGGCCCCGCACCCCATCATCTCCGTAACCTTTTTTTTTTTTTTTTTTTTTTTTTTTTTTTTTTTTTTTTTTTTTTTTTTTTTTTTTTTTTTTTTTTTTTTTTTTTTTTTTTTTTTTTTTTTTTTTTTTTTTTTTTTTTTTTTTTTTTTTTTTTTTTAACAAAGAAATGCTTTTAGGCATCCCCCTCTCAACGTAAAATAACGGAGAGGGGGTATGTGGGACTCGCTACGGCCATGATGGGCGGTTAGTAGAATACCCACTAAAACTCCTTGGTGTCCTCAACGCGCATTGCAGCCAGGGGGTGCGGGGATTGCAACTGTACGACTACCGCTTCCCCTGGCGTGCGCTAGGCTCTACAGCCACCTTCTGTTAGGGCCTGGGGGGGAAGATGAGGTCCCCCCCTGGCGACGTCCAACGGGAGGCGCACCTGGACACAGCGGCGCGCGCCTCTACCTCCTTGGCCAACGGATGTTTAGGCCAGCTTCGACGTGGCCGGGGGCTGTTTCCCCCCCGATCGCGGGCCACGCTTGCTTTCGTCGATAGATGGGGCGGAGCTGGATGGTGTGTGCTCCACCTCCATCTGCACCTCCTGCGGTGCTGAGCCTTTATCGGCCGATGCTGCAGGAGGCTTCTTCTTGGCCCCTTTCGGAGCTGGCGGCGTGGCGTGGCTTGAGAAGAGGACAAGCCCTGCTGCCCATCCTGTGCAAGGCGGGCTTGCATTCAGCGTTGCAGAGACGGCAAAACGCCGTCTCGCTGTCACACTCGCCCGCCTTGTGACCCGGACGACTGCAGTTAAAACAGGAGTTACTGCAGTCGTCCTTGGAGGTGCAGTGGACCCCCAAGTGTCCTTCTCGGAGGCACCTAAAGCACCTCTTGGGTCTGGGCAGCAGGGCTTGCACCCTTGCACTGACCCACCCCACCAACAGTCTACGGCCATCTGCCAGCTTCTTCGCAGCTTCCACCGGGCACGAAAGAACGGCCGAGTACAGCCCGCGTAAGCCGGGGCGAATACCGGCCGTCCTCACCGTGTCCGGCGGGCATCCTGTCGCGTCGGCAACGGCGGAGATTAGGGCCTCCGCCGTCACCGACTCGTCCAGCCCAGAGACGCGCAGTTCCGCGCGCCTCATGGGCCGGGCCACCTTCACCAATTCTGGGACCACCCCGTTTAAGGGCAGCCGCCAGGACATCTGCCTTATCGGAGTTTTGCTCACCGGGTAACTCCAGGATGTAGACCCGGTGAGCCCCCCTTCTCTTCTCCATTCGGCCTTCTCAATGCCGAGGTCCCGTAGTTTGACCTCGGCAGAGGCCTTCCTCAGGACCTCCAGGTAGGAGAGGCCCTTCTCCTGCGCTCCCGGCTGCAGCGTGATGGAGACTGCAGCAGTCGTCGGGGGCCGGAGTTTGGGGGCCTTCTTCCTCCTGGAGGCCTTCTTCTTCTTTGGCTTGTCTTTTTCCTTCTTTTTGGCCGGCTTTATAGGCCGGCCGTTTTTGCCGACCTGCACCCATTCGCCTGCGGGTGCAGGTGGCTGGTCTTGACCAGTGGCAGGAGTGGCGGCAACATCAGCGAAAGTCGTCGCCTTGCCACCCTTCTTCGTCTTCTCTTTCCCAGCCTTTCTGGCGGGCTGCTGCGCTCGCAAATCGGCCGCAGCGGTGATGGGGGTTGATGGGGCAGTTCTGCGGTCTGCGGCCAAAGGTGGCCGCAATCGCTCCTCTGGGAGAAGCCGCCCGTCGATGCCCGCAAAACGGGCATCCACCATCCCCATAATCTGCGCCGTTTGCGAGCGCAGCATCTCCTGTAATAGCTCCACGGTGATGGTATCCGTGGAGCCTGTCTTCTCCTTTCGATTTGGCGGGGAGAGGCGGGAACTTGTCCCTAGGCCTTGCACCCGTCGGAGCCGCAGTTGTTGGCGGCTGCTGGGAGAGCATCCCCTCCACTTTCGTCTTCAGCTCCGTCAGCTCTCTGCGAAGCGCTAGTGTCTCCTCCTTTTGGCGAGTCAGCACCCCCTTGAGGCGGTTGTTTTTTCCGCCTACAGGCGGGCTGACTCGTCAGTGGTTGTCCTCGACCGGAGCTCCTCGAAAGCTTCCTTGATCGAGGATGCCGCGTCATTTAGGGCACGTTGGAACGTGCCCTTCAGGTTTTGCGATTTTTTGGCGACTCGCAAAATCGTCGCGCCACATCGTCCAGGACCCTCTCGCTGGCTGGCGTCAAGGGTCTCCCCACCAGTAGCTGTCGCGGACCGCGAAGCCTCACGCGCGGCTCTGGAGTCGGAGAGCCTCTTCGCCATGTCTTTCTCCGCCAGGAGCTGCATCTCCTTCTCCTGTAGGCGGATCATCTCGGCCTTTGCTTGGGCCAGGCCCACGTACTCTCCGGTGGTGGGCGGGCGCCCCCTTCCCCTTTTGGGAGTCGGGGTGCCGCTTCTCACCGGAGGTCTCATCTCCTCTTCGTCCGAATCGGAGCTCTCTACCTCGCCCGATCCGAGCCCTCTTCTCCTTTTGCGGTCGAGTCTGCTGGGGGAAGGGGTGTTCCTCCCCTCAGCAGAATCGCCCGTCATGAAACTGCCCTCACTCGACATGGATAGACGGTCGAGTGAGGGAACTCTCTCTAAGACCACACGAGGTTGGGGGGCTTGGGGTGATAGAGCCCTCCTCAGGCCAGACCAGGGGGGGGCCAAACCGCCCTGCGTAGCGGCTCGTGGGTAAGTCGCAGTCCTTGTATCGAGCGTATCTCGACACTTCCGGGTCGTCGATATCGATTCCTTGTGAAATCTCGGAGTTCCTTATCAAAGCCAGGGTCGTCTTGGTCATACCAGGTGGTGGCAAAACTTTGCCCCCCCCAGAAACGGTGGGGCAGCCCGAGCCCGAAGGCCCGGGAAGGGATTCTCCGACGCCGGTCAGGGCGCCGGTACCCTCCTGGGGTAGTCGATGTTTTAGCTTTGCACTTTTCATGTTTCTGTCGTCATCGGTTGTCCGTAATCTAGCCATGGTCTTTTGTTCGAGATCATCAAAATCCAGATCGCGGGCAAAATCAGAAGTCCAGGTGGAAGCCTTGGTCGTCGGTATGTTAGAATGAAGCGGAATTTTGCCCCCCCCAGAAGACGAGGGGCAGCCCGGACCCGAGGGCCCGGGGAGGGATTCTCCGGCGCCGGTCAGGGCGCCGGTACCCTCCTGGGGTAGATCATTTTTAAATCCAGCTTTTTTCATCTTTGTTATCATCGGTGTCCAAAAACAAGCCAAATCGTCAATCAGTAGGTTCCGAAAATAGGGAAGTCAGGTCGTCGTTTGAGCAATCGTTCGTAATCAGGGAAGAAAGCCAAGTCGTCAATTACGGGCAAAACGCCCATCGCCCTGTCAGACTATTAGCCGGCAGTCAGGAGGACTGCCGTTGCCCAGGGTGCACCACGTGGAGGTTGTCTGACATCGCACCCCTAACCTTTTTTTTTTTTTTTTTTTTTTTTTTTTTTTTTTTTTTTTTTTTTTTTTTTTTTTTTTTTTTTTTTTTTTTTTTTTTTTACAAGGAGAAATGCATTTAGGCATCCCCCTCTCAACGTAAAATAACGGAGAGGGGGTATGTGGGACTCGCTACGACCTAGAAGGCGGCCGTAGAATACCCACTAAAACTCCTTGGTGTCCGCAACGCGCAAGAGTGCCAGGGGGCTCGGGATATGCGGTGTGCATTGCTACCGCTCCCCCTGGCATGCGCCAAGCCTACAGGCCTCGTCTTTAGGTCTGAGGGCAGTTGGTCGCCCTCTGACGTCGACTGTGGGAGACGAGCTGGGACACGTCAGCTCGTCTCATCTCCCGTGCCTGAGCGCCTCGGAGCCGCAGATGTGCGCGGCTTCAGGCTCAGGCTTCGCCTTTGGGCAGTCGAAGGTTGGCCTACCTTCGTAGAGTGACTGCCCGGCGAAGTATCGGAGACGGATGGTGGGCCAGGTGTTGGCGGCACCTCCATCATCTCCACCTCTCCACCTCCTGCACGAGTGGCGCAGAAGCAGCCGGAGGTGCAGGAGGCCTACGGGACCTTTTTGCCCCCTTAGGAGCGGGCTTTACACAAGGGCAAGCCCTACCGCCCAGTCTATGCAAGGCGGGCTTGGACGCACCACTGCAGAGGCCGCAAAATTCGGCCTCACTGGTGCATTCGCCCGCCTTGTGACCCGGTCGACTGCATCGAAAGCACCAGGTGCTACAGTCGACCTCTGAGGTGCATTTCACACCCAGATGTCCCTCCTTGAGGCACCTATAGCACCTCTTGGGCCTGGGCGACAGGGCTTTGACCTGTGCCGACACCCAACCGACTAGTAAGCGGCGGCCATCCGCCAGCTTCTTCGCGGCGTCCACCGGGCATGATATGACGGCCGTGAATAGCCCTCGCAAGCCAGGGCGTATCCCGGGCGTCCTAACGTGCTCCGGTGGACAGCCCGTCGCATTGGCGACGGCGGAGATTAATTCCTCCGCCGTTATAGATTCATCCAGCCCATGGACGCGCATTTCTGCGCGCCTCACGGGCCGAGATATCTTCACGTCTTCGCTGGAGACGGTTCCTTTAAGCCTTGCAGCTAACGCATCCGCCTGTTCGTCATTGTTGGCGCCGGGGAGTTCAAAGAGATACCCCCCGGTTGCTGTTCTCCGCCACTTGAGATCTTTGATACCGAGGTCAGAGATCTGGACCTCGGTACGCACCTTCTTTAGGACCTCCAAGTAAGAGAGGCCCCCTTCTCCTGCGCCCCCGGCTGCAGTGTTAGCGACACCGCAGTTGTCGTCGGGGGCCGGAGTTTGGGGGCCTTCTTCTTCTTGGAGGCCTTCTTTTTAGCCTTTTTGGCTTTCTCCTTCTTCTTCTTTTCCTTTTTCTTCTCTTTGGCCGGCTTGACCGGCCGGCCATTCTTGCCCACTTGGACCCACTCGTTAGTGGGGGCAGGTGGCTGGTCCTCCGATGTACTGGGATGGGGGGGAGCGGCCACAACTGCGGCAGCGGTAGAGGAGGCAGTTTTGCCTACCTTTTTCCCCCCTTTCCCTTTGGCCGCCTTTTTGGCGGCTGGCTGCGCTCGCGGTTGCGGAGCAGCATTGATGGAGGATGGTGGGGCGCCAGGAGCGGCCAGGTTGTCCGAAGCCAACGGAGGCCGCAGACGCCTCTCGGGCAAAAGTCGCCCATCGACGCCCGCAAAGCGGGCATCCACCATCTCCATTATCTGGACCTTCTGCGAGCGCAGCATCTCGCCGAACATCACCTTAACCTCAGAGAGGAGGTCTGTCTGGGGTGCTGGAGAGTGTGGAGATCTCAGGGGGAAGTAGCCCCTGGACTGCCGCCTTCACGTCGGCTAACTTTCCTTTCTCAGCACCTCCATCTCTTCCTTTTGCTGAGACAGCTCCGCCCTTAGGCGGTTGTTGTCCGCCTCCAGGCGGGCTGTCTCATCTGTAGTCGTCCAGCTGCGGTAAACTTCCAGGGTCTCTTTTAGGGACGCTGCCGCTTCCTTGAGGGCCTTTTGGAAGGTCCCTTTTAGATTCCCGGACTTTTTGGCGATTTGGGCGATCATATCGATGTCGCGCATCGCTCTTTCGCTAAGCCCGGGATCCTCTGCACTTGCAGGGGCTGCAGATCTCAGTGCAGCTCTCTCCTGCCTTGCCTCCGCGGCCGATTCCGCGACCTCCTTTTCAGCCTGGAGGCGGAGCTCTTCATCCTGAAGGCGGAATAATTCCGCCTTTGCTCTAGCCCGACCGACATAGTCTCCCGTAGTCGGCGGGCGTCCTCGTCCCCGTTTGGGTTTGGGGACGGCTCGGGTCTTCGAGGGACGAGCGGACTCATCCTGTTCCTCCTCTGAGCTAATCCCAGGGAGAACAATCTTCCTTTTCCGTAGGAGACCACTGAGGGTAGGTGTGAATCGACCTCCGAAATCTCCATACGGGTCCATCGAATCGACGGAGTAATCACTCTCAGCTGAGAGGAAATCGTCCAGCACCCGTGATCTGCCGAGGCAGACTACAGGTGACTTAGTTCTTGCATAGGTCTTCATTTTGGCGTCAGTATCAGAAGTCCTTGTGCTAGCCGTGGTCGTCGTTTTTGCGTTATCAGTCGTCAAATTGCTTGCCAGAGTCGTCGGTTTTGGGAAATCGCGCAAAATTGTGCCCCCCCCAGAAAACGAGGGGCAGCCTGAGCCCGAGGGCCCAGGGAGGGATTCTCCGGCGCCGGAGGCGCCGGTACCCTCCTGGGGTAATACTTTTTTCAATGTTGCACTATTCATCTTCTTTGTTTTAATTTCGTCCGGTTCGCGGTACGCCTGCCGAGGCCGACACTAAATCGGCCAGCCCCGCCAGCCGCTACCCGGAACCAGGCCGTTGGGACCCAACTTGGGTCCTCATCCGCCCTGGCCCGGTACTGGGCGCGCCGCTCACACACCGCGCCCAGGAGTGTTTTAGGTCTCTCCAGACCGCCAGATACTCAGCCGCCGGTCAACTGGACCGACGTTGCCCAGGGTGCACCACGTGGAGGTGATCTGGCCCCGCACCCCTCGCACCCCTAACCTAACCTAACCTTTTTTTTTTTTTTTTTTTTTTTTTTTTTTTTTTTTTTTTTTTTTTTTTTTTTTTTTTACTTGGAGAAATGCCTTTACGCATGCCCCTCCTTGCCAGGGAGGGGGTATGTGGGACTCGCTACGGCCTAGATGGGCGGCCATAGAATACCCACTAAAACTCCAAGGTGTCCTCTACGCGCACGAGTGCCAGGGGGCTCGGGATATGCTGTCTGCATTGCGACCGCTCCCCCTGGCATGCGCCAAGCCTCTACAGGCCTCTCTAGCAGGTCTTATGACTTCGCCCTGAGGAGGTGCAATGGGACACAACATTGCACCTCAACTCCTAAGCCTAAGGGGCCTGGACGGCAGATGGTCGCCGCCGCAGACTTAGGCTTCTCCGCTCGCCAGCCGAGGGATGGCCGTCCCTCGAAGAAGAACGGCTGGCGTGCGTGACGTCCATGGAAGAGGGCGCAGGCGTTGGCGGCGCCTCTTCCATTTCCACCTCCTGCACGGGTGGCGCTACCGCCGGTCGTGCTGGAGGCCTTTGGGGCTTCCTTTTGCCCTTCGGGGCTTGCGGGTCGGGCTTGATACTGGGACAAGCCCTACCGCCCAATCTGTGCATAGCGGGCTTGAGTGCACCGCTGCAGAGGCCGCAATATTCGACCTCGCTGGTGCACTCGCCCGCCTTGTGGCCAGACCGACTGCATCTGAAGCACCATGTGCTGCAGTCGGTCTCAGAGGTGCAGTTCACCCCCAAGTGACCTTCTCGGAGGCATCGATAACACCTCCTGGGCCTGGGCGGCAGGACCTGCACCTGCGCCGCGACCCATCCGACCAACAGTCGGCGCTCATCCACCAACTTCTTTGCTGCTGCCCACCGGGCACGATACGATGGCCATGTACAGACCTCGAAGGCCGGGGCGTATACCGGCCGTCGTAACGTGCTCCGGTGGACAACCTGCCGCCTGGGCGATGGCGGAGACCAACTCCTCCGCCGCCGTCACTGACTCGTCCAGGCCCGACACGCGTATAGTAGCATGTCTCATCGGCCTGGCGACTTTTACCTCCGATGGGGGGAGAGCCGCCTTAATTTTGGCGGCCAGAGCATCGGCTTTCGCCTCGTTCTCAGCACCAGGAACCTCGAAAATATAGGCCCCGGTTGCCGCTCTCCGCCACTTTATGTCACTAATGCCGACGTCACTTAGTTTGACGTCGGCACGCACCTTTTTTAGGACTTCAAGATATGTGAGGCCCTTCTCCTGAACCCCCGGCTGCAGCGTGATGGATACCGCAGCCGTCGTTGGGGGCCGGAGCCTGGGGGTCTTCTTCTTCTTAGAAGCCCTCTCTTTCTTCTTTTCTTTCTTCTCCTTTTTCTTTTTCTTCGCCTTTTCTTGGGCCGGCTTCACTGGCCGCCCGTTTTTGCCAACCTGCACCCACTCATTCGTGGGTGCAGGTTCGTCCTCTCCGTTGAGTGGGATGGCAGCGACAGCAGCAGCGGTTGTCGTTGGCTTGCCTCCCATCTTATCCTTCTTCCCCGCCTTCTTGGCAGGGGGCTGCGCTCCCAGAGCGGCAGCAGTAGATACGGAGGCCGGTGGAGGGACGGCTGTCGCGGATCGGCTATCCGCGGCCAATGGAGGACGCAGACGCGTCTCCGGCAAAAGCCGCCCCTCAAAACGGGCCTCCACCATCGTCATTATCTGCGCCGTCTGGGAGCGCAGCATTTCTCCAAACACCTCTCTGATGTCCGAGAGGGGGTCTGCTTGTGAGGCAGTTGGTCTCCTCTTTGGTTGAGGAAGTGGTGGGAAACTCCTCTCTTACCACTTCCGCTGGTAGGGCCGTACGTGCCGTCGGCACTTGGGGGCGCAGTCCCTCCACCACCACCCTTAGTTCCGCCAATTCCTTGCGGAGCACCGCCATGTCTTCTCCTTGACGAGACAGCTCCGCCCTTAGGCGGGTGTTCTCCGCCTCCAGGCGGGCTGTCTCGTCCGAGGTCGTCCGGTTTCGGAGATCCTCAAAGGCTTCTTGTAGGGAGGCCACGGCTTCCTTCAGGGCACGTTGAAAAGTGCCCTTCAGGTTACCGGACCTCTTTGCGACGCTGAGGATAATCTCAAGGTCTTTTTTGGCCCTCTCCTTGAGGTCACGAGGAGGCTCACTGCTGTTAGGCCTTGAGGCCGCCCGAGTCTTCCGGGTCTCGTTCGCCTCCTCGGCTAGCTCCCTTTCAGCCTGTAGCTGCATCTCCTTTTCCATTAGGCGAATATATTCGGCCTTTGCCGCAGCGCGACCGACATATTCGCCTGTGGTAGGCGGGCGTCCTCTACCACGTTTCGACCTTGCGGTTTGGCACCGCTTTCTAGTCTCGCCTTCCGAGCACGAGTCCATCGAGATCTCCCTATCCGAGAGCCCCTCGTCGAATCGAATCTCCTCGTGCTCTTCAAAGTCGAATTCCTCCGGCTGCTTCCTCTTGCGCCCAAACTTGGTGAGGAAAGTCTTCCCATTCTCGGTGTAACCAATTGTCATACTCGAGCAATCGCTAGCGTCGCTGAGAACCGATAAGCGGTCTAGCGACGGGCATCTACTTACTACAACTGATGGTAAGAAATTGCCCCCCCCAGAAACGGTGGGGCAGCCCAGGCCCGAGGGCCCAGGGAGGGATTCTCCTGCGTCTAAGACGCCGGTACCCTCCTGGGGTAGTTTGCTTGATTTTCTTACACTCATTTCGCTTGTATCGGAAGTCCGTAATCTCGCAGTGGTCATTTTCTCTGATTCGTCATTGTCCAAATCGCGTGCAGAATCAAAGGTCCTGTTTCGCGCTAGGGTCGTCGGTTTGTGGGATCGAAGTAAAATTTTGCCCCCCCCAGAAACGGTGGGGCAGCCCGAGCCCGAGGGCCCGGGGAGGGATTCTCCGGCGCCGGAGGCGCCGGTACCCTCCTGGGGTAGTGTAGTTTTAAATTGTACTTCCATATTTTGGTTGATCGAAATCCAAAAGCATGCCAAGTCGTCGTTCGAAAGAGCCTTAGGAAAAGCCAGGTCGTCAGGAAGGCAATCGATCGTTACCAGAAGGAAAGCCATGTCGTCAGAAGAGCAGTCAATCAAAAACCGAGAGAATGCCAAGTCGCCAAAAGGATAGATCAGACAAGTCCGTAAAGAAAAGCCGAGTTCGTCATTTGTGGGCTTTCGCCCGAATCGCCCAGTCAGAGTCTTAGCCGCCGGTCAGAGGGACCGACGTTGCCCGGAGTGTGCCACGTGGAGGCGCTCTGACATCACACCCCAACCTAACCTAACCTAACCTAACCTAACCTAACCTTTTTTTTTTTTTTTTTTTTTTTTTTTTTTTACTTGGAGAAATGCATTTAGGCATCCCCCTCCTTGCCAGGGAGGGGGTATGTGGGACTCGCTACGGCCTAGAAGGCGGCCGTAGAATACCCACTAAAAAACTCCAAGGTGTCCGCAACGCGCAAGAGTGCCAGGGGGCTCGGGATATGCTGTCTGCATTGCGACCGCTCCCCCCCGGCATGCGCCAAGCCTCTACAGGCCTCGTCTTTGCGTCTTTCGACGTCGTCCCGAGGAGGTGCAATGGGACACAACATTGCACCTCAACTCCTAAGCCTGAGGAGCATGGGCGGCAGATGGTCGCCGCCGCAGGCTCAGGCTTCGCCGCGCGTCAGCCGAGGGATGACCGTCCCTCGAAGAAGAACGGCTGACGGGCAAGGCGTCCGTGGAGGAGGGCACAGGTGTTGGCGGCGCCTCCTCCATCTCAACCTCCTGCACGGGTGGCGCAACCGCCGGTCGTGCGGGAGGTTTTTGGGACTTCTTCGCCCCCTTAGGGGGTGGCGGATCGGGCTTCACGCTGGGGCAAGCCCTGCCGCCCAGTCGGTGCAAGGCGGGCTTGAATGCACCATTACACAGGAGGCAGAACTCCGTGTCATTGGTGCACTCAGCCGCCTTGTGACCTGGTCGACTGCATCGGTAGCACCAGGTGCTGCAGTCGACCCCGGAGGTGCATTTCACCCCCAGGTGACCTTCCTGGAGGCACCGGAAGCACCTCCTGGGCCTGGGCGGCAGGACTCGCACCTGCGCCGAAACCCACCCCACTAATAAACGGCGGCCATCCGCCAACTTCTTTGCGGCGTCCACCGGGCACGATACGACTGCCGTGCACAGACCCCTTAGTCCGGGGCGAATGCCGGCAGTCCGCACGTGCTCCGGCGGACAGTCTGTCGCAAGTGCGACGGCGGAGATTAACTCCTCCGCCGAGATCGACTCGTCCAGCCCAAAGACGCGCAAATCGGCGCGCCTAATGGGCCGGGCCACCTTTACCCCATCGGGTATCACTTCCTTAATCTTGGCGGCTAACATGTCCGCTTTGTCATCATTGTTGGCGCCGGGTATCTCGAAGATGTAGGACCCGGTCGCCCCTCGCCTCCATTTTATGTCCTGAATACCGACGTCAGCAAGTTTGACGCCGGTACGGACTGTCTTAAGGACCTCCAAGTAAGAGAGGCCCTGCTCCTGCGCCTCCGGCTGCAACGTAAGAGACACTGCAGTCGTGGTCGGAGGCCGGAGTCTTGGGGCCTTCTTCTTGGAGGCCTTTTTCTTCTGGTTCTTCTTCTTCTTTTCTTTCTTCTTCTTCTTCTTGGCTTGACTGGCCGCCCGTTCTTGCCTACCTGCACCCACTCGCTTGTGGGCGCAGGCGGCACATCCTCTCGTGAGGCAGATGTAGCTGCGGCTGCAGCAGCAAACGTCGTCACTGCGCCACTGGCCTTGGCCTTATTCTTCTTGCCTGCCTTCTTGGCAGGCGGCTGCGCTCCCAGAGCGGCAGCAGTAGGGACGGGGGCTGGTGGAGGGACGGCTGTCGCGGATCGGCTATCCGCGGCCAATGGAGGACGCAGACGCGTCTCCGGCAAAAGCCGCCCCTCAAATCGGGCCTCCACCATCGTCATTATCTGCGCCGTCTGGGCGCGCAGCATCTCGTCAAGTAAGGCCTGCACCTCAGACAACATCTCATTACGAGAGCTGTCCGGCTTAGTCTTGGATGTCGTCTTGGGTAGCGGTGGGAAGTCCTCCCTCACCGCTCCTTTGCGGGTAGTCACAGGGGTGGAAAGTTCAGGGGGGGAGCAGCCCCTGAACTGCTGCCTTTACGTCGGCTAATTCCTTCCTGAGCGTTTCCATTTCCACCTTGTATTGAGACAGCTCCGCCCTTAGGCGGTTATTGTCCGCTTCCAGGCGGGCTGTCTCGTCTGATGTCGTCGTATTTCGAAGCTCCGTGATGATCTCCTGAAGAGAGGTCGCAGCGTCCTTCAGGGCACGCTGAAAGGTGCCCTTCAGGTTGCCGGACCTCTTAGCGACCTTGAGGATCGTCTCAATCTCGCTCTTCGCTCGTTCGTGTATGTCCTGGGGTGGGCCGTCAGGGCCAGACTTGCCGGCCGCACGCGGCTTGCTCGCCTCCCGGATCTCATCTGAAAGCTCCTTCTCTGCCTGGAGCTGGAGCTCTTTCTCCATCAGGCGAATATACTCGGCCTTCGCGGCTGCGCGGCCGACATATTCGCCTGTGGTAGGCGGGCGGCCTCTGCCGCGCTTCGCTCTGGCGGCCTGACACCGCTTCCTTGTCTCGCCTTCTGAACACGAATCCAGGGAGATTTCCCTGTCCGAAAGACCCTCATCAAACCGGATCTCTTCGTGTTCCACAAATCCAATATCAACCGACTTCTTCCTTTTGCGATCCACCTTCGCAAGAAAAAAGCTCTTTCTTCAGGGCCAAAGTCGATCGTCATCGTCGATGTGTCGCTCGCATCGCTGAAAACCGACAAGCGGTCCAGTGATGGGCACCTATCCACCACTACTCTAGGCAAGAAGTTGCCCCCCCCAGAAACGGTGGGGCAGCCCGGACCCGAGGGCCCGGGAAGGGATTCTCCGGCGTCTGAGACGCCGGTACCCTCCTGGGGTAGTTTGCTTAACTTTCTTGCTTCCATTATATTCTTCTCATTAGTCCGTAGTCTCGCCGAGGTCGTTTTTCCGGAATCGTCAATAGTTAGATCGCGAGCAGAATCGAACGTCCTAATTCGCGCCAGGGTCGTCGGTTTTTGGGATCGAAGCAAAATTTTGCCCCCCCCAGAAACGGTGGGGCAGCCCGAGCCCGAGGGCCCGGGGAGGGATTCTCCGGTGCCGGAGGCACCGGTACCCTCCTGGGGTAGTGTCGTTTTTAATCGTGCTTCCATATTTTTGGTCATCAGAATCCAAAAGCATGCCAAGTTGTCGTTCGGAAGAGCCATAGGGAAAGCCAAAGTCGTCGGGAAGGCAATCAATCGTACCAGAAGGAAAGCCATGTCGTCAGAAGAGCAGTCAATCAGAACCGAAAGAATGCCAAGTCGTCAAAGGTATAGATCGGACAAGTCCGTGAAGAAAAGCCAAGTTCGTCAGTTGTGGGCTTTCGCCCGAATCGCCCAGTCAGAGTCTTAGCCGCCGGTCAGAGGGACCGACGTTGCCCGGAGTGTGCCACGTGGAGGCGCTCTGACATCACACCCCAACCTAACCTTTTTTTTTTTTTTTATTTTTTTTTTTTTTTTTTTTTTTTTTTTGGGGAAATCCTTCATGGACGAACCGCCCCCCCGGGTAGGGGAGCGGAACAGTGTCAGACTCCTACTGACTAAAACCCCATGGTGTCCGCAACACGCATTATGGCGAGGGCTCGGGATACAGCGTTAGCATTGGCTCCGCTCCCTCGCCATGCGTTGGGCTCGTTAGAGCCGCCGTCCTGATGGTCTGAGGGGGGTCAAAGGAGTGGTGAGACCCCCCTCTTGACGTCGACCTTGGGAGGCGCAACCGGGACACTCGGTGCGCCTCGACCTCCCAGCCCGTGCAGATTTAACTGCTGGGACGATGGGTGTACCCGCACCCACCGCCCCCGGGCCCCGCTTTGCCAGCGGCCTGGGTCGCACCCAGGGATTCGCCGCCACGCGGCTTTCCGACGGCTGAGGAGGAGCAAGTTGGGCGCTCCTCCTCCACTTCCATCCCTTGCGCTGCCGGCGCTTTGGCGGCCGATGACGCAGGGGTTTTCTTCTTTGCCCCCTTCGGGGGTGGCGGATCGGGCTTGACGCTTGGGCAAGTCCTGCCGCCCAACCTGTGCAAGGCGGGCTTGAATGCACCATTGCAGAGTATACAGAACTCCACGTCGCTGGTGCATTCGCCCGCCTTGTGACCCGGACGACTGCATTTGTAACAAGCGTCACTGCAGTCGTCCTGGGAGGTACACTTGACTCCCCAGGTGCCCTTCCTTGAGGCACCTGAAGCACCTCCTGGGTCTGGGCGGCAGGACTCGTACCTGCGCCGACACCCAGCCAACCAACAAACGGCGACCGTCGACCAACTTCTTGGCTGCGTCCATCGGACACGACACCACGGCCGCGTATAGGCCCCGTAGACCGGGGCGTACACCGGCCGTTCTGACGTGGTCCGGTGGACAGCCTGTCGCTGCAGCCACGGCGGAGATGAGTTCGTCCGCCGTGATGGACTCATCAAGTCCGGAGACGCGCACTTCTGCGCGCCTCATGGGTCTGGCCACCTTTACGTCCTCAGGGAGGACGGTCGCCTTGATCTTAGCGGCCAAGGCGTCCGCTTTCTCGTGTTCGGCGCCGGGGATCTCAAAGATATAGGCCCCGGTCGCCGCTCTCCGAAACTGGATGTCATTAAGGCCGACGTCCTTAAGCGGTACGTCGGCCCGTATCTTCTTTAAGACCTCCATGTAGGTGAGGCCCCTCTCTCCTGCGCCCCCGGCTGCAGCGTTATTGACACCGCAGCTGTCGTCGGGGGCCGGAGTTTGGGGGCCTTCTTCCTCTTGGAGGTCTTGTTCTTCTTCCTCTTCTTCTCTTGAGGTCTCTTCTCTTTTGCCGGTTTGACCGGACGGCCACCTTTGCCGACCTGCACCCATTCTTCTGTGGGCGCAGGCGGCGTGTCATCTCCGGTGGGGAGGGCGGGCACGGCAGCAGCAGCGGCATAAGTTGCCGCCTCGGGTGTCGTCTTCCCTTTCTTCTTGCCCTTTTTGGTGGGCTGCTGCGCTCGCACAACGGCTGCAGCGTCGATGGGCGTCGACGGGGCGGCTCGGCTGTCCGCGGCCAGTGGTGGCCGCAGACGCTCCTCCGGTGGGAGCCGCCCGTCAATGCGCGCATCGACCATTCGCATTATCTGCGCCGTTTGCGAGCGCAGCATCTCTCCGAACATTTCCTTGATGTCGGAGATCGAGTCCGACTGGGAGTTGTTATTCCTTCGTTGGGAGGGGAGCGGGGGGAAATCTTCCCTTGTGGCGTCCCCTGATGTCACTGCCTTATGTGCCGGCGGCTGTTGCGGGCGCGCAATCCATGGACTGCCGTCCTCAGCTCCGCCATCTCCTTACGGAGCATCACCATCTCTTCCTTCTGACGAGTCAGCACCGCCTTGAGGCGGTTGTTCTCCGCCTCCAGGCGGGCTGTCTCGTCAGATGATGTCCTCGTCCGGAATTTCTCTATAATTGTCTGGAGGGAGAGGGCGGACTCCTTAAGGGCACGCTGGAAGGTGCCCTTTATGTTCCCAGACTTCTTGGTGAGGTGGAGTATGTTCTCCACCTCACGAAGCCCTCTCTCCTCCAGATTCTCTTCTCCCTCTGCTGTGTCACATCCGGTTGGTCTTGGCGTGGCTGACGCCAGACGAGTACGACTGACTGCGACATACTCGGCAAGCTCTCTCTCCGCTTGGAGCCGGAGTTGTTCCTGCTCCGCACGAATGAGAGCTTCCTTCGCTTTCGCGAGTCCGACGTACTCCCCTGTCGTCGGCGGGCGCCCTCGTCCTCGTTTGGGTTGTCCGGGGACAGCTCGTGTCTTGGTAGGCGGAGTATCGTCCTCCGCCTCTGAGCATGAGCTCGCCTCAGATAAATCCACCTTCCTTTTCCTGTCGTATCAGGTGGGGGACATAGTGTCCATCCGCTCAGCGGAATCCACAGTCTCCATAGACGCATAAGAAGCGTCGCTGTCGGAGAACTCGGCAGCGATGGCGTCGAGAGCTCTCATCTCTTCAAGCGCCTGCAGTCTCCTTAAGAGCACCACAGGCGACTTGTCCTTCTTTGCAGCAGCACGGGTCAACATTCTGGCATGTTCGGGTGTCCGTGTGGAAGCGAGGGTCGTCAGTTTAGCGGAATCGGTCGTCATTGTCTTAGCCATGGTCGTCGTAATTTCGGGTTCGCACAAAATTTTGCCCCCCCCAGACAACGAGGGGCAGCCTGAGCCGGATGGCCCAGGGAGGGATTCTCCGACTCCTGAGGAGCCGGTACCCTCCTGGGGTAGTTTTGTCTTGAATTTTGTACTATCCATCTTCGCTGAATACTACTCGTCCAGTTCGCGGTACGCCTGCCGGGGCCGACACTAAATCGGCCAACCCCGCCAGCCGCTATCCGGAACCAAGCCGTTGGGACCCAGACTTGGGTCCTCATCCGCCCTGGCCCGGTACTGGGCGCGCCGCTCACACACCGCCGCCCAGGAGTGTTTTAGGTCTCTCCAGACCGCCAGATACTCAGCCGCCGGTCAACTGGACCGACGTTGCCCAGGGTGCACCACGTGGAGGCGCTCTGACATCACACCCCACCCCAACCTTTTTTTTTTTTTTTTTTTTTTTTTTTTTTTACTTGGGGAAATCCTCATGGACGAACCACTCTCCCGGGCAGGAGAGTGGAACAGTGCCGGACTCCTACCGGCTAAAACCCCAAGGTGTCCTCTCGAGCGCACTTGTAATGCCGGGGGTGCGCGGGGATTGCCCGACTGGGATTACTACCGCTCCCCCCGGCGTGCGTAGGCTCGGATGAGCCGTCGCCATTATGGTCTGAGGGGGGTCAAGGAGTGATAAGACCCCCCTCTGACGTCGACCGTTGGGAGGCGCACCGGGACACATCGGTGCGCCTCAACCTCTCTGCCTGTGCAGCTATTTTGCTGCTGGGACGGCGGGTGTGCCCGCACCCGGCGTCCCCAGGCTCCGATCCGCAGCGACCGAGGGATTGTGCCCCTCGGGACGTTGGCCGCTGCACGGTCCGGCGACGGAGGAGGAGCAAGATGTGAGCTCCTCCATGTCAACCTCCTGGGATGTCGGCGCTTGGGTGGCCGACGATGCAGGAGGTTTGATCCTCCTCCTGTTTGCCCCTTTGCGGGCTGGCGGGTCGGACTTGACGCAGGGGCAAGTCTTGCCGCCCATCTTGTGCAAGGCGGGCTTGAGCGCGCCAGCACAGAGGCCACAATACGTGACCTCGCTGGTGCACTCGCCCGCCTTGTGGCCCGGCCGACTGCACCTGAAACACCAGGTGCTGACGTCGACCTTGGAGGTGCAGTTGACCCCCAGGTGCCCCTGTTGAAGGCACCTGTAGCACCTCCTGGGCCTTGGCGGCAGGACTTGCACCCGCGCGCTGACCCATCCGACCAGCAGTCTTCGGCCGTCGGCCAATTTCTTGGCCGCGTCCACCGGACATGTGATGACGGCCTGGTACAACCCACGAAGACCGGGGCGTACACCAGCCGTCCTCACATCATCCGGTGGACAGCCGGTCGACTGGGCGACGGCGGAGACTAGTTCCTCCGCCGTCACGGACTCGTCTAGCCCAGAGACGCGCAGGTCGGCGCGTCTCATGGGCCGGGAGATCTTTACCTCCGCCGGGAGGACCGCCTTCAATTTGGCGGCCAAGGCATCGGCCTTTTCTCTGTTTGCAGAGTCGGTGCCGGGGAGCTCGAATATGTATCCCCCGGTCACCGCTCTGCGCCAAGTCACTTCCTTTATGCCGACGTCCGAAAGCGGAGCGTCGGCACGTACCTTCCTCATGACCTCCAAGTAAGTGAGGCCACCTTCCTGCGCCCGCCGGCGGCAGCGTTAGCGACACTGCCGTTGTCGCCGGGGGACGCAGTCTGGCGGCCCTCTTTTTCTTGGAGGCCTTCTTCTTTTTAGGCTGGGCCTTCTTCTTGTCTTTGGCCGGCTTTAGAGGCCGACCATTTTTGCCCACCTGTATCCACTCGCCCGTATCAGGGTTGGGGGCAGGGGGCTCGTCACGTCCGGTTGGGACAGCGGCGGCAGCAGCATATGTCGCCGCTTTCGCCACTGTCTTTCTCTTCTTCTCTGCCTTTTTGTTGGCAGAGGGCTGCGTTCCCAGCGCAGCAGCATTTGATGAAGATGGTGGTGGTGGTAGTGGGGCGGCTCTACTGTCTGCGGCCAGGGGTGGTCGCAGACGCTCCTCCGGCAGCAGTCGCCCTTGGATGCCCTGGAATCGGGCATCCACCATCTCCATCACTTGCGCTGTCTGAGAGCGCAGTAGTATTCCCCGAGCAGTTCCCTTAGCTCTGGGAACGCTTCTTCTGTTGTTTTCCCTGAGGGAGCTGGCTGCTTCTGAGGGCGTCTCCCCAACACCTCCGCCTTCAGGTCAGCCATCTCCTTCAGGAGATCGGTGAGCACCTTCTGCTGTGCTGACAGCTCCACCTTGAGGCGGTTATTTTCCGCCTCGAGGCGGGCTGTCTCATCCGAGGCGGTCCGGGTTCGGAGCGCCTCAATCGTCTCTTTGAGTGAAGTCGCGGCATCCTTCAGGGCACGTTGAAAAGTGCCCTTCAGGTTGCCGGATTTCTTTGCGACTTGGAGAACTATGTCCACATCACGCATGGCCCTCTCGTTTAAGTCGAGTGGGTCTCCGGCACCAGGTGACGCATCGGGCCGCGAGGCCAAGCGCATTTGCCTTGCGTCGGGAGTCTTCTTACTGGCCTCCTTCTCTGCCAGGAGGCGGATTGTTCCTCGTCCTCTAGGCGGCTCGCCTCCATCCTCGCCTTGTAGAGGCCGACGTACTCGCCGGTGGTCGGCGGCCGGCCCCTCCCTCTTTTCGCTTTGTCGGATACTGCTCGAGCCTTCGGCGAACGGGTACCCCCTTCCACTTCAGAGTCAGAACTAATCTCCGAGAGTGACACCTTCCTTTTACGGAGGAGACCGCTGAGGGATGAAGGGGTTTCCCTCCCCTCAGTGGATCCCATCGTATCAATCGACATGCTGGACCCGAAGCTGTCTTCAGCATCTAGGTCAGCTGAGAGCTGATCGAGCAACCGCATCCTCTCCAATAGGACTACGGGGAGACTGCTCTTTTCCAGCAGTCTCGGTCTGCCTCATCGACTCTTCTAGCGCCTTAAGTTTTGCCAGGTCTTCATCTAATGCCGATTCTTTCTTACTTGAGCTAGCTTTTGTCTTCGTTTGTTGCGGGGAATCGGTTGTCCGTTGGGAAGAAGAAGCCATAGTCGTCGTTTATTGAGCTGCGCAAAATTTTGCCCCCCCCAGAAAACGAGGGGCAGCCCGGACCCGAGGGCCCGGGGAGGGATTCTCCGGTGCCGGAGGCACCGGTACCCTCCTGGGGTAATTCTGTTTGGAATTCTGCACTTTTCATCTTGTTTGTTACACTATCGTCTAGTTCGCGGTACGCCTGCCGAGGCCGACACTAAATCGGCCAGCCCCGCCAGCCGCTACCCGGAACCAGGCCGTTGGGACCCAACTTGGGTCCTCATCCGCCCTGGCCCGGTACTGGGCGCGCCGCTCACACACCGCGCCCAGGAGTGTTTTTAGGTCTCTCCAGACCGCCAGATACTCAGCCGCCGGTCAACTGGACCGACGTTGCCCAGGGTGCACCACGTGGAGGTGATCTGGCCCCGCACCCCACCCCACCCCCCCAACCTTTTTTTTTTTTTTTTTTTTTTTTTTTTTTTTTTTTTTTTTTTTTTTTTTTTTTTTTTTTTTTACAAGGGGAAAATCCTCATGGACGAACCGCTCTCCCGGGCAGGAGAGCGGAACAGTGTCGGACTCCTACCGACTAAAACCCCTTGGTGTCCTCGCTAGCGCACTTGTGATGCCGGGGGTGCGGGGATTGCCCTAATGGGATGACTACCGCTCCCCCCGGCGTGCGTAGGCTCAATGAGCCGTCGCCACTACGGTCTGAGGGGGGTCAAGGAGTGATAAGACCCCCCTCTGACGTCGACCGTTGGGAGGCGCACCGGGACACATCGGTGCGCCTCAACCTCCATGCCTGTGCAGCTACTTTGCTGCTGGGACGACGGGTGTGCCCGCACCCGGCGTCCCCAGGCTCCGATATGCAGCGGCTGAGGAATTGTTCCCCTCAGGGTGTTGACCGCTGCTCGGTCCGGCGACGGAGGAGCGAGATGGGAGCTCCTCCATTTCCACCTCCTGCGAAGCGGCACTTGGGCGGCGGTCGACGAGGCAGGAGGTGTCCCTCTCTTTTTGCCCTTTTTCTGGGCTGGCGGGCTTGACTCGACGCAAGGGCAAGTCTTGCCGCCCAACTTGTGCAAGGCGGGCTTGAGCGCACCAGCGCAGAGGCCGCAGTACGCGATCTCACTGGTGCACTCGCCCGCCTTGTGGCCCTGCCGACTGCACCTGAAGCACCAGGTGCTAACGTCGACCTTGGAGGTGCAGTTGACCCCCAGGTGCCCCTGTTGGAGGCACCTGTAGCACCTCCTGGGCCTTGGCGGCAGGACTTGCACCCGCGCACTGACCCATCCGACTAATAATTTTCGGCCGTCGGCCAATTTCTTGGCCGCGTCCACCGGACATGTGACGACGGCCTGGTACAACCCACGAAGACCGGGGCGTACACCGGCCGTCCTCACATCATCCGGTGGACAGCCGGTCGACTGGGCGACGGCGGAGATTAGTTCCTCCGCCGTCACGGACTCGTCGAGCCCAGAGACGCGCAGGTCGGCGCGTCTCATGGGCCGGGAGATTTTAACCTCCGCCGGGAGGGCCGCCTTCAGTTTGGCGGCCAAGGCATCGGCCTTTTCTCTTTTTGCAGAGTCGGCGCCGGGGAGCTCAAAGATGTATGCCCCGGTCACCGCTCTGCGCCACTTCACTTCTTCAATGCCGACGTCCTTGAGCGGAACGTCGGCACGCACCTTCCTCATTACCTCCAAGTAAGTGAGGCCACCTTCCTGCGCCCCCGGCGGCAGCGTTAGCGACACTGCCGTTGTAGCCGGGGGGCGAAGTTTGGCGGCCCTCTTTTTCTTGGAGGCCTTCTTCTTTTTTTCCCCGTTTCTAGGGCCTTCTTCTTGGCCGGCTTTAAAGGCCGGCCATTCTTGCCAACCTGCACCCACTCCTCCGTGGGGGCAGGTGGCTGGTCGTCATTGGTGGGAGCGGCGGTGACGGCGGCGTAAGTGGCCGCCCCACCTTTCGCCTTCTTCCCCTTGCCTGTCTTTTTGGCAGGCTGCTGCACTCGCAAAGCGGCAGCGGAGTTAGTGGGGTCTGGT
Organism: Samia ricini; assembly: GCA_014132275.2. NCBI lineage: Eukaryota > Metazoa > Arthropoda > Insecta > Lepidoptera > Saturniidae > Samia > Samia ricini. The sequence goes on along the minus strand of AP028165.1, from coordinate 29,379,148 downwards.
GGGGCGGCTGTGCGATCTGCGGCCAGAGGCGGCCGCAGGCGCTCCTCTGGTAGAAGCCGCCCGGCGATGCCCGCAAAGCGAGCATCCACCATCCCCATAATCTGCGCCGTTTGCGAGCGTAGCATCTCTTGTAGCAGCTCCGCGGAGACTGTGTCTGTGGGGGAGCTCGCTGGTCGTGTCCTGGTATTAGGGAGAGGAGGAAACTCATCCCTGTTCTCTGAGTTCGGCGGAGCTGCGGATGCTGCTGGTCTCCTCAAGCGTAGCTCCTCCACAGTCAATTTCACCTTCGCCAGGTCTTTGCGAAGACCCGACATGTCCTCATTTTGACGAGACAACTCCGCCTTTAGGCGGAGATTCTCCGCCTCCAGGCGGGCTGTCTCGTCATTGGTAGTACGGAGTCGTAACTCCTCGAACGCCTCCTTTATCACATCGGCGGCCTCTTTCAGGGCACGTTGACACGTGCCCTTCAGGTTTTTCGACTTTTTAGCGACGCCGAGAATAATCTCGACGCCGCTCGCCACCTTTTCACTCGCGTCCGGAGTCGCCGATCTTGCGTGTATTCGCTCCACTCTGGCTACGGAGGCAGTCTTCTCCTCTTTACGCTCTTCCAGGTGGATCATGTCCTGTTCCCGGAGGCGTGCAAGTTCCGCTCTCGCTTTACCGACGCCGATGTATTGGCCGGTAGTCGGCGGCCGACCTCTCCCTCGTTTGGGAGTCGGCGTACCGGCTCTCACTGGTGGCTCCTCATCATCGTCGTCGGAGTAGGAACTCAGTCCCAAGTCCTCCTCTGATCCGGGAGCAAATCTCCTTTTCCGATCGAATCTGCTGGGGGAAGGGGATTCCCTCCCCTCAGAAGAATCGACCGTCATCATACTTCCCCCACTCGACATAGATAGTCGGTCGAGCGAGGGAATCCTTTCCAGTACCACTTTTGGCTGGAGGTTAGCGGAGTCAGGGTACTCCTGGGCCCATTGGCCAAACCGTCCAGCGTAGCGGCTCGTTGGCAGATCGAGATGTTTGTAGCGTGCATATCTCGACTGCTCGGGGTCGTCAATGTCCAGTCCCTGGGCAAGCTCAGATCTCCGAATGAGCTCCAGGGTCGTCTTCGTCATTCCGGGTGGTGGTGTAAGCACAAGTTTGCCCCCCCCAGAAACGGTGGGGCAGCCCGGACCCGAGGGCCCGGGAAGGGATTCTCCGGCGTCAGAGACGCCGGTACCCTCCTGGGGTAGTTTGTTTGTGACTTCTGCTTCCATGTTTTTATTCTCGGTAGTCCATAATCTCGCCGTGGTCGTTGTATCGATGTCGTCATATGCCAAGTCACGAGCAGAATCGTGAGTCCTATTTCGTGCCAAAGTCGTCGGTTGGTTATCAGGCCGAAGCAAAATTTTGCCCCCCCCAGAAACGGTGGGGCAGCCCGGGCCCGAGGGCCCGGGGAGGGATTCTCCGGCGCCGGAGGCGCCGGTACCCTCCTGGGGTAGTGTCGTTTTTAATTGTGCTTCCATGATTTGTTTTTTCGAAAAACCGTATGCAAAGCCAAAGTCGTCGTTCGAAGGATCCATAAAGAAAGCCAAATCGTCGGGATAGGAGACACTCTAAGTCCAGAAGAATGCCAAAGTCGTCAGAATAGAAGCTGTCAGCTAAGTCCGTTAGGGAAAGCCAAGGTCGTCATTTTGGGGCAAGAAACGCCCATCGCCCGAGAGTGTTTAAACGACCCTTCGGTCGGTCAGATTCTTAGCCGCCGGTCAACTGGACCGGCGTTGCCCAGGGTGCACCACGAGGAGGTGATCTGACATCGCACCCCCACCCACCCCAACCTTTTTTTTTTTTTTTTTTTTTTTTTTTTTTTTTTTTTACCTGGGGAAATCCTCATGGACGAACCACTCTCCCGGGCAGGAGAGTGGAACAGTGCCGGACTCCTACCGGCTAAAACCCCAGGGTGACCTCAAACTCGCACTTGTGATGCCGGGGGTGCGGGGATTGCCCGATTGGGATTACTACCGCTCCCCCCGGCGTGCGTAGGCTCCAAGAGCCATCGACCATCAGGTCTGAGGGGGGGGTCAAGGAGTGATAAGACCCCCCTCTGACGTCGTCAACGGGGAGGCGCAACTGGGTCACACAGTGCGCCTCAACCTCCCTACCCGTGCAGCAAACTAGCTGCTGGGACGATAGGTGTGCCCGCACCCACCGTCCCCGGGCTCCGATCCTGCAGCAGTCGAGGATTTTGTCCTCGAGCGGAGACCGCTGCTCGGTCCTTCAGATGAGGAGGAGGGACCTGTTGGTGGTGGCGCCTCCTCCATCTCTACCTCCTGTGTCGGGCACTTGGGTGGCCGGTGGCACCGGAGGCTTCCTCCTCTTTTTCCCCTTGGGGGGTGGCCGCTCAGGCTTCGTGCTGGTGCACGCCCTGCTGCCCATCCTGTGTGAGGCAGGCTTGAGCGCACCAGCGCAGAGACCGCAGTGTTCGGTCTCGCTGGTGCACTCGCCCGCCTTGTGGCCAGGCCGACTGCAGCGGAAGCACCAGGTGCTGCAGTCGACCTCTGCGGTGCACTTCGCGCCGAGGTGCCCCTCTCGGAGGCACCTAAAACACCTTTTGGGTCGAGGCAGCAGGGCCTGAACCCTGGCCGAAACCCACCCGACGAGCAGTTTGCGCCCGTCGGCCAACTTCTTCGCTGCGTCCACCGGACAGGAGAGGACGGCCATGTAGAGACCCCGGAGTCCGGGGCGTACACCAGTCGTCCTCACCTGATCCGGCGGACAGCCGGTGGTTTGGGCGACGGCGGAGGCAAGTTCCTCCGCCGTCACCGACTCGTCCAATCCTGTGACGCGTACTTCGGTGCGCATCATCGGGCGCGCCACCTTTATGCCTTCTGGCACGACCGACCGGAGTTTGTCGGCCAAGGCATCGGCTGTTTCTCCCTTTTCGGCACCGGGGATCTCGAACAGATAACCCCCGGTCGCCGTTCTCCGCCATGTAATGTCGGTCAAGCCGAAGTCCGACAGCCTGACCTCGGCTCTTACCTTCTTGAGGGCCTCCAGGTAGGTGAGGCCCCTCTCCTGCGCTTCCGGCTGCAGTGTAAGCGTCACCGCAGTTGTCGCCGGGGGCCGGAGGTTAGGGGTCTTCCTTTTCCTGGAGGCCTTTTTCTTCTTGCTTTTGGCCTTCACGGCCTTCTTCTTTTTATCCGGCTTTTTGGGCCGGCCATTTTTTGCCCACCTCCACCCATTCGCTCGTAGCTGGAGCGGGTACAGGCGGCTGGTCTCGTTCGGGAGCAGGCGCGGCAACGGCGGCAGCGAAAGTCGTTGATTTGCCGGCCTTCTTTTCCTTCTTTTTGCCTGCTTTCGTGGCAGGCGGCTGCGCTCCCAGTTCAGCAGCTGTAGTGTTAATGGAGACTGGTGGGGCGGCCCGTTTGTCTGCAGCCAGTGATGGCCGCAGTCGCTCCTCCGGAAGGAGCCGCCCATCGATGCCCGCAAAACGGGCATCCACCATCTCCATTATTTGCCTCGTCTGAGAACGCAGGCACTCATCAATGAATTCCCGTAATTCGGGATGGGATTCCGTCGCTGTTGTCTGTCCAGAGGGAGCTGGCTGCCCCTGAGGGCGTCTCCCCATCACCTCCGCTTTCAGGTCAGCCATCTCCCTCAGGAGATCGGTCAGCACCTTTTGTTGGGCCGACATCTCCACCTTGAGGCGGTTGTTTTCGGCCTCGAGGCGGGCCGTCTCTTCAGAGGCGGTCCTGGTTCGAAACGCCTCGATGGTCACTTTTAGTGAGGCCGCGGCGTCCTTCAGGGCACGTTGAAAAGTGCCCTTCAGGTTGCCGGACCTTTTCGCGACATGGAAAATTGCGTCCAAGTCGCGCATCGCCCTCTCGTTGAGGTCGCTGGTCTCTCCGGCGCCCGGAGATGCGTCGGGCCGCGAGGCCAGGCGCATTTGCCTGGCGTCGGGAGTCTTCTTGCTGGCCTCCTTCTCCGCCAAGAGGCGGATCTCCTCGTCCTGTAGGCGGCTCGCCTCCATCTTCGCCTTATAGAGTCCGACGTACTCGCCGGTGGTCGGCGGCCGGCCTCCTCTACCCCGTTTCGGGGAGCCCGAGGTGGCTCGTACCTTCGGCGAACGAGTGCACTCCTCCGCCTCAGAGCCTGAGCTCACCTCCGACAGTTGTATCTTCCTTTTACGGTCGAATCCGCTGAGGGAAGAAACATCACTTTCCTCAGCGGATCCCACCGTGTCTAGCGACATGCTCGATCCAAAGCTGTCTTCAGCTTCGAAGTCAGCCGAAAGCTTGTCTAGGATCCGCATCCTTTCTAACAGGACTACGGGCGACTGCCCTTTGCCACTAGCTTCCGCCTCCATCATCTTATTCTCAATATTCCTTAGGTTAGCCAAGGTGTCGTCTATAGCAGATTCATCTTTCCGTTTGCTTGCCTTATCCTTCTTATTATTTGGAGAATCTGTTGTCCATTGTGAAGAAGCCATGGTCGTCGGTTTGGTTGAACTGCGCAAAACTTTGCCCCCCCCAGAAAACGAGGGGCAGCCCGAACCCGAAGGCCCGGGGAGGGATTCTCCGGTGCCTGAGGCACCGGTACCCTCCTGGGGTAATACTTTTGGAAATTCTGCACTATCCATTTCTGCTGTTTACTATTCGTCCAGTTCGCGGTACGCCTGCCGGGGCCGACACTAAATCGGCCAACCCCGCCAGCCGCTTTCCGGAACCAAGCCGTTGGGACCCAGACTTGGGTCCTCATCCGCCCTGGCCCGGTACTGGGCGCGCCGCTCACACACCGCGCCCAGGAGTGTTTTAGGTCTCTCCAGACCGCCAGATACTCAGCCGCCGGTCAACTGGACCGACGTTGCCCAGGGTGCACCACGTGGAGGTGATCTGGCCCCGCACCCCTTTTTTTTTTTTTTTTTTTTTTTTTTTTTTACAAGGGGAAATCCTCGTGGACGAACCGCTCTCCCGGGCAGGAGAGCGGAACAGTGTCGGACTCCTACCGACTAAAACCCCTTGGTGTCCTCGCTAGCGCACTTGTGATGCCGGGGGTGCGGGGATTGCCCAAATGGGATTACTACCGCTACCCCCCGGCGTGCGTGGGGCTCAATGAGCCGTCGCCACTACGGTCTGAGGGGGGGTCAAGGAGTGATAAGACCCCCCTCTGACGTCAACCGTTGGGAGGCGCACCGGGACACATCGGTGCGCCTCAACCTCTTTGCCTGTGCAGCTACTTTGCTGCTGGGACGGCGGGTGTGCCCGCACCCGGCGTCCCCAGGCTCCGATATGCAGCAGCGGAGGGTGTGTTCCCCTCGGGATGGCCGCTGCTCGGTCCGGCGACGGAGGAGCATGATGGGAGCTCCTCCATTTCAACTTCCTGCGGCGCTAACGCGGCAGGAGGTGACCCTCTCTTTTTGCCCTTTTTCTGGGCTGGCAGGCTGGACTCGACGCAAGGGCAAGTCTTGCCGCCCAACTTGTGCAAGGCGGGCTTGAGCGCTCCAGCACAGAGGCCACAGTACGCGACCTCGCTGGTGCACTCGCCCGCCTTGTGGCCCTGCCGACTGCACCTGAAGCACCAGGTGCTAACGTCGACCTTGGAGGTGCAATTGACCCCCAGGTGCCCCTGTTGGAGGCACCTGTAGCACCTCCTGGGCCTTGGCGGCAGGACTTGCACCCGCGCGCTGACCCATCCGACTAGCAGTCTACGGCCATCGGCCAATTTCTTGGCCGCGTCCACCGGACATGTGATGACGGCCTGGTACAACCCACGAAGACCGGGGCGTACACCAGCCGTCCTCACATCATCCGGAGGACAGCCGGTCGACTGGGCGACGGCGGAGACTAGTTCCTCCGCCGTCACGGACTCATCTAGGCCCGACACCCGCAAATCAGCACGTCGCATGGGTCGGGCGATTTTAACTTCGGCCGGTAGGGCCGCCTTTAATTTGGCGGCCAAGGCATCCGCCTTTTCTCTATTTTCAGAGTCGGTGCCGGGGAGTTCGAAAATATACGCTCCGGTCACCGCTCTGCGCCACTTGATTTCTTCGATGCCGACGTCCTTAATCGGAACGTCGGCACGCACCTTCCTCATTTACCTCCAAGTAAGTGAGGCCACCTTCCTGCGCCCCCGGCGGCAGCGTTAGCGACACTGCCGTTGTAGCCGGGGGGCGTAGTTTGGCGGCCCTCTTTTTCTTGGAGGCCTTCCTCTGCTTTTTGTTGGCAGGCTGGGCCTTTTTCTTCTCTTTGGCCGGCTTCACAGGCCGGCCATTCTTTCCGACCTGCACCCATTCGCCTTCGGGTGCAGGCGGCATGTCACTTCCGGTGGTGGTAGTGGGAGTAGCGACGGCTGCGGCAAACGTTGCCGGCTTTGACACCGCCTTCTCCTTCTTCTTGTTGCCCGCTTTCTTGGCAGGCTGCTGCGCTCGCAAAGCGGCAGCGGAATTAGTGGGGTCTGGTGGGGCGGCTGTGCGATCTGCGGCCAGAGGCGGCCGCAGGCGCTCCTCCGGTAGAAGCCGCCCGGCGACGCCCGCAAAGCGAGCATCCACCATCCCCATAATCTGCGCCGTTTGGGCCCCGCACCCCAACCTAACCTACCTAACCTTTTTTTTTTTTTTTTTTTTTTTACAAGGGGAAATCCTCATGGACGAACCGCTCTCCCGGGCAGGAGAGCGGAACAGTGTCGGACTCCTACCGACTAAAACCCCTTGGTGTCCTCGCTAGCGCACTTGTGATGCCGGGGGTGCGGGGATTGCCCTAATGGGATTACTACCGCTCCCCCCGGCGTGCGTAGGCTCAATGAGCCGTCGCCACTACGGTCTGAGGGGGGGTCAAGGAGTGATAAGACCCCCCTCTGACGTCGACCGTTGGGAGGCGCACCGGGACACATCGGTGCGCCTCAACCTCCCTGCCTGTGCAGCTATTTCGCTGCTGGGACGGCGGGTGTGCCCGCACCCGGCGTCCCCAGGCTCCGATATGCAGCAGCGGAGGGCGTGTTCCCCTCGGGATGGCCGCTGCTCGGTCCGGCGACGGAGGAGCGAGATGGGAGCTCCTCCATTTCTACTTCCTGCGGCGCCGACGCGGCAGGAGGTGACCCTCTCTTTTTTGCCCTTTTTGCGGGCTGGCGGGTCAGACTTTACGCAAGGGCAAGTCTTGCCGCCCATCTTGTGCAAGGCGGGCTTGAGCGCGCCAGCACAGAGGCCACAATACGTGACCTCGCTGGTGCACTCGCCCGCCTTGTGGCCCGGCCGACTGCACCTGAAGCACCAGGTGCTTACGTCGACCTTGGAGGTGCAGTTGACCCCCAGGTGCCCCTGTTGGAGGCACCTGTAGCACCTCCTGGGCCTTGGCGGCAGGACTTGCACCCGCGCACTGACCCATCCGACTAATAATTTTCGGCCGTCGGCCAATTTCTTGGCCGCGTCCACCGGACATGTGATGACGGCCTGGTACAACCCACGAAGACCGGGGCGTACACCGGCCGTCCTCACATCATCCGGTGGACAGCCGGTCGACTGAGCGACGGCGGAGATCAATTCCTCCGCCGTCACGGACTCGTCGAGCCCAGAGACGCGCAGGTCGGCGCGTCTCATGGGCCGGGAGATTTTAACCTCCGCCGGGAGGGCCGCCTTCAGTTTGGCGGCCAAGGCATCAGCCTTCTCTCTGTTTGCAGAGTCGGTGCCGGGGAGCTCGAATAGATATATCCCCCGGTCACCGCTCTGCGCCACTTGACTTCTTCAATGCCGACGTCCTTAATCGGAACGTCGGCACGCACCTTCCTCATTACCTCCAAGTAAGTGAGGCCACCTTCCTGCGCCCCCGGCGGCAGCGTTAACGACACTGCCGTTGTCGCCGGAGGGCGTAGTTTGGCGGCCCTCTTTTTCTTGGAGGCCTTCTTCTTTTTAGGCTGGGCCTTCTTCTTTTCTTTGGCCGGCTTTTGAGGCCGACCATTTTTCCCCACCTGTATCCACTCACCCGTATCAGGGTTGGGGGCAGGGGGCTCGTCACGTCCGGTTGGGACAGCGGCGGCAGCGGCATATGTCGCCACTTTCGCCACTGTCTTTCTCTTTTTCTCCGCCTTTTTGTTGGCAGAGGGCTGCGCGCTCCCAGCGCAGCAGCATTTGATGAAGATGGTGGTGGTGGTGGTGGGACGACTCTGCTGTCTGCGGCCAAGGGTGGTCGCAGACGCTCCTCCGGCAGCAGTCGCCCTTGGATGCCCTGGAATCGGGCATCTACCATCTCCATCACTTGCGCTGTCTGAGAGCGCAGTAATTCGCCGAGCAGTTCCCTTAACTCTGGGAACGCTTCTTCTGTTGTTTTTTCCTGAGGGAGCTGGCTGCCCCTGAGGGCGTCTCCCCATCACCTCCGCTTTCAGGTCAGCCATCTCCCTCAGGAGATCGGTCAGCACCTTCTGTTGGGCCGACATCTCCACCTTGAGGCGGTTGTTTTCGGCCTCGAGGCGGGCCGTCTCTTCAGAGGCGGTCCTGGTGCGAAACGCCTCGATGGTCACTTTTAGTGAGGCCGCGGCGTCCTTCAGGGCACGTTGAAAAGTGCCCTTCAGGTTGCCGGACCTTTTCGCGACATGGAAGATTGCGTCCAAGTCGCGCATCGCCCTCTCATTGAGGTCGCTGGTCTCTCCGGCGCCCGGAGATGCGTCGGGCCGCGAGGCCAGGCGCATTTGCCTGGCGTCGGGAGTCTTTTTGCTGGCCTCCTTCTCAGCCATGAGGCGTATCTCCTCATCTTGTAGGCGGCTCGCCTCCATCCTCGCCTTATAGAGGCCGACGTACTCGCCGGTGGTCGGCGGCCGGCCTCTACCCCGTTTCGGGGAGCCAGAGGTGGCTCGGACCTTGGGCGAACGAGTACACTCCTCCGCCTCAGAGTCCGAGGTCACCTCTGACAACTGCACCTTCCTTTTGCGGTCGAATCCGCTGAGGGAAGGAACATCACTTCCCTCAGCGGATCCCACCGTATCTAGCGACATGCTCGATCCAAAGCTGTCTTCAGCTTCGAAGTCAGCCGAAAGCTGGTCTAGGATCCGCATCCTTTCTAACAGGACTACGGGCGACTGCTCTTTGCCACTAGCTTCCGCCTCCATCATTCTACTTTCAATATTCCTCAGGTTAGCCAAGGTGTCGTCTATAGCAGATTCATCTTTCCGTTTGCTTGCCTTATCCTTCTTATTATGTGGAGAATCTGTTGTCCGTTGTGAAGAAGCCATGGTCGTCGGTTTGGTTGAACTGCGCAAAACTTTGCCCCCCCCAGAAAACGAGGGGCAGCCCGAACCCGAAGGCCCGGGGAGGGATTCTCCGGTGCCTGAGGCACCGGTACCCTCCTGGGGTAATACTTTTTGAAATTCTGCACTATCCATTTCTACTGTTTACTATTCGTCCAGTTCGCGGTACGCCTGCCGGGGCCGACACTAAATCGGCCAACCCCGCCAGCCGCTTTCCGGAGCCAAGCCGTTGGGACCCAGACTTGGGTCCTCATCCGCCCTGGCCCGGTACTGGACGCGCCGCTCACACACCGCGCCCAGGAGTGTTTTAGGTCTCTCCAGACCGCCAGATACTCAGCCGCCGGTCAACTGGACCGACGTTGCCCAGGGTGCACACCACGTGGAGGTGATCTGGCCCCGCACCCCAACCTAACCTAACCTTTTTTTTTTTTTTTTTTTTTTTTTTTTTTTTTTTTTTTTTTTTTTTTTTTTTTTTTTTTTTTTTTTTTTTTTTTTTTTTTTTTTTTTTTTTTTTTTTTTTTTTTTTTTTTTTTTTTTTTTTTTTTTTTTTTACAAGGGGAAATCCTCATGGACGAACCGCTCTCCCGGGCAGGAGAGCGGAACAGTGTCGGACTCCTACCGACTAAAAACCCCTTGGTGTCCTCGCTAGCGCACTTGTGATGCCGGGGGTGCGGGGATTGCCCAAATGGGATTACTACCGCTCCCCCCGGCGTGCATAGGCTCAATGAGCCGTCGCCATTACGGTCTGAGGGGGGTCAAGGAGTGATAAGACCCCCCTCTGACGTCGACCGTTGGGAGGCGCACCGGGACACATCGGTGCGCCTCAACCTCTCTGCCTGTGCAGCTATTTTGCTGCTGGGACGGCGGGTGTGCCCGCACCCGGCGTCCCCAGGCTCCGATATGCAGCAGCGGAGGGTGTGTGTTCCCTCGGGATGGCTGCTGCTCGGTCCGGCGACGGAGGAGCGAGATGGGAGCTCCTCCATTTCAACTTCCTGCGGCGCTGACGCGGCAGGAGGTGGCCCTCTCTTTTTGCCCTTTTTCTGGGCTGGCGGGCTGGACTCGACGCAAGGGCAAGTCTTGCCGCCCAACTTGTGCAAGGCGGGCTTGAGCGCACCAGCGCAGAGGCCGCAGTACGCGATCTCACTGGTGCACTCACCCGCCTTGTGGCCCTGCCGACTGCACCTGAAGCACCAGGTGCTGACGTCGACCTTGGAGGTGCAGTTGACCCCCAGGTGCCCCTGTTGGAGGCACCTGTAGCACCTCCTGGGCCTTGGCGGCAGGACTTGCACCCGCGCGCTGACCCATCCTACCAGCAACTTTCGGCCATCGGCCAATTTCTTGGCCGCGTCCACCGGACATGTGATGACGGCCTGGTACAACCCACGGAGACCGGGGGCGTACGCCGGCCGTCCTCACATCATCCGGTGGACAGCCGGTCGACTGGGCGACGGCGGAGATCAATTCCTCCGCCGTCACGGACTCGTCTAAGCCCGACACGCGCAGATCGGCGCGCCTCATAGGTCGGGCTATTTTTACTTCGGCCGGCAGGGCCGCCTTTAATTTGGCGGCCAAGGCATCAGCCTTCTCTCTGTTTGCAGAGTCGGTGCCGGGGAGCTCAAAGATGTATGCCCCGGTCACCGCTCTGCGCCACTTCACTTCTTCAATGCCGACGTCCTTGAGCGGAACGTCGGCACGCACCTTCCTCATGACCTCCAAGTAAGTGAGGCCACCTTCCTGCGCCCCCGGCGGCAGCGTTAGCGACACTGCCGTTGTCGCCGGGGGGCGAAGTTTGGCGGCCTTCTTTTTCTTGGAGGCCTTCTTCGTTTTGTTGGGCTGGGCCCTCTTCTTCTCCTTGGCCGGCTTTACAGGCCGGCCGTTTTTGCCGACCTGCACCCACTCGCTTGTAGGCGCAGGCGGCTGGTCTTCAATGTTGGAAGGGGTGGCCGCGGTGACAGCGGCAAACGTCGGCGCCTCGTTGTTCCCCTTTTTCTTCTTCTCTTTGCCTGTCTTTTTGGCAGGCTGCTGCGCTCGCAAAAAGCGGCAGCGGAATTAGTGGGGTCTGGTGGGGCGGCTGTGCGATCTGCGGCCAGAGGCGGCCGCAGGCGCTCCTCCGGTAGAAGCCGCCCGGCGACGCCCGCAAAGCGAGCGTCCACCATCCCCATAATCTGCGCCGTTTGCGAGCGCAGCATCTCCTGTAGTTGGTCGACGGTGACATTGTCCGACCGTGATGTCGTCGTAGGCCTAGCCTTAGGGAGGGGCGGGAATTGGTCATCCGCCTCCGCCCATGAAGACGTCGCAGGCGCCGACGGTCTTTTCAGGCGCAGCTCCTCCACAGTCAACTTCAATTTCGCCAGCTCTCTGCGAAGCGACGTTGTGTCCTCGTTTTGACGAGACAGCTCCGCCCTTAAGCGGACATTATCCGCCTCCAGGCGGGCTGTCTCGTCGTTGGTGGTACGGAGGCGTAGGTCTTCAAACGCCTCCGTAATCGCCTTTGCGGCTTCCTTCAGGGCATGTTGGCATGTGCCCTTCAGGTTCTTCGATTTCTTGGCGATGTCAAGAATCGTCTTGACACCGCCCACCACTTTGTCGCTGGCGTCAGGAGACGCCGCTCTGGCAGCCAGGCGCTCCATCCTGACTGTGGAGGCTGCCTTCTTCACCTCCTCACGCTCCTCTAGATGAAGCATCTCCTTCTGTTGGAGGCGTATGAGCTCCGCTCTGGCTTTACCGACGCCAATGTATTGTCCGGTAGTAGGCGGACGGCCTCTTCCCCTTTTGGGTAACGGTGTACCAGGTCTCGCTGGTAGTTCCTCCTCATCCTCCTCAGAGTAGGAACTCAGACTCATGTCCTCGTCTGGTAGTCTCCTTTTACGATCGCCTCTGCTGGGGGAAAGGGAGTCTCTCCCCTCAGCAGAATCGACCGTCATGAAGCTGCCTACACTCGACACAGATAATCGGTCGAGTGAGGGAACCCTCTCAAGTACCACTTTAGGCTGGAGGTTTACGGAGTCAGGGTACTCCTGGGCCCATTGGCCAAACCGTCCAGCATAGCGGCTCGTCGGCAGATCGAGATGCTTGTAGCGCGCATATCTCGACTGCTCGGGGTCGTCAAGATTCAGACCCTGGGCAAGCTCAGATCTCCTTATGAGCTCCAGGGTCGTTTTCGTCATACCAGGTGGTGGTGTAAGCAACAATTTGCCCCCCCCAGAAACGGTGGGGCAGCCCGAACCCGAGGGTCCGGGGAGGGATTCTCCGGCGCCGGAGGCGCCGGTACCCTCCTGGGGTAGTATTTCTTGGATTCTTGCTTCCATCTTGCTTTTATCAGATGTCCGTGATCTCGCTGTGGTCGTTTTATCGATGTCGTCACTGTCCAAATCGCGTGCAGAATCGAAAGTCCTGTTTCGCGCCAGAGTCGTCGGTGTTTGGGGTCGAAGTAAAATTTTGCCCCCCCCAGAAACGGTGGGGCAGCCCGGGCCCGAGGGCCCGGAGAGGGATTCTCCGACGCCGGAGGCGCCGGTACCCTCCTGGGGTAGTGTAGTTTTAAATTGTACTTCCATGATTAGATTTTTCAGAAAAACCGTATGCATAGCCAAAGTCGTCGTTCGAAGGATCCGTAGGAAAAGCCAAGTCGTCAGAAAGGAAAGACACTCAAAGTCCAGAAGAATGCCAAAGTCGTCAGAGTAAGCTATCAGCTAAGTCCGGTAGGAAAAGCCAAGGTCGTCAGTTGGGGGGCAAGAAACGCCCATCGCCCGAGAGTGTTTAACGACCCTTCGGTCGGTCAGATTCTTAGCCGCCGGTCAACTGGACCGGCGTTGCCCAGGGTGCACCACGAGGAGGTGATCTGACATCGCACCCCAACCCCTAACCTAACCTAACCTTTTTTTTTTTTTTTTTTTTTTTTTTTTTTTTTTTTTTTTTTTTTTTTTTTTTTTTTTTTTTTTTTTTTTTTTTTTACTTGGGGAAATCCTCATGGACGAACCGCTCTCCCGGGCAGGAGAGCGGAACAGTGCCGGACTCCTACCGGCTAAAACCCCAAGGTGTCCTCTCGAGCGCACTTGTGATGCCGGGGGTGCGGGGATTGCCCGATTGGGATTACTACCGCTCCCCCCGGCGTGCGTAGGCTCGGATGAGCCGTCGCCTAAATGGTCTGAGGGGGGTCAAGGAGTGATAAGACCCCCCTCTGACGTCGACCGTTGGGAGGCGCACCGGGACACATCGGTGCGCCTCAACCTCTCTGCCTGTGCAGCTATTTTGCTGCTGGGACGGCGGGTGTGCCCGCACCCGGCGTCCCCAGGCTCCGATCAGCAGCGGCCGAGGGAATGTGCCCCTCGGAACGTTGGCCGCTGCGCGGTCCGGCGACGGAGGAGGAGCAAGATGTGAGCTCCTCCATGTCAACCTCCTGCGATGTCGGCGCTTGGGTGGCCGACGAAGCAGGAGGTTTGATCCTCCTCCTGTTTGCCCCTTTGCGGGCTGGCGGGTCAGACTTTACGCAAGGGCAAGTCTTGCCGCCCATCTTGTGCAAGGCGGGCTTGAGCGCTCCAGCGCAGAGGCCGCAGTACGCGACCTCACTGGTGCACTCGCCCGCCTTGTGGCCCTGCCGACTGCACCTGAAGCACCAGGTGCTTACGTCGACCTTGGAGGTGCAGTTGACCCCCAGGTGCCCCTGTTGGAGGCACCTGTAGCACCTCCTGGGCCTTGGCGGCAGGACTTGCACCCGCGCGCTGACCCATCCGACCAGAAGTCTTCGGCCGTCGGCCAATTTCTTGGCCGCGTCCACCGGACATGTGATGACGGCCTGGTACAACCCACGAAGACCGGGGCGTACACCAGCCGTCCTCACATCATCCGGTGGACAGCCGGTCGACTGGGCGACGGCGGAGACTAGTTCCTCCGCCGTCACGGACTCGTCAAGCCCAGAGACGCGCAGGTCGGCGCGTCTCATGGGCCGGGAGATCTTTACCTCCGCCGGGAGGACCGCCTTCAATTTGGCGGCCAAGGCATCGGCCTTTTCTCTGTTTGCAGAGTCGGTGCCGGGGAGCTCGAATATGTATCCCCCGGTCACCGCTCTGCGCCAAGTCACTTCCTTTATGCCGACGTCCGAAAGCGGAGCGTCGGCACGTACCTTCCTCATGACCTCCAAGTAAGTGAGGCCACCTTCCTGCGCCGCCGGCGGCAGCGTTAACGACACTGCCGTTGTCGCCGGGGGGCGCAGTCTGGCGGCCCTCTTTTTCTTGGAGGCCTTCTTCTTATTTTTAGGCTGGGCCTTCTTCTTATCTTTGGCCGGCTTTTGAGGCCGACCATTTTTGCCCACCTTTATCCACTCGCCCGTATCAGGGTTGGGGGCAGGGGGCTCGTCCCCGTCCGGTTGGGACAGCGGCGGCAGCAGCATATGTCGCCGCTTTCGCCACTGTCTTTCTCTTCTTCTCTGCCTTTTTGTTGGCAGATGGCTGCGCTCCCAGCGCAGCAGCATTTGATGAAGATGGCGGTGGTGGTAGTGGGGCGGCTCTGCTGTCTGCGGCCAGTGGTGGTCGTAGACGCTCCTCCGGCAGCAGTCGCCCTTGGATGCCCTGGAATCGGGCATCCACCATCTCCATCACTTGCGCTGTCTGAGAGCGCAGTAATTCGCCTAGCAGTTCCTTTAATTCTGGGAACGCCTCTTCTGTAGTCTTTCCTGAGGGAGCTGGCTGCTTCTGAGGACGTCTCCCCATCACCTCCGCCTTCAGGTCAGCCATCTCCCTCAGGAGATCGGTGAGCACCTTCTGTTGTGCTGACAGCTCCACCTTGAGGCGGTTATTTTCCGCCTCGAGGCGGGCTGTCTCTTCCGAGGCGGTCCGGGTTCGGAGCGCCTCAATCGTCTCTTTGAGTGAGGTCGCGGCATCCTTCAGGGCACGTTGAAAAGTGCCCTTCAGGTTGCCGGATTTCTTTGCGACCTGGAGAACTATGTCCACATCACGCATGGCCCTCTCGTTTAAGTCGAGTGGGTCTCCGGCACTAGGTGACGCGTCGGGCCGCGAGGCCAAGCGCATTTGTCTGGCGTCGGGAGTCTTCTTACTGGCCTCCTTCTCAGCCAGGAGGCGGATTTCCTCATCTTCTAGGCGACTCGCCTCCATCCTCGCCCTGTAGAGGCCGACGTACTCGCCGGTGGTCGGCGGCCGGCCCCCTCCCTCTTTTCGCTGTGTCGGATACTGCTCTAGCCTTCGGCGAACGGGTACCCCCTTCCACTTCAGAGTCAGAGCTGATCTCCGAGAGTGACACCTTCCTTTTACGGAGGAGACCGCTGAGGGATGAAGGAGTTTCCCTCCCCTCAGTGGATCCCACCGTATCAATCGACATGCTGGACCCGAAGCTGTCTTCAGCATCTAGGTCAGCTGAGAGCTGATCGAGCAACCGCATCCTCTCCAATAGAACTACGGGAGACTGCTCTTTTCCAGCAGTCTCGGTCTGCCTCATCGACTCTTCTAGCGCCTTAAGTTTTGCCAGGTCTCCATCTAATGCCGATTCTTTCTTACTTGAACTAGCCTTTGTCTTCGTTTGTTGCGGGGAATCGGTTGTCCGTTGGGAAGAAGCCATAGTCGTCGTTTTAGTTGAGCTGCGCAAAATTTTGCCCCCCCCCAGAAAACGAGGGGCAGCCCGGACCCGAGGGCCCGGGGAGGGATTCTCCGGTGCCGGAGGCACCGGTACCCTCCTGGGGTAATTCTGTTTGAAATTCTGCACTTTTCATCTTGCTTGTTACACTATCGTCTAGTTCGCGGTACGCCTGCCGGAGCCGACACTAAATCGGCCAGCCCCGCCAGCCGCTATCCGGAACCAGGCCGTTGGGACCCAACTTGGGTCCTCATCCGCCCTGGCCCGGTACTGGACGCGCCGCTCACACACCGCGCCCAGGAGTATTTTAGGTCTCTCCAGACCGCCAGATACTCAGCCGCCGGTCAACTGGACCGACGTTGCCCAGGGTGCACCCACGTGGAGGTGATCTGGCCCCGCACCCCAACCTAACCTAACCTAACCTAACCTAACCTAACCTAACCTAACCTAACCTAACCTTTTTTTTTTTTTTTTTTTTTTTTTTTTTTTGACGGGGGGAAATGCATTTACGCACTACCCTTATCTATTGTATTTGGAGGATCAAGGTCCCCCAATACAATAGATAAGGGGCACGGAGTGACGAGCTCCGTGCGAGTGTGGGACTCACCCGGGCGTGAAGCGCCCGGAAATACCCACTAAAACCCCCCGGGGCCGCCCGCCGCATTTGGGATGGGGGCGATACGGGATAGCGGACGCATGCTCCGCGTCGCCCCCTGCGGCAGGCCCAACAGGGCCACGTCCATACTTTAGCCCGTTGGGGATGGGGGAGAGTATGCCGATGCCTGACCCACAGGCTCACTCCCCACCCACCTCTTCACCCAATCCTCAAAAGAGAGAATATTCGACCAGGGGGGAAAGGGGTAACTAGCTCACTGGCTTTCCACCCCTACCCCCCCTTAAAGAAGAAAAAACAGGAATAGAATAGAATAAAGGGACAGACAGACAGAATAGGATAGAGTACAAACAAACAAAAACGAAGAAGAAGGAACCAAAACAAAAGGAAGACGAGAAGACGAGATTGTAAAACAAACAAGGAGGAAAAAGAAACGAAATCAGAAAGAAATGGGAAGAAGAAATTCAGCTGGCTTATGGCTGGGGAAGACCTCGCACCATCCGTGCCCTTGCTCTTCCTCGACCAACTCTCCTCCGACGAATGGGATCCGCTAGCGGGTCCTCCTCTCTCTCCCTCTCAGCAGCCTCCTTCTGCGACATGACTTGTTCGCAGAAGGAGGCTACGACATTCCAGGCCCCTTCGCTGCCAAGCATAGCTCTAACGACGCTCGGCAGCGAGAGGTCCGGACCGACCACTGCCACAACCTCCCGACGCAACTCCTCCCATGCAGCGCATTCAACCATCGTGTGATGCGCTGTATCTTCGGCCGCACCACAATGATGGCACACAGCCGACGGCTCCCTCCTGGCTATCTTGTGCAGATACCATCCGAAACAACCATGTCCGGATAGTATCTGCACAAGTCTGAATGTGAGGGAGCCGTACTTCCTGTTTACCCACTCACGGAGGACCGGGCGGATGGCGTCTACGGTGGACCGCCCGTATCGCACATCCGCCAAGTCCTCCTCCCACCCCCGGAACGCATCCTCCTGCCTCTCTCTCCTCTCTCTATCGATATCCGCCCTGTGGAAGCGGAGCCCTCCACCATCCCTCCTCGCTGCCGAAAATCTATATACGGCAGCGAGCACCTCCGCTTCCCGCTCCCACGGCAGGGAGCCGGCGAGCACGCAGGCCGCCACCAGGGACACCGTGCGGTATCCTCGAACTGCCCTCAACGCCACCGTGCGCTGCGCTGCATGCAGCACACGGATGTTGCTAGCGCTGAGGGCGTCCGCCCACACCGGTGCCCCATAGGTGGCCATGCTTCGCACGACCCCTGCGTGGAGCCGGCGGCACCTCTGGCCTGGCCCCCCCACATTCGGGAGGAGCCGCCCCAGTGCCGCCGCGGCACCGACGATGCGCGGTCCGAGCCTTTGGAAGTGTGACTCGAACCGCCACCGACCGTCCAGGATCAGGCCCAGGTACTTCATCTGGGCCTTCACCCGGATCCGGTGCCCCCCCACAGAGATGCTCGCCCCAGGGGGCGGCCCACACCGAGGCCCGTGGAACAGCAGGGCCTCGGTCTTTTCGGCCGCCACCCTGAGCCCGAGCATCTCTATGCGCTTGACCACCAGGGCTACTCCCATCGTGGCCAAGCGCTCCACCTCCTCCCACCCTCCCCCCCCCCTGGGCTACGACAAGAGTGTCGTCCGCATAACAGATGAGGCGCACCCCCCTCGGGAGTGCGCCGCGGACGACCCAGTCGTAGCCCAAGTTCCACAGGAGCGGACCGAGAACCGACCCCTGTGGAACCCCGCAGCCCGCCGCCGACCGCTCGACGATTACGCCCCGACTGTCCACGCAGGACACCACCCTCCCTCGGAGATAGTCCTCCAACAGCCTCCTCAGATAGTGGGGCACTCCAAAGGACCGGAGCGCCTCCACTATCACTGAGTGCGGGAGGCTGTTGAAGGCGTTGGCGATGTCGAGTGACACCGCCAACAACCTATCTCCTTGAGAGGTGGCCTCCATTGACCACCTCTTCAACCTCATCAGGGCGTCAATCGTCGAGCGTCCTGCCCGGAACCCGTACTGCACGTCCGCGAAATCCGGCCCCTTTACCTTCATATGCTGGACGATGCGAGATGCTATCACTCTCTCCAGCATCTTCCCCACATCGTCCAGCAACACCAGGGGCCTATACGCGGACGGGCAGTCCGGGGGGCGGCCCTCCTTCCCTAGGAGGCACAGGCGGCCCTGTTTCCAGGGCTTAGGAAACTGTCCGACCATAAGACAGCGGTCGAACAGTTCCCGCACCCTGCCTCCCAGGTACCTCAGGGCCAAGCCCAACACGCAACCCGGGACCCCGTCTGGCCCTGGCGCCTTACGCCTCCCGCGGAGCCGGCGCACCACCGTCTCCATCTCCCCATCAGTGATATGGGGAGGGAGAGGCTCAGCCGTTTGCTCCACGGGAGTCAACGGCGCCATTCTAGGTGGAAGGAACCCTGGAGGGTCATGGGGAAAGAGTGCCCCCACGACCCTCTCGAGTACCTCCGGCTGGAGGGTTTCCGTTATCGGGGACGCCAGGCCCCGGAATTTCTTCCGGGCAGCCTTAAACGGGCGCCCCCACGGATTCCTCTCCAGCGACTCGATGAGTTCCTTCCAGGCCAGATCCTTGGCCCGACAAACCGCTACCTTAAGGGACTCCTTTAGGTCCCCGTAGGCAGCTTGCAGTCGGGCCTCCTCCGCGGGGTCCCTCCTGCGTCTTCTCCGGGCGCGGGCTACCTCCCTCCTCGCCGCGGCGCAGGTCTCCCGGAGCTGAGCTAGCTCCGGAGACCACCAATACACCGCCCGCTTCTTCGGGCGGCGTGCGCACCGCGGCATCGATGCGTCGCAAATCTCCGTCAGCGAGTGGCGCAGACGGAGAGCAGACGCATCGACTCCCTCCTCCTGTGGCCATCGTCCCATCCCCCATTCCTGGACGATGGCCACCTCCTCAGCCAGCTCTCGGTCTAGCTGGCTGAGGACCCACCGGGGGAACGATGCCCTACGTCGGGAGTGGCGTACCCCTTCATCCCCGTTGGAGGTGGAGACCTCGAACCATATATATCGATGGTCCGAGAGTGTCTCCACCTCCTCCCGTACACACCACCCCCGCACGTAACGTGCGACAGACGGCGACGCAAACGAGAGGTCAACTATTGACCCCCCATTGTGCCGCACGCACGTTTGCACCGTTCCTCGGTTCAGGAGGACCAACCCTAATTCAGCTGACCACTCCTCAACCGCCCGGCCCCTAGGGCTCGTGGTCGCCTCTCCCCAGGTCCTGGACTTGGCATTGAGATCGCCAAGCAGGACCACCGGGCGAGGCGCCAGCCGTCTCACCGCCACCGCCAGGGAGTCGAGAAAATCCTCGAACTCCCCTAAGGTACGGTTTGGGGAGAAGTAGACGCCAACTAGCGCGTACCTCCCCCAGACGGCTGCCACGAACCCATCACCCCTCCCTTGAACTGAGAGGGGCCCTCTAACACTGTGGATCGCCACGAAACCCTCCAGATCCCTTGCCCAATTTGGCGTATTGGGGACGTGGTAAGGCTCCGCAGCGACCGCCACATCCGCCCCCCACTCCGCCACCGTCTGAACAAACAGATCTTGTGCGGCAGCGGAGTGGTTTAAATTACCTTGAAGGTAGCTAATATGAACCTGGTCCATTAGTGGTCCATATTAACTACCTCCGCCGATGTGGCAACAGGCCTAGCTCCCGGCGCTGGGATCTTCCATTTTCCACCTGACGGGGGTTTGCAGCTGGCCCCCCCCATGTGATGCTCCGACGGAGCCCCCCTAGCGTGGCACACGGCGCAGTGCATCTTCTTAGCAACGCACCCTTGCGCCATATGCCCCTCTTCTCCACATCTATAGCATAGGGAGCTCCTGTTGACCTTGTCGGGGCACATCATTCGAGTGTGGCCCAGTCCCATGCACTGGTAGCACCTAAGCGGCTTATCAGGCAATGGGACCACCCGGGCCACACTCCACCCAACCGGGATCTTTCCCGCCTCCAAGATCCTCTTCGCCGCCTCCACTGGCATAGAAATGAGCACCGCCCCCCCTTTCCATCCAAACCGGATCGTCCCCACCCTAATCTGTTCCGGCGGACACTGACCGCTACGAGCCGCTGCCGCCACCAACTTTTCCTCATCCACCGAGTCATCCAATCCGATGACCCGGATGTCCGCCTTCTTTACCGGTATGGTGACTTCCGCGTCACCCGCCAGCACCTCCTTCAATTTCACGGCCAGATCATCGGCCTTTCCAGAGTTCTGGGAGCCAGGGATCTCTATTATTCTGGCTCCCGTCACCGTCGGACGCACCTTCAACTCCGCAATCCCCATCTCCGCCGTATTTATGGCAGCCGCCGCCCTGGAGAGGGCCGACCTGTAGTCGATCCCCTTGGCGACTGCCTCCGGTTGCAGCCGCACAATCACCGCAGCCGATTTCGGCACCGTCGGCATCTTCGGAGGCGCCTTGGCCCCCGGAACGTTCTTCGCCCCCGAGGCTGTAGCCTTCGGTGCCGCATTACCCTTAGGTGCCGCGGTGACCTTCTTGTTCCTTCCTACCACCGTCGACCATTCCGGGCCACCTTCTGCCCCTTCCCTACCTATCGGCCTTGCACCTCCTAAAGGAGCCCACTCCATCCCCAATGGCGCCGGCGGCGGTGCTGCTTGATGCCTCCGAGGCGCAGCCCTTGGTGCAGCACCTCTCAACTCCACCCGTCTCTCCGCAGCTGCCGCCTCAACTGCGGCCTCATTCCTCCTCCTATCCGCCGCCAGCGGCGGCCGGGGATTCTGCTCTGGCAACAATCGGTCCTTGATTCCGTCTAATTGCGCCCTCATTATGTTCAAAAGACGGTTCGAGGACTCCTCCACCGCCTTCGTCACAACTTCTTGCCACCCTGGGCCAGGAGCTACCGCAACCTCCGGCGGCGGCGGCGGCACCATAGACCTAGTGCTCTCAGCTTGCCGCAGAGCTAGTCGATCCCGCTTCAGATTGGCCACCTCATTGCGCAAGTCCTCAGTCTCCTTGCGCAACTTCCTCAATTCAACCACCTCCGCCCTTTCTTCTTCCTGCGCCGTCCTTTTAATGAGAGTCTCGATCACCTCTCGCAACTTTGCAGCCGCCACCTTCAAATCCCTCTTATATCCCCCCTGAAGGTTTTTTGACTTCTGACCCACCTTTAAGATGATGTCACAACTCTTACCCGCAACCCCCAGCAATTTCTCCCTATCCCACTCCAACATACAATCTCCTTCTCCCACACCCAACTCAATCAACACATCCTCCCCTCCTTTCTTCTCATCCTCCCCTCCTTTCTTCCAATATTTACTAACCACAGACCCGTCAGAGCCCACAGACTCACTACTTGTAACCCGTTCCCCCATTTCCCACTCTCCCTCCGGACCACTTCGTGTCAAATCCGACTCACTATTACTCCGCCTGTCTCCCACCTTAAAATATGCAGAAGTATGCCCCCCCCGCGAGGAGCTCCTCACGGTGTTTCCAGCTTTCCCCCCAACAGCCGTATCCTCCTTTTCTCCCTTCCTCTTCAAAGACTTCTTAGTCCCTTTCTTTTCTCCCGTCATATTCTCCCCAGCGTCCCCAATCGTATTCAGACACTGCGTATCAAGGTCTAGTCTCCGCCCGTCATATATGATTTCATCCATATCACCCTCTAGCAATCCTCTAAACCTATTTTCTACTGGAGTGCTCCACTTTGCCATAGATAGGGGATAATCCCCCTACCCGACCTAATAGAACAACCCAGATCACCACCCAACCACTCGATACATAACAATAACAAATAACAACTAATAACAACAAAATAACAAACAAACACTAACAATAACAATCAACAATTAAAGTTATAACAAGTGGTAACAAAAACTCAACAACACAAACACCAATTCTCAACAAACAAACACCCACGACAAACTCGCATGAAAACCTTACGTAGACTTCGACACCTTACGTAGACTTCGACACCTTACGTAGACTTCGACACCTTACGTAGACTTCGACCTACGTAGACTTCGACAACCTAACCTTTTTTTTTTTTTTTTTTTTTTTTTTTTTTTTTTTTTTTTTTTTTTTTTTTTTTTTTTTTTTTTTTTTTTTTTTTTTTTTTTTAAGGGGAAATCCTCATGGACGAACCGCTCTCCCGGGCAGGAGAGCGGAACAGTGTCGGACTCCTACCGACTAAAACCCCTTGGTGTCCTCGCTAGCGCACTTCTGATGCCGGGGGTGCGGGGATTGCCCTAATGGGATTACTACTACCGCTCCCCCCGGCGTGCGTGGGCTCAGTGAGCCGTCGCCACTACGGTCTGAGGGGGGTCAAGGAGTGATAAGACCCCCCTCTGACGTCGACCGTTGGGAGGCGCACCGGGACACATCGGTGCGCCTCAACCTCTCTGCCTGTGCAGCTACTTCGCTGCTGGGACGGCGGGTGTGCCCGCACCCGGCGTCCCCAGGCTCCGATATGCAGCAGCGGAGGGTGTGTTCCCCTCGGGATGGCCGCTGCTCGGTCCGGCGACGGAGGAGCAAGATGGGCGCTCCTCCATTTCCACCTCCTGCGATGTCGGCGCTTGGGTGGCCGACGAGGAGGCAGGAGGTTTTCCTCCTCTTTTGCCCTTTTTGTGGGCTGGCGGGCTCGACTCGACGCAAGGGCAAGTCTTGCCGCCCAACTTGTGCAAGGCGGGCTTGAGCGCTCCAGCGCAGAGGCCGCAGTACGCGATCTCACTGGTGCACTCGGCCGCCTTGTGGCCCTGCCGACTGCACCTGAAGCACCAGGTGCTGACGTCGACCTTGGAGGTGCAGTTGACCCCCAGGTGCCCCTGTTGGAGGCACCTGTAGCACCTCCTGGGCCTTGGCGGCAGGACTTGCACCCGCGCGCTGACCCATCCTACTAGCAGTCTACGGCCATCGGCCAATTTCTTGGCCGCGTCCACCGGACATGTGATGACGGCCTGGTACAACCCACGAAGACCGGGGCGTACACCAGCCGTCCTCACATCATCCGGAGGACAGCCGGTCGACTGGGCGACGGCGGAGACTAGTTCCTCCGCCGTCACGGACTCATCTAGGCCCGACACCCGCAAATCAGCACGTAGCATGGGTCGGGCGATTTTGACTTCGGCCGGTAGGGCCGCCCTTAACTTGGCGGCCAAGGCATCCGCCTTTTCTCTATTTTCAGAGTCGGTGCCGGGGAGTTCGAAAATATACGCCCCGGTCACCGCTCTGCGCCACTTAATTTCTTCGATGCCGACGTCCTTAATCGGAAACGTCGGCACGCACCTTCCTCATGACCTCCAAGTAAGTGAGGCCACCTTCCTGCGCCCCCGGCGGCAGCGTTAGCGACACTGCCGTTGTAGCCGGGGGGCGTAGTTTGGCGGCCCTCTTTTTCTTGGAGGCCTTCTTCTGTATCTTGTTGGCGGGCTGGGCCCTTTTCTTCTCTTTGGCCGGCTTCACAGGCCGGCCATTCTTTCCGACCTGCACCCATTCGCCTTCGGGTGCAGGCGGCATGTCACTTCCGGTGGTCGTAGTGGGAGTAGCGACGGCTGCAGCAAACGTTGCCGGCTTTGTCACCGCCTTCTCCTTCTTCTTGTTGCCCGCTTTCTTGGCAGGCTGCTGCGCTCGCAAAGCGGCAGCGGAATTAGTGGGGTCTGGTGGGGCGGCTGTGCGATCTGCGGCCAGAGGCGGCCGCAGGCGCTCCTCCGGTAGAAGCCGCCCGGCGACGCCCGCAAAGCGAGCATCCACCATCCCCATAATCTGCGCCGTTTGCGAGCGCAGCAACTCCTGTAATTGGTCCACGGTGACAATATCCGACCGTGATGTCGTCGTTGTAGGTCTAGACTTAGGGAGGGGTGGGAATTGGTCCTCCGCCTCCGCCCATGAAGACGTCGCAGGCGCCGACGGTCTTTTTAGGCGCAGCTCCTCCACTGTCAACTTCAGTTTCGCCAGCTCCTTACGGAGCGACGTCGTATCTTCATTTTGACGAGACAGCTCCGCCCTTAAGCGGACATTATCCGCCTCCAGGCGGGCTGTCTCGTCATTGGTGGTACGGAGGCGTAGGTCTTCAAACGCCTCCGTGATCGCCTTTGCGGCTTCCTTCAGGGCATGTTGGCATGTGCCCTTCAGGTTCTTTGATTTTTTGGCGATGTCAAGAATCGTCTTGACACCGCTTTCCACCTTTTCGCTGGCGTCAGGAGACGCCGATCTAGCAGCCAGGCGCTCCATCCTGACTGTGGAGGCTGCTTTCTTCACCTCCTCACGCTCCTCCAGGTGGAGCATCTCCTTTTGCTGGAGGCGGATGAGCTCCGCTCTAGCCTTGCCGACTCCGATGTATTGGCCGGTAGTTGGTGGCCGACCTCTCCCCCTCTTGGGTAACGGTGTACCGGGTCTCGCCTCGTCAGGTAGTTCCTCCTCCTCCTCGTCAGAGTAGGAACTCAGACACATATCCTCATCCAGAATTCGCCTTTTGCGATCAAGTCTGCTGGGGGAAGGGGAGTCTCTCCCCTCAGCAGAATCGACCGTCATGAGGCTGCCTGCACTCGACACTGATAGCCGGTCGAGTGAGGGAATCCTTTCCAGCACCACTTTTGGCTGGAGGTTAGCGGAGTCAGGGTACTCCTGGGCCCATTGGCCAAACCGTCCAGCGTAGCGGCTCGTTGGCAGATCGAAATGCTTGTATTTCGCATATCTCGACTGCTCGGGATCGTCAAGGTCTATTCCCTGGGCAAGCTCAGATCTCCTAATGAGCTCCAGGGTCGTTTTCGTCATTCCAGGTGGTGGTGTTAGCAATAATTTGCCCCCCCCAGAAACGGTGGGGCAGCCCGGACCCGAGGGCCCGGGGAGGGATTCTCCGGCGCCGGAGGCGCCGGTACCCCTCCTGGGGTAGTATCTCTCGGATTATTGCTTTCATCTTGCTTTTATCAGAAGTCCGTGATCTCGCTGTGGTCATTTTATCAGAGTCGTCCTTGTCCAAATCGCGTGCAGAATCAAAAGTCCTGTTTCGCGCCAAAGTCGTCGGTGTTTGTTTTTTGAAGTAAAATTTCGCCCCCCCCAGAAACGGTGGGGCAGCCCGGACCCGAGGGCCCGGGGAGGGATTCTCCGGCGCCGGAGGCGCCGGTACCCTCCTGGGGTAGTGTAGTTTTAAATTGTACTTCCATATTTGCTATCGTTAAACCGTATGCAAAGCCAAAGTCGTCGTTCGAAGGATCCGTAGGAATAGCCAAGTCGTCAGAAAGGAAAGACACTCAAAGTCCAGAAGAATGCCAAAGTCGCCATAATTGCATTGGATCGGAGTCCAGAAGAATGCAAAGGTCAACCTCGACAACCTAACCTTTTTTTTTTTTTTTTTTTTTTTTTTACTTGGGGAAATCCTCATGGACGAACCACTCACCCGGGCAGGAGAGTGGAACAGTGCCGGACTCCTACCGGCTAAAACCCCAAGGTGTCCTCTCGAGCGCACTTGTGATGCCGGGGGTGCGGGGATTGCCCGACTGGGATTACTACCGCTCCCCCCGGCGTGCGTAGGCTCGGATGAGCCGTCGCCATTATGGTCTGAGGGGGGTCAAGGAGTGATAAGACCCCCCTCTGACGTCGACCGTTGGGAGGCGCACCGGGACACATCGGTGCGCCTCAACCTCCCTGCCTGTGCAGCTATTTTGCTGCTGGGACGGCGGGTGTGCCCGCACCCGTCGTCCCCAGGCTCCGATCAGCAGCGGCCGAGGGGATGGTCCCCTCAAGGCGTTGACCGCTGCTCGGTCCGGCTACGGCGGAGGAGCGAGATGTGAGCTCCTCCATGTCAACCTCCTGCGATGTCGGCGCTTGGGTGGCCGACGAAGCAGGAGGTTTGATCTTTCTCCTGTTAGCCCCTTTACGGGCTGGCGGGTCGGACTGTACGCAGGGGCAAGTCTTGCCGCCCATCTTGTGCAAGGCGGGCTTGAGCGCGCCAGCACAGAGGCCACAATACGTGACCTCGCTGGTGCACTCGCCCGCCTTGTGGCCCGGCCGACTGCACCTGAAGCACCAGGTGCTTACGTCGACTTTGGAGGTGCAGTTGACCCCCAGGTGCCCCTGTTGGAGGCACCTGTAGCACCTCCTGGGCCTTGGCGGCAGGACTTGCACCCGCGCACTGACCCATCCGACCAGAAGTCTACGGCCGTCGGCCAATTTCTTGGCCGCATCCACCGGACATGTGATGACGGCCTGGTACAACCCACGAAGACCGGGGCGTACACCA